>CM031923.1:28001007-28232661 GCA_018703695.1 Prunus fruticosa
TGTGTGTGGAGATTCTATGTCATTGTTTTTTTCCATGTCACAGATTCTTTGTCTAGCAATATTTTTTGTTTTCACGCTACCAGTGTGATTGTTTAAATTAGCACAAAAAATATTAACCCCTTTTGGCCCTTTAGGATAATTGTTATTCATTTTTATTTTCAGGAGATATGGTAAGGCTCTCAAAATTAAAGGAGAAGCAGAGAGAACTTGCTGAAAATACCAATCCAACATCAGATGTTACGAGAGCAATCTGCTAGGGAATTACATTCTTCATAAAGGTTTTCCTTCTCTCTAATGATCAAATCCTTTGATTTATTTGAAGCTCTTCTTTTTCAATATTCTTCTAGCTTTTGCATGCCCTTCATTTCTGAATTCCAAAGAGTTTGTTGATTGTTTAAAGCAATATGGATCAACCAGTTATGATGGTTTCTATAATATTGACAGTTGTATTGCTTTTTGGGTTGAGTGGTTTTTGAATGATGATATCCAGAATCCCTTCTTGGCCCTTGGTTACGCAATCAAGTTTATATAAAGGTTCTCAGGTCATAGTACTTTGAAGAAAATTTAGAAAAGAACAGTTTTTAGCAAATCGATTTAACACCTGGACTGCTTAATGTGCTATCTTTAGTACATCAAGTTGATATATCAAGTTGAGTAAGTTTATGCTGAGTATGGAGTCATTATCCAATTGAAATTTGTAGCATTCTTCGATTGCATATTTAAATGTGGGTGCTACGATACGTCATTATCCAAAAATGCTATCATTTGGTTAAGGAGGCAGGTTTTAAACTGCTTCTTCTTGCTGAATTATTTTTACTGGTTTTTTTGGACTATCGTGAGACTTATTGTTTCACTAAATTTGACCATCCATTCATTTTCAAAAAAAAAATTTCCTTGTTGTGGCATCTGATGCAGATATATCTGAGCTGAATCTACCAAAATCTTGTGACGTTCTTCCTAATGGCAAGGATGAGCTGATGAACTTTGAGGTTACAATTTGATTCCAGATGAAGGCTTTTAAACGTAGGGTTTTTTCTACTCTTTTGTGCAAAATTTTCTTCAAACAAAGTTTTTGTCACAACTGCACATCTAATTTTAGACACGTCTCCTTTCTCAAAGAAAGCTGGGTTACTTTTTTGTTTTCCACACACACACATCATGCATTGCACTCACACAAATATGTCTACAAATATACTTGTGTGCGAGGGATTTTGCAATTGCAAGACACTGCAGCCATTGTTTTCTCTATGTAATGAGAGTAGCAACACGAACACAAGCAATGATATTGAGGGTTATCATATTGTTGTTGCTTCTAGCAGAAATATATATTTTTCAAACCTCGTGTAATATTAGTTTTTAGTTCTCTCCATTAGTTGTTACAGGGGTGGTACATTTTCGTTCTTTCCAGCTGCCCCTATCTATCCACATGAGGCACCAAAAGTCAAGTGTAAGACCAAGGTAGACTTGTGCATCATAGATGTTTCACCGTTTCTTGTTTAGCTTAAATCATGTCTTCTTCCTTTATTTTGATCACTTATATGATCCATTGTCTCTACATCAGACAACCCACTGACAGGTCTACCATCCTAATTGACTTGAAGGGAATGTCTGCTCAACATCCTACCGAAACGAGAAGCTGTTTCCTCACAATAACACTGTCATCTATGGATTGTACCATACTTTTCACGGTAATCATGTTGGTATAGGCCTCTGTGATTGTACTATTTGGTATCTGAATGTTGCTTATTTTACTCTTAATTTTGTTTGCAGGAACCTCAATTATGAAGATCCCCTAATCACGATGCAGCTGCAGTGTTGAGAGTAATCCTAAGATGTTTGAAATCTAAAGTAAGAAGGGCTATGGCTGGTGGGGATGTGGGGCAAACCCTTTCCAAGGTGCATATAGCTATTGTTTGGTAGCACCAAGGTGTCAATTGACATATCATCTAATGCTTGAAATGCAAGTGGGTTTGTTTATGTTCACAGATTGCATTTTCTTTGTTCTTTGTTTTTTTCCCTCTCTTCTTTTTTTCTTTCTGCATGTAACAATGGACTTCGGCACATTAAAAATATGTCACTGTAACTTTTGGATGCTTGTATTCTTTGAATGTGTATTAAGGATAGGTTGGAGACAGTGAATCTCTCTCTCTCTCTCTCTCATACAAAAGTAAGTTTGATTCTTTCCCTGATGAGCCTTTTCAGATGTGTCATGAACTATTCATGACATGCTAATGATTATTCCAAATATGTAAACATTGGTTCCATTGAACGTAATCACTCCAAAAAGTGGCCTAACCATTAAAGAATCACAAAATTTAGTGTGCAAACAAAAAAATTTGCTTTGGTATCAGAAAATTATAGTATGAAATTAAAGCGTGGCTTCTCAAGGTAGTCACCATATTGAGTGAAGGCAAGAAAAGTTAAAGAGAACTTGAAGACCAACCTCTCCAGAAATGCCAGGCTGAGAAGCCACATACACTTCTCACTTTTCATATCATCTATTGCTCCTTCAAACTAAGAATGACTTCTCACCTATCTCTTCCCCCTTCACACTGGCCATTCTAGCATTTTCACGGTCCTTCCTGAAAAACAAATACAATGGCGTATAAAACAAGAACACAAGCCAAATGGAACAGCCATCATTTTGTAAGAAGCCCTTGAGATAATGCAAAGGCCCTCGGGTAGAATTCTTTAATTCGGATCCTATTATTTTGCATCGTGACCAAACATCTTCTCTGAAAGAATTCCGACCAAGGGAGCTGGAGGGGAAAGAAGTAACGATCCTCCCAAAGAACGATCAAAGGCGTACAATGATGGTCGGTGTTTGACGGGGACAACCTCATCAAACATAGGACCATTTGCAGCTGTACATTCAGCTGATAGTGAGACCCATCAACAAGAGGGTGACAGAGAAGGTGTAATAGCTGTTACTGACTGTGGGTTGACTTAGTAAGAACCATGAAAGGAATACCCATGAAGGCGCTGAACTGAGCACACATGATGCGGCCTGAGTGTGGGTAGATTCGTGACATTCGGTCTGCTATTAGTCCTCCAAGAGAGAACCCATAGCACAGCCAACAGCAAAAAGACTAAAGGAGGGCTGCTGTGCTCTTGTGATCAAACCTGCAAAATGGAATTAGAAGACATCATATGTCATGAAAGTAGAAGTTAAAAATTAAAACTCAGAAACAAAAAGGAGGGCAGAAAGGATAATCAGCAATTGTTTCATTCAAGTATGGAATTTGCGGTAGTGCTTACCGATCACTTGGAACCACATAGTGAAGAACACCATGGCAGTCCATGGTAGCCAACCAACAATACCCTGCAAAAAGATCATTTGGAACGTTTGCACTTTCTAACAACTGCTTCATGGCCGTTCAAGACGAGCCAAACTGATGCTGCACTTGTAGGGCCTTAATCACAAAATCTTCCCTGCAGCATAAGGTAACCAAATCACCATATATTGATGAACTCTTTCTCCATTCACAAACCAAAGTCGCACCACATCTATAACTTGTAAAGAATTTGAAAGCTATAAGATAGCAACAAATTAAACGCATACAAAGAAATATGCCCGGATACCTATCAGAACTACCCGTCAACACCATGAGTCAAAGTACCTGTTTTTCTTAGGTCAACCACAACAGGAGAACAATGAACCCAATTAGTGAACTTAGTGATGCCATCAGAATGAAGAACAAGCGCCATCCTGGTACATTCCATATTGCTCACCAGCCATAAGGTGTGGCCAGAACACCACCTCCAATGCCATCGCCAAGGAACCAACAAGGCTCACCATTCCCAAATCCAGCCCCTCTCACTCATCCTGTAGTGATCAGCACTAAAAGACTGAAGTGCTGGTATAACAATTTCCAATCCAAAACCATTCACTGCTCTCCAGAAAGCAACTTCAGCAAAAAGCCGGCTTGCACCAACTGCAGCAGTTGACAAGGCCCAGCAAAAAGTCCCAATCGCCAGAAATGTCAGGCAATCAGACTTAATAACTAGTACACCTGCACAAGAGGTGATGCTATTCCTGCACAAAAGTTCCTAATGAAGGTGAATCAGCCGAGGTCAGATGGCCCGACATTGAAAGCCTCACTCACTTCTTTGTAAAATGAGGGGGGAGGAGGTTTTCATCGGCACGCTCATTATAGAGAAAGTCACAAGAATGAGGGACAGAGAAATCCGATATTCTTCTCGTTCTGTGAAAGAAAGGGTTACATATGATCAAAGGATATAGAAGCAGCTACATGGAAAGCATAATTCCCCAGAAAACTTTCATCAGCCACACAAGCATAGACACCAGAGAATTCTATACAATCCAAAATTTCAAAGTGGATCAGAAATATGCAGGATGGTTTTCCGAGAATAATATAAGTAATCAACTCTATAGACTTTATGTTTAGCTAATCCCTTAAATGGTTTATATTTGGACATGTAACTTTGAAACAATGTACAGTTTGAGAAATTAAAGTAACAACAGAAATAAGGAGCTTTAGCCACATTGTAAGGAAAAACATGATTGCTAGAGAGAATTTGATTGCTTGAAGGTTTCCCTAAAAGGGTACACCAGTCAGCTGCTTTGAAGAGCCTTAGAGGAGAGGGGACCCATCAATTAATGAGCTCTCAATCCGAAAACTCAGACAACACATTCACAACGAATCAATTCAAGCAACAAAGCCATGAGAACGAACCAATTTATATAAAAAGAAGAAAAGTAAAAGATGCGAGATCATATACACGAGAAAAATTTCCAAACTTTTGCAAACTATCACTAAAAATTGACATTTAAAGTAAAAAGGGAAAGGTAATTGCTTCAGACATCAGAACCCAGTAGCACGAGCTAATTTTTCCACCAAAATACTTTTTATAGCAACAAACACACTGAGCCACTGACAAACAAGACACATATGCATGACCCACTGAAATCCAGAAAAGGAAAAAGAAAGAAAGAACACTTCCGAAACTGTGGAACGACAACATTGGAAGAATCAAAAACGATGGTGACTGTAACTCACTCATGGCTTGCAAACTTGTGGAAAAACGAGGTTTCCATCAGAAAATAGAGATGGGTATGTGAAGTACCGTTTAAAGCCCATAAACCAGAACCAAAGAAAGAATTCAAAGAACCCACCGGCCCAAAACTGGAAAAAGGGATAAGTCCTCTCCTCTGCATCTAAGGCGGATCTGAATCCCAACACAATCTGACCTCCCACGGTCTCGTCACCAAATTTCCAAAGGACATATTCAAAATATGTCGTCATGGTATCGAGTTCTGTACAATGGATTTATCGGAGTTGATTTGATTATATCTTTATTTATGGTCGTTTTCAAAACATGCGCTTCTCCAATTGTTATTGTTGATTGACTTCCATGCACAAGGCGGGGTTCGATTTCGTCCGTTGGATACAACGATCCAAGACTGAACGTGGAACCTGCACAAACGGCTGCGTCTCTTTTTTTGTCTTTTATTTATTTAATTTTGGGTGCACTTCTAACGTGTGACTGATTTCGGGCCTGTTTTATTTTGTTTTATTTTCGTTTCGGGCCTGTTTAGAGTATTTTTAGCATTAAATAAAGGGAATATTAAAATACGGCCTGTTTAGAGATGGGCCGTCCTCTAAAATTTCAGACTGTTATATCACATATGGGCCAAAATCGAATTGAAACTCAATAAGAATTTCTTCTGTCTTTTCAACACAAGCGCTAGGCTCACGGAGATTTGAACACGGGTGCAGGTCTTGCCCAGTCATTCTTGAACACATTAATTATTTTTATAATTAAAATAATAATAATGAAGGCAATATTCCACTAATAATGCGGACTCTATCATATTATGCTGCACGTAATTGTTTTTAAGAAAATTAAAACATTGGTGGTTGCAATAATACTAAAGGCAAAGAGCACGTGGGTTGTCCGAAGTCATTGTCGGATTACCAAAGACCACATCAAAATGATTAAACTTTCCACTGTATATAGGCAATGCATGAACAATGCTTTTTGGAACAATAATTTAACGACATTATTATTTTGTCATAGAGAAAAAAAAGATATTCAGTTATATATTTATTTTAATATTAATAATATAGATAACACTACATCATTTTAATTCTATAAACAAACTCAAATAAAACCTAAAAATAATAGTTTGTTCATTGAATTTAATTTTTATTATTAAATTACTTTTGATATCGTATTGAATGTTTTGGGTTTAGTTTTCTTTTTAATAAATGGTAAGATTTTATCTAAAAAAGTAAAGCCTTTTTGTTATATTGTAATGGTTTTTATATTTTAAAATTTATTTAATGTAGAGTTTTTCTAATAATTTAAGTTCATATATTGATTATAATAGTGACTTTTCCAAGAAACATAAATTGTCAATAAAAATAATTGATTAATTGGGTTTTTTGTTTCGATGAGTGATTAATTTGAAACCATTACAAATTTTTTTATCTCAAAAAAGTTATATGCATATTGTGTACGAACTTATGAACCATGCTGACAGAGTACAAGTCACCTTGTGCATTGAAGTTAGGGAATAATTATGGTTATAATTATGAAAGCAGAATTGCACTTTGGAATACTTAAGATGGATTATAAAGGTGTTTAATTATAATTAATTGGGAAATGGTTGGGCTTAATGGACCCCCACGTGGTCTCTTGGACCAATGAAGAAGACCAATAAGATTACTACTTTCTAGAAAACCGAAGATACACGGGCATTGGTCCCCGCCAAAACGGCACCGCACGGCTCTCTGTTCCCCGCACGTGTGCCAAGTCTTGTTGCCTTCACGCCTCGCGACTTGACTTGGCCAGCTTAGCTTGGCGGTCGGTCGGTCCCTTTCCATCTCGAAAACCTTAGCTGGATCCGCACGTGCTCCTTGTAATTAATTGAGATTTAAGAGCTAATTAATAATACCATACAAATATTAATGCATATTAAAAGCTTATTTGTTGTTCTTATGCATTTCGTGACATCTTCATTTGTTGCACGACTTTCCGACAGTTGAGCAACAACGGATTGACCATTCGTTGAATGGCCATTCAGTGCTGTTGTCTATTTTGCTTCTTTTTAATTTATGATTCTTGCTAATTTGTATACAATCAAAAAAAATATGTTCTACTCTTTCTCCCATGAAAAAGTATAATTGTTGATAATCTCAAATTGATTCTAAGTAAATCTTTATAACTTAGTTAACGTGATGGAACAAATTATCTTTTAAATCCAGTAAGTTAAAAGTCTGGTATCAATTAAAAAGCTTAATGACTAAATATGGAATATGCAAAAGTCAAAAAGTTTGACAGAATAGAGAATTTTGATTTGTGAATTATATATTTAGTAAGTGGATACTAAACCTATGATTAATATGTAACTATAATTTTTTTTTAATGATTACCATGTTGAGTTAATCTGTACTCCTCTCTAAAATTACAATTCTACATCGCCCTTAAATTCTCTCTTTTCTATATGTCAAACTTTTAGTTAAACATCTCTTGAAAATGGTTCATACACACATATACGTGCACCCCTTTATTTCAAATTAGTGGTCAATTCAGTCCACTTAAATTCAGACAATCAGCGGTAAGCCCATACTTGAGATATTTGTTCTAATTTTCACATCTTCCTTAAAGCGGTTGTCAAAATGGACTTAACCCCATACCTATATGAAGCTTGACTCTGGGGCATTTACCCCAACACCACCTAAATTCTTAGAGATATTTATAATTAGATTAGGAAACCCCTAAAGATTCACGTCAATCAATTATTGGAGGAAAATTACCAAAAAAATAAAAAAGAAAGAAAAATAGGTGGTGGGAGCCACATTCACGTGTAGAGCCAATGGTGGACACGTTAAAGGTGGTAGTGGTCCCTGTAGACGGATGGGGTGGTAGTGGGGTTGCTTGAATTTTCTTTGTATATAGGGTTTTGTGTCGCACGTGTGGAGCCGACTGACACTGCAAAAGTACCATCCAGTCCAACATGATTTGGAGGCTATTAAGAGGCGTGGGCCCTACCCTTTTTTTGTTCTGAATTCTGAGCTCTTTGTTTGTCCGTATATGTACCGTTCAAACTGAACATCACGTCAGAGCAACCCCGAATACCGGAGCTAGAGAGAGAGAGATAGATAGATAGATAGATAGATAGAGAGCATCTTCTAATCATCAATCAGTGAAAAATATAATCCTGTGTGCGCGGTAGCACACATCCATTCTAATTGGTATTGTTGTAATTTTAGGTATGGGTTTGAGAAAAGTAAATAATTTTCACTCCCTTTATCCATCTACACTCATTTTTGTTAAGAAAAATGAAGTATAAGTAAATAAAAAGTGAGTAGGAAAATCAGTACCCTTGAGAAATCTCTTGATTTTATTAGCAATGTACTGTTTGAAGGTTGTAATCATTACTTTGTTTGGCGTGTGGAGGATAATGAAAGGAGTGTTCTATCAAGAGTCAAGGAGAGTAGACTACTGGTTAAATCAATTAACCCTTTAAAGAGTAAAGATGCTTGTCTATAGACGGAGCTAAAATTATAATATTGGGGACGAAATGTAAATACTAATTTGAAAAATACATAAATATTTAGAATTTACATATTAAAGCGAAATACTTATTAGTTCTTCATGTACTCATTTGTTGGAGGGAGGCTATGTACTTAAATTAACAAGCTTTCTATTACTATGCATCCAAAATAACATGAGGATATGAATACGAGTTTAGAAAAATAGAGGGGCGAAGGCCACCCTTATGTGCTCACCTAATCCCCTTAATGCGTGTCTACTTTCTGTATTTGGTCCTCCATTATAATAATATAATATCATTTTTTTCTCAGTCCAAATTTGCGACAATTGAGAATTAGCAAAGAAAGGTGCTTATAATATTTGAGGAGTGAATTTGAGAGGTATGGATAATATACTTAATATGGGATTTTCTGTTAGTATTAGTAGACGCTTTTTATTATGCATAAAATTCTCAAGGAATTAAATAAATGAAAAGAAAAAATAGAGGTGCACAAAACAGTTAGAGAATAGAAACCCTAGTAGTACCTAACTAGTCTACCTCAGTTTGCTAATATCATTGAAACCATCCGTCAATAATGGAGTCGGCCATAATCACTTGCCCGGTTTTAGAAATGAAACTACAGTGTTTTCTGATACGGTAGGAAGGAATACAGTGTTTTTCTAGCCCCAAATGAACACAAACATTTGACTGCTCTTATTTTTGTGTGACTGTGATTTGCTGGATCTTAACATGACTCCCCTTTTTCTTTTTCTTTTTTCCATATAAGAAAATATTTGCTTCATTCATGAACTCATATATGTGTCAAACTATATTTTGCACAAATAATTAAATAGTGTAAAAAAAAAAGTGAAAACTCACATCACTAAATATTAAGATTAGTCCCGAATCCTTGTAGTCATTCACAAATTGTATGTCTTAAATAAATTTGAATACGCAAACTAGTTCTTAGTATAGTGATACTTCTCTCTCCAATATTGAAAGATGTCTTAAGTTCAAACCCCCAACAATCATTGAAAAAAAAAAAAATTACTTATAAGTCGCTCGTGAGAATCTACAAACTTACGACATTTGAGTTTACCACTTACATTCTTACATTTTTTTTTAATGCTTATGTTTGGGCTTCTTTCAATCGAGCTCAAAGATTTTCATTTATTCCATTGACACAATATTTTGAGTGAACATAAATACCAATGTTCGAGCTTAAATTGTTAAGCCTCACAACAAGTTTTATATTCTAGGAGAAATGAAACCCCATTTTCATCTCTAAACCTCATAAATCTCATGGGCAGATAGATTGCAATTTGCATGATATGTGTGAATAGGGAGGAAGAGAACAGATTGCACATAGAAAAAAAGAAAAAAAGAATGGGAGTTGCATTTCTCCTCTTCATACAATAATACTCTCTTCGAATAAAGAAAGCACTTTCCTCGTGAGAGAGGCAGAAAAATAGTGCCCTTCTCTTCTCTTCCCACTGCTACACAAACACAACACACCACACCTTCTCTCTTTCCCACAAGAAAATTGAGAGTCCAGAGAGAAAGCTCAAAGGGTAAGCAGGTGGGTGACCTGACCAGGAAAAGCTAAAATGACAGGGGGTGGGTCGTGGGAGGTTACCAACATGGAAAGAGAGGGAGAACAACAAGAGGAGGGAGAGGAGGAGAAGAGCCATTGCTGCTAAGATATACTCTGGTCTCAGAGCTCAGGGCAGCTACAAGCTTCCTAAGCACTGCGACAACAACGAGGTCTTGAAAGCTCTCTGTGCTGAAGCTGGCTGGGTCGTTGAAGAAGATGGCACCACATACCGCAAGGTTTGGATTTCTTGTCCTTGTTATTCAGATTCAGCTGAATCAGCTCTTTTTAGATTGGGTTTTGCTTTTCGTGTTCATAGATCTGCATGCACATCATGTTGAATCTGTAAATCCTTGCCTTCTTGCTATACCCCTGTTGGGTTTTGATCTTGTTGGATCGTCATTGGAGAAGAAGTTGAGCAATTTTTAATTGTTTAAAAGATTTTTATATTTTTTCGCAAATTAATCTGTTCCACTAAATGCAAAACCCCCCTTTGATTTTTGTTTTCTCTGTAATTGAATAATAGCACAGGCATGTTGTATATCTGTCTCTCCGTTCTGGTATTGCTAGGAGCTAGGATCTGGACTATAATGAAACGGTCTTTTCTCCTTTCGTCTCTCACTAGATTTTGTTACTTAAAAAAAAGGGATATGCATTTGCTATGATTTGTTGATAGTTAAGGATGAAAAGGTTGTGATTTGGTCATGCAATTTTGTTTTTGAATTGTGGGTGAGATCTGTATCCAGCAGGTCATCAATTTACCCTGCTTCATATACTAATTTGTTGAAATCCAATTGTTATTTGAACAAAAGACCCTGATTATCCAAGCAGCCTTTTTATTATTATTTAGCTTTCTGTTAATCCATTTCTTCATTCATATTGTACTTGTTTAATTTTTGTTTTAAATGTCTATTTTGGATACAGGGATGCAAGCCATCTCCAATGGAAATTGCAGGCACTCCAACAAATATGAGTGCATGTTCCTCTATTCAACAAAGCCCACAATCCTCAGCTTTCCCAAGTCCTGTACCATCCTACCATGCCAGTCCATCCTCCTCTTCCTTCCCAAGCCCAACTCGTTTCGATGGAAACTCCTCCTCTTACCTTCTTCCGTTCCTGCGTAACATAGCTTCCATTCCTACAAATCTTCCTCCTCTTAGAATATCCAATAGTGCGCCTGTAACTCCACCTCTTTCTTCTCCAACCTCTAGAGGTTCAAAGCAAAAACCTGACTGGGACTCCCTTACTAATGGCTGTCTAAACTCCTTGCGCCACCCTCTTTTCGCAGCCTCTGCCCCTTCAAGTCCTACGCGTCGCCACCATCTTACACCTGCCACAATACCAGAATGTGATGAGTCCGATGCTTCCACTGTGGACTCCGGTCGTTGGGTCAGTTTCCAGACAGGGGCACCATCAGTAGCTCCACCTTCACCCACATTTAATCTTATGAAACCAGTGGCTGAGCAGAGTGTTCTTCAGAACACTATTAATGGGCATGGGGGAATGGCCTGGGGGAACACTACAGAGAGGGGACGAGGCTCAGAATTCGAGTTTGAGAGTGGCACACTGAAAGCTTGGGAGGGTGAGAGAATACATGAGGTAGGGTGGATGATCTGGAGCTTACACTTGGAAATGGGAAGAACCATGTTTAAGCTTCCACAGGAAGGTTTAGCTTGAGGAGGTGTATAACCAGGAGGGAAGATCTTAAGATGTTATCTGGATTTCACTGTGCATTTCTCAGTGGTAATTCGTTATCTTTGCAGCTGAGTAGCATTGCTTGGTGTCTACTTGGATTTCTGCTACAATTGGGAGACTTCAAAATCTTATTTGGTGCATCATGTATTTCGTTAAATGTACAGTTTACTCTCTCCTGGGGCTGTTACAGAATCAAATCCCCTATCGAATTTGTTGGTTAAAGAGCAATGTTTTGGGCACACTTCACAGAAGGCCTTAAATTCTGAAATCTTTCATGTGGAGAGGAAAGAGACAAGCAAGTTAAATTTGGGGGTGCCATCTTCTCTCAGTTATGTATGAAATATCTTCTTCAGTTCTTCATTGGTCATAGGCCCCTAATTAAGTTGTCATCAGTGGGATAGTCTCTCCAGCTTGAAGCACATAGAATGCATCTTCTCTGGAGCATTTACTCATTTGTAGACACTGATGGAGAATCACATTCTCAAATTTGTTTAAAGGTAGTTATTATTAGATCTATCTTGTCAGAAAATAGTCTCTTTCTATTTACCTTTAAGTACTGTATTTGCAATTCATGACATCAATCTTTCATTCCATGTCTAAAGTTCTTCTTAGATCTTCATAACTCGAACCGGGAGTTAGGTGTTTCTAATTAAGCTCGTTTCGGATATTTTTAACTGGGGCTTTTAAAAGCTAGGTGTTTCTAATGAAGCTCGTTTTGCATATTTTTAACTGAGGGTTTTAAAAGCTAGGTGTTTCTTTCAGTATTTCAGAGAAACAATGAACCATAAATTGGGAGGACAGTAGGGGCTGATGAGATCTGCAATAAGTTTGAATGTGATTTTCTTCTGTAGGGCCATGTCCTTGTGCCTGAAGGTTTTGATATATTATCCATTCATATGCAAGTCATACTGAGCTTCCCTGTAGTTTGTTGCCTTGTTGTGAGTTGTGTGTGTGGGGGTCAAAAAAGCATCTTAGAACGAAACCTCCTAGAGGGCCCTTTGCCATGTGATATGTGTATCTTATGAATCCCATGTGACCTAAGCCACGCTTGATGTCTCAGTGTACCAACCAATTCAATAACTTTGCTTCCCAATTATTGGTGGATCTGCTTTTGACTGCGTTGCTCCCACAATCAGCCCTGCAGTTCAATAATCGATATGAATCTGTTCATTTCCATCTTTTGCACCCAGCGAGTTTTATTCATATAAATATTGACAAAAATAAAAAAAAAATTATTCATATAAAGAAAACCCAGTTGGAGGAATAGTAGGACAAACACTTTTTGGGTTGGTCACTGACATTGTGGATAAGATAATTGGCATGATAAAGAGCAGAGCTTCTAATTTCTTGCGGGTCAGTTTATGCCAGCCTTTATCAAATAGCCGTGCTTCGGTCAGTCGCCCGTACGGGAGTGAGTGGTTTCCAACCATTTATGCATGTGCAACTCATAGTGAATAGCAAAATCCTCTAAGTGAATATATACTAATACAAGCTGAGCACAAGTCTCTGCTGTAAATGATCCAGCCCTGTGAGTAAATACTTTGAACCACGCAAAACCAAATCAAAAGTGTCACTCTGCGAATTTGATCATCCCAAAAGAGAGCCTAGAGAATCTTTTACACATTACATAGCTGATGTTTTTTTGGATGATATGTGAACCCAAAAGAGAGCCTAGATAATCTTTTAAATATTTTCTTCCGAAGTATCATCAATGAGCTTGGACCTTTCAGACCCAAAAAAAAGCTTGGACCTTGTTAGGCTGGGCATTCTTCACCTATGACCAAATTCGCACTGATTAGTGGATCTCTGTAGCTACTGGAGGCCTTGAAATCAGGAAGTCTAGAGCCCATACTGAAGCACTCTTTTGCCAAGCCCAATAAAAACATAAAAACTCATGTGATCTTATTGGCGCGCACACCACACAATATATATACTTATACGGTTAATGCTAGTAATTTTCTCTCTAACTTTCTGAAATTACCGGTAGGATGACTAAAAATGCCTAGAGAGGGGTGCATAGACCAATTTAAAATTATAATCAATAAACAAAAAATAAACTTCAATAGAATGATTGATATGGCTTATCAATCCTAAAACGTGCCTAAGCATAAAAATAAAGGAACATGTAGAGCATTATTTTACGTGGTAAAACCTCACATCTAGGGAAATCTAACTGGGACTCCTCAGTTAGCACAAATCCACTATAGAACGTTGATTACAAGAAGTACTCACACACTTATTCTAGACACATTCTAAATAATGTTTATCGACTTTTTGTAACTCAACAACTTTATTAAGAATTTTAGATCCTCAAACAAAATATGAAAAGCTGTATTTGAGACAAGACGCATGCCATCTTTTATCCGTAACACATTCTCCTTTTAGCAAGGGAAGTCCACCAAGCCACGTGAACAATCTCTTGCAATCGATGAGATTTGATTCTTAGAATCCTATTTAATTCTGTCAAATTATGCACTATCACAGATAGCTTTCACTCCTGCACACCCAGAAGTGGCTCCGCCACTGATACTAGTGTAGGTGGTGATGTGTTATTGACATAATTTCATTCTAAAAGCTACCATTCAAACTCATTGACCTAATGTTCTATTGTTGGCCGGTGTGGTTTTCTTTGGGAATATAATGAGATTATTTGTTCACAATTTTCATAAAAAGAGTATTGCCATATTCTTTAGAGACTAATCGCTTTCTTTGTCGTCACCAAATTTGGCTCCAGAACGTCCTTGCCGAAAAATTCCCAAGTTTCGCAATTTATTTAACACTAATCATCATCTTTGCTCCCTTTTAATAATTCACATGAATATTATATCAAGATTGCGATCAATTATCATCTAATTCCCCTTACCCAACAAAAAAAATAAATCATTTAGTTCTATTAATTTATCATCTTCATTACTAGCTAAGCTACGTACTTCACACGTTTATTAATTTAATTTAATTACAATATCTGATATATTGTCAATTTATAAAATAAATTTAAATAAATTGATACCCGAAATTGTAAGTCCCTTCCACTACTTAAAGCCCAGCATAAGCTACACTTTCCCTCAAAAAGCAAAACTCTAAGCCATTGCTCTATTTGTTCTACGACACATATCTACCTCCTCTTTCAGTGACATATACGATCACCATGATCTCAAAGCCACATGCTGCCATCCTCTGCAGCCCTGGCATGGGCCATCTCATCCCTGTCATTGAGCTCGCAAAACGACTTGTCAACCACCACAACGTCACCGTCACCATCTTCGCTGTCCAGTCGAATACTTCCAAGGCCGAATCCGAGCTCCTCAAGGCAGCCACGAGCCCGAAATTCTGTGACATCATTGAACTCCCACTGCCGGAAATTTCCGGCCTCCTTGACCCCGACGCCAGTATCGTTACGAAACTCTCAGTCATGATGCGAGAAATACGACCTGCTTTTCGGTCGGCAATTCTGGCCAAGGACTCTCCTCGTCCCACCATCCTTATCGTGGACCTCTTTGGCACTGAATCTCTCGCCATTGGAGACGAGCTTGGGGTTCCCAAGTACGTTTACATTGCTTGCAATGCATGGTTCTTAGCGTTGACTGTCTACGTGCCAATTCTTGATAAGGAAGTGGAAGGAGAGTACGTGGATCAGACTGAACCGCTGAGGATCCCGGGTTGCAGACTGGTTCAGCCTGAAGAAGTGGTTGACCCGATGCTGAACCGGGCCGACCAACAATATTTGGAATACGTACGGATGGGGGGTGAAATGCCTAGGAGTGATGGAATTTTGCTCAATATCTGGAAGGATTTGCAGCCCAAAATATTGGATGCATTCAAAGATGAGAGCCTCTTGGGTGGAGTGCTTAAGGTGCCTGTTTATCCTATTGGACCTTTGACGAGAGCAGTCCAATCAGCCGGTCCAACCGGTTTAAGGGACGGAGACTTGTTTAATTGGTTGGACAAGCAACCCAGTGAATCTGTGATATTTGTGTCATTAGGCAGCGGGGGAACTTTGTCCTATGAGCAAATGACAGAGATGGCGTGGGGTTTGGAGCTAAGCCAACAAAGATTCATTTGGGTTGTTCGACCACCCACCTCAAAATGCGCAGATGCTGCTTTTTTCACTTCAGGTCATCTCTAATTTTGTAAATATATCATCAACTATTTTAGATGCTCATATTTTCATGAACATTGACACTCAATACCTTACTTCATCAGGACAAGGAGATGATGACCCATCGAGCTATTTGCCCGAAGGGTTCTTGACCCGAACCCGAGAGATTGGGCTGGTTGTGCCTCTTTGGGCTCCCCAAGTAGACATCTTAAGCCATCCATCAATAGGAGGGTTTTTCTCACACTGCGGCTGGAATTCAAGCCTAGAGAGCATCATCAATGGAGTGCCGATGATCGTGTGGCCTCTCTACGCAGAGCAGAGGATGAACGCCACGTTGTTGAGTGATGAGCTTGGCGTGGCCGTGAGGTCTAAAGTTCCTCCATGGAAGGGAGTGGTTGAAAGGGAGGAGATAAAGAGAATGGTGAGAAAGATAACGGTGGAGGAGGATGGGTTCGCAATAAGGGGTAAGGTGAACGAGCTAAAATCGAGTGCAATCAAAGCTTTGAGCCAAGGTGGTTCATCATATAATGCACTGTCTCAAGTGGCAAGTAAAACTAAATGAGCATTAATTCTGCTTGTGATGTTGGGTGAGATATGGGTTAATTCTGGTGGGAAATATTAAATAAATAAAGTGGTTCGAAGTTATAAGGAAATCATGTAAGATAGGAAAATTTCGATTAAGTATCAATTATGGTGCTAGGAAAAGAAGGAAGATTTTCGAATGGCTGGAGCAAGTTTGAAGCACTATTATTATATTATATTATATATTTCAAGAATAAGTATATTTTATTATATTTTAGTTAAATTTAAGGAATATTCTATGCAAATGAAGTGAATAAATAATTCGTACTGCACAAGTTGATGACTGGTTTGGTTAGCGTGTTATGGTTGTTGTTCATTTATGTCCTGTACTCTTGTTTCTGGCGAGGAAGAATTGTTCTTTTGTTCAATATCAGCATTTTGAAGCTTTGTAGCAAATACAACAAAGTCCGGGAAGAGTTTCTGGTAAGCGTGAGCATGACATGAGATGGTAAAAGCGGGTAGGCAGATACAACTGCTCACGTAGTTCATGGACCCGCCATAATGAAGTTTTGTGAGACCCAGACAGAGACAACTGAATAAGTGATGAACCCCGGAGCCCTCCACAATTGAATGAGGGATTAAAGACTCTTACCACATTGGATAAGTCTGTACATCTTGTAAAATTATTTATAATATCCTGTTAAGCTACTTTTCTTTGTTTCATGGGTGGGCCCTCCACAATTATAATTTGATGCAACTTAATTGGTAATATCAGTATCACCGACGCATCATTTTACTAATTTTTTTATTTCTCCAGAAAGTGATGTTACACTGAAATAATAAGAGTTAATCGTTTTATTAGTCCTTAAATTTAGACCCAATTTACATTTGAGTACCTCAACTTTTAAAATAGTTAACGTGGTCTGTCAACTTCAGTTTCGTTAGAACAAATGGTTCTGCCATTAAGTTTGTAAACTTTTCTATTAAATATAGGGACAAAATAATATTTTTTTATCAGAATTTATTAAAATATGAATAAAAAATTAAAATTAAACTCTCTCTCCCCCCCTTCTATCCCGATTTCTACTCTCCCAAACTTGATTTTTCTTTTTTTTGGTTGGTTTTTATTTTATTTTATTTGATTTTTATTTTAAAGATATGATTTTTTTTTATTCATTTATTTGGTTTTAACATAAAAATATCATTTTGCCCATACATTTAACAGAAAAAGTTAACAAAATTAACGGTAAGACCATTTGTCTTAATAAAAGTGAAGTTAAAGAACCAAGGAACCATTTTGGAAATTGAGGGACTTAAATGCAAATTCGGGTTTAAGTTCAAAAACTAATAAAATGATTAATCTGAAATAATAATTACAAAAGTGGATTTGGAGAAAAGGAAGAAGACAATTTGATCTTCGAAATATGTCTTGAGTATACCAAGTCAAGTGGGATTTGTTTGATCATTTGGATAAACATAAACACATTCAAATTATAAGTTGCTTGTTTTTCTTTCTTTCCAACCAGTTCATAATAATAGTCATTAATCAGACAAATTCCGTGGCGCGGGCAAGAAGAAAATATCTTCAATTTAATATGGAAAAAGTCAACAAGAGTCGTGGTTTTAAGCACGGTCCACTTTGATGCCTTTTGTTTAGTAATTAATTGAGAAGACATAATGCATTAATAAAAAGACGTATGGGACCTGACATGATTATTATGGCTCCTCCTAGTTTAAGATTGTTATCCCTTTTTAAAAAAATTGATTATGCTGTGCTTTGAAAATAACTCAACATAAAATAAAGTAGTTCCATATTTAGTAAGTAATATTCTTAAAGTGTTGTTAGTATAAAAAAATGTTGTCAAAATCATTTGGTAAATTTTAATATAAAATTATTGTAACTGTGAATAATGACTAAAATGAACACAATATTGAAAGTGTTAAGTGCTAACCATGTAATGGTGGTGATGGGCGTGCGGGGTAAGGAGGAGAGGGTATGGAATGGAAGGAGTCAAAACCTCAATTTGACAAATAAGAAACCCTGTGACGGTCTAAAACCATAGAAGGGCTCATTACTACATATCCAGCTCCCATTTGGATTTGGACTGGATTATTACTTGATTTCTTTTGGTCGCTTTACACAAACCCTAGAATAGCCCTTTGATAAAAAAAGAAGAAGAAAAAAACCCTAGAATATCCTTAGCTTTTTGTAGAAACCAAAGAGCAATCTTCTTTTTTCTTAATTATCTTTATTTCCATTTTCCTATAATAATATTACCCTTACATCTTCGAGCCGATTTGCTGCCTCTAATTTGGTGTCCTCATAGTGAGTGTCCCTGTCTTTTATTTGGCAAAAAAATTTAAATTTATAAATTTAAAAAACCCACCCCCCCCCCCAAAATACCAAGGGAGCGTACGCATCCCTAATAACCCTATCTAGTGGACAAGATCAATTCCTGCACTAAAGATAAAAAATAAAACATTTCTCATTGATCAACAACACATATATAAATAATTTAATTACATAATCTCCCTTTGACCTCTCCCCCATGCCTCTCCTCTCATCTCCTCTGCCGCTCGTCCCTCCCCTCCTCCAATCCCCTCCCTTCGGCTTTTACCAGCTTTTGGCCGGCTTGTGATGCCTGGTCACATTGGCTAGGTTGTGTGGTAGCTTTTGTTTTCTTTGTGCTTCTTCATTTGGAAGATTTGAAGTTCTTGCTTTAGATTTACTTGGTGACGAAAGGTAATTGTTGAGGCCCAAAAAAATTCATGGTTAGGCTCGAATAAATTCCCGGGTCAATACGGCACCTTGTTCAGAAAAGGCACGGATTGGAGCACATGCAAGTCACAGTCCACGTGTCATGCCAAGTAAATAATTTGTCATGCTAATAAAATATACCGGCTTTACAAGCCCAAGCTAATGTCCCTCTCTTCAAGGACGATAAAATTAAAGCATGCCAAGCGATATGCCATGCCAAGCGGGAAATTATTATTTCACACCCAACCACGCTACAAGCCTAAGTGGGTCCAAGCCACTAAAATGCTCGGGGCTTGCTTTAGTGGGTTGTGGTATGAATGATAATAAATTGTCATGAGGCCCATTGGTGGGCTGAGAAATGGAAGTCCCGGGTTGCTTGGAAGCCTCTGGAACTCAAGCCCATTTCTTAGGCCCGGACGTGGGTAAGCACAAGAGAGAAAATAGCCCATTACTACAACCAAAATAGCCCAACCAAAATGGCCCAACACTGGATAAGGTTGACCTATTTATTTGATAAATCATATTGTTGTCTCAAGAGGCCCATACAATTAGAATAAAAGGCTCAGCACTTGGTTGTAGAACAAAGCCACGAAGGGAGCCGGGGAGGACCACGTGCGCAGAGCTGCTGGGAGGCTCTAGCATATGGGAAGGAACAAGTTTCAAGCAAAAACATCCAAATGACCAAGGGATGTTGGGGCGCAGGATTGCTAGGAGGGGAATCACCCTCTGAATCAACATGCATACCCATTTCTTTCCCTCATCATATCTGACCATAGAAGAAGGAATGAAAGATAGGAAGGAGATGGTTGGAAATAAGAGGTTCTCCACTATGGCAGCTGGAGGAAGAGCATTGAGCTCCCAAAATCCCTAATTTTGTGAGATTGGACAGAGAAGATTTTGCCGGAATAAGATAAGTCAAAAGAAGGGAGGAGAAAGGAAGGAAAAGGCTTGACCAAATTGGATAGAAACCATTAAGGTTTCTTGGGAAAGGATAACTTCCAGCGGCTATAAAATAAGGCATCTTCTACCCAACAAGCATCATCAACATCTGAAGAGCAAGCTTCCTCTCTCACCTGCAAAACTCAGCAAATTCGTGCTCTATTCACTCTTCTCCCTTATTTCCCCTCTTCTGGCAAACTGTTATAACACTTGATAGAGCCTCTGTCAAGCTGCCGGAAAAGCACTTAAGCCACCTATTCCCATCTCTCTCTCCCTCACTCTCGCCAAACCTTCCTACAAACCCCTCCTCTCCTATCTTAATACCTCTATTTTTTCCCAAGAAACGTATAGCATTCTCTTCAGTGCTAAACTCATGACAATTTTGCTCCCATGCCACAAGCCTCTCATGCCAAGCTAGAAAATCTAGCTGTAAGTTGTTATTTTCATTAGTGAAGGCCTCACTACCCTTTCGAAAACATTCTTGGGGCTTGATATTCGAACTCAGCCACAGGGGGATAGTTTCATTAGTTCGCTCCTTACAGCAACCCAGCCCATCTGTAGCTGCCAGGGAAAAAGTCCCCTAAGTGACAAAGCAACTTTTATTTCCTGTTCTGTAATGTTATTTTTGTGTTGTAATAAGTGCATCAATTTTTTTTAAGTTTGGTGCGTGTTTGTAGTTTCTGCTTGTAGTATCTCCTTATGAGAGTTTAGAGGTTATAGTGGTAGGTTTGTGCATTAAGGTTTATGTTTGGTTTTTCCCAGCTTTTGGTGTTTATGCCAAAATTTATTTAGCCTTGTGTGGCTATAAATGGAGGTATATTAGTGTATGAGCTTGATGTTTTCGTTAGACCCCTCCATATTTGTATGCTTTGTGGTTAAGTAGTGTATTTGTATTGGCACTCCAGGCTATTGTATTTGTATTGATGTTGGCGACCTTTAGGCCTAAATTATGAATGCAATTTAAGAAGAAAAAAATTAAAATAATAACACACATATATATAAGTTATTATGAATAAACATGCGACAGATTTAAGCTATTAATTTGTTCCATATTACACAGACCAATGGTTTATGAGGAATTGGAGATTTTGTCTACGCAAAGCACCATGTGATCAACAAGAAGATGGCCAAGTTAAAGTCATAAAATTATATATCCTGTCCTCATAATAATTATTAATTATCGTAGTGAAATGGATCTATGTCTAGATGAGGATGACTGATTTCATTTTTTACGGATTTTTGTTATTTGATTGTAGCATATGATTTTGGCCATGACTTTGATTATGACCTATGTTTTGTTTGTTTGTTACATAATTCAAATTAAGATCTAAATATTTTATTTGTTTGACCACGGATTAGTTTGCAAAGATGAAAAAATTAAACGAAAATAATGGGCCACATGGCACATGGGGAGGTCTGCATTATGAGTCTCCAGTTAGCACACGTACCCAAACCAAGATTACATATATAATATAATGGAAATGATGCTAGCTAGGTTTTTTATATATAAATTATCTGAGATTTAACCACTATTACCAGTTTACCACCCAATTATTGAAAAACTTATCTTACTCCATACAGATCAATCAATATTTCCAATCTGAAAGCAACACCATCATCTTCAAGCCGACCCAATGAATGATATGTTTTTAAAAGCTAGTCATAGTTAAAGGTCTTTATCCTTTTGTTTTAATTTAGTCTTCAAAATATAACCATTAGCTCGAACTTCTCTATAACTAACATATTTAAATATTTACTAAAAAAATTAATAATTAAAACATAATTACTAATTAAAGTAATTCAAAAAGGCTAAGATATTATTTAATTAAATATATTAAATTAACGAAGTTGACCAAAAAATAAAAGTAAAGAAACTAATTTTATATTTTTAAAATTATAAATAATAAAAAAACCTCTCCTGACAAAATTTCATCGGCATAGGTCTATGCCGGTAAATATTTGCCGAATTAGACATCTCCTTACGAAAGTTACCTCTACCTGATGACATTTCGTCTAGAGAGGTCTAATAAAGCAAATTTCACGGGGATAGAAATATGCAGATGAAATTTCATCGGGAGAAGTTTAAAATATTTATATAAACTTAGCATGTTTAGGTTAATTAATTTTGTTAAATTTATTTTTAGTAATTAAATAATATATTTGCCTAATTTAATTAGTTAAATTAGTAATTATATTTTAATAATTATTTTTTTAGTGAATAATTAGTATTAAATATTTTAATTAACTTCATGAATTATATTACTTAATAAATAGTTTTTCTATTTTTCTATTTTTTCCTTTAATATTCACTAAGTAAATAATAACTACTAATCAAAGTAATTAAAAAGGAGAAATTCATATTATGCTACTAAAAGGGTATAGCTGCAAGGCTATACTTTTAAAATATTATATTTTTGGAGTATAGCGCGCGGCTATACTTTTAAGATATTATATTTATACAGTATATGCCGACAAATATTTACCGGAACATCGAGCTGCACCAAATGGAAAAAAACAGGAAAAAATTGTGTTGACTAAAAAGTCAACAAATCGACATCAAACCTGACCGGATCAACTGCTGTATTTCTTATATTATTTTTATAAATAAAAAAATTAAGTCCAATGCTAAATTTCTAATCCCCTAATATTTCCCCAAGCCCAACTTCAAAGCACCTTTCTTCTCTTGGCATAATCATCTTTTTTTGCATGAAATTGGATCATTTGTGAATTTTTAAGCCCAAAAAAATAAATTTTAGTTGGAATTTGTTAAAAAAGAAGAAGAAATAAATAAAATAATATTTGATCCGAAATTGGGAAAAACCGCACCATAACCGATTTTAAACTGGACCAGTTGGTTTCATAATTTTTTTTCACAAAAACCGAACCGCATTGGGTAAATAGGTACCAGTTTCTAATTTCGGATGTGAGGTGAAAACCAAATCGGACCAGACCACACCCACCCCTAGCAGTGGCCCAATGTGCTGGAGCACCTCTCTCTCTCTCTCTCTCTCTCTCTCTTGCACAACATAGTAAACTGCCACTTCCTCTTGCGGTTTCGCCGAACCCTAAGGTTATTTGGAATTAAGGCAAGAAGGGTATTTCAAAAAATTGGGCCCGACACCTGCCACAGGCACATGGTTCGTTACGAATTCCAAGGAGAAATCCAGGGTGGGTCTTGTCAAAACGAGAGGACAAAAATTTAGCATTTTGTGTGTCCTCTTTCACCTAGAGCTTCTTCCCTTCCAAAGTTAGAAAGAGGGATGGGGTATTCACACACACACACACAATTTGCAAATCAAAGCTCTTTTCACCTAGAGCTTCTCCCCTATTCACCTTTTCCTTAAATCCTCATACAAACAATTTTATTAGCAAATAAAAAGGGAGAAATAAAAAAGGACCAAAAGTTAGCTTTCTTCACCGTCACCATTAGTCGATTATGCCATACGATGCGGAAGAACGACAATAACAAACAAAGATTTTTTACCCGCTAATTTTTTAAAGTCAGCTTTATCCCTATATACTTGTATACATTTTAATACGTATAAACACCAAATGATTGATTACTATGATAAGATGTTTCAATGGGTGCTAGCGGAAACCAAGAGCTGCTGACTTTTAATTCTAGTACACTGAAAATGAAACAAGTGCTAACCACAAAAGCAAGTCCAAAAGCCAATCTATTTGGAACAATAAACTCAATGGAACTTGCATAAATATTAATGATTAAGGACCATGAACTCAAGATTGTTTTTAATGTAGCCTATCTCATGTTTATATAGGGAGCACAACCATGTTGTTGATCATCTAGCTGCTATGGGGTACAATTTATCTTCACGTTGTTTGCATAGTTTGGATATGTTTCTCTCTATTTCGGCGGATCCTATCTTAGATGACAATAAATTTAGTCCGGACTTTTGTTTTGCCTGAACTGTTGTTTGTTAATTCTTTATGTTTCCTGGGTTCATATCCCACCTTTGCAAACTAAAAACTAAAAACAAAACCAAGAGATCCGTCTTCTTAGGGTCTTCATGGGAATCCTGATAAGCAAATCAATATCTCACAGATTTGAGAACAACAAATACAGCTAACTAATCCCGACTATTACGCTAACAAACACAAATAACATTCAATAGTGTTTAAGAAAGATAGGGCATGTTCCACACAAATTTAATAACATTCAATAGTGTAGATTGACTTTGTGCATGTTGCAGCTCTGCTGCCCAGTCATCCCGTGCACAAATCTATATTTAATTTACTCACACAATCAGCAAGGCATATTGTATTTAGAAATTAACAAAAAAAAAAACACATGTGGTATGTGTCCAATATATTATTTTGAGCCAAATTAATACGGCATGATGATTGAATTTAAATGTTGCGTTTGGTACCTCTTCACTTGGCAATCGGAACTAAACTTGATATTTTGAATCATTTTTGTCCCTATAATAAATTGGAAGTGAAAAATGTGGTATTGCTCTATTTTACAAACACTTGCCTCAATCAACCAAATAACTATAACGAAGCTCTCTTCACGTATTCGGTTCACATTAATTATATATAATTAATCACCATTTAAGTTTTAATTTAATAAAACATTTGGCATAAATTTAATTCTGATGAGAGATGTTGGGTGCAATGCAGAAGTTGTTGTTGATCTAAGTCCATTGACTTTTACGCCGCATATATTACATGCCTTTTTTGATTTATTGATGTTTATATTTTATTTTATGTATTTTTAATTATTTTGTTGTTCCAATTATGCCCTTAAAACATAAATAAGGTAAATTATGAATTTGTAAAATCGGTAAGTTATTGATTTGAGGGGAAACATCATACCTTAATTTAAATTATCAAGTTAGCCATATCTATATATACAGTGTACTGTGTGACACCCAAAAAGCCAAGCCCCTACCTCTCATTTCACATGCATGTTGAGCCAAGCAAGCCATGTTGCTAAATCTATGCAATTTCTTTCTCTGCCCTACCAAATATTCTTCATAAACTCCAACTGCTAGCTACACTTACTTACTGTCCCTTCCAATTTGATTCTTTTCTCTAAATCCATAGAGACCATGAACAACTCAAAGCAACATGCAGCGCTTCTCTGCAGCCCAGGCATGGGCCATCTCATCCCCATCCTCGAGCTCGCAAAAATACTTGTCGCACACCAAAACTTCACCGTCACAATCTTCGTCGTCTCTTCCCAAACTTCCCATGCAGAATCTCAACTCCTCAACAGTACACCCACAAACCCACAACTCTGCCACGTCGTCCAGCTCCCGCCACCTGACATTTCAGGCCTCGTTGACCCCGACGATGCTGTCGTTACCATCCTTGCCATGATGATGCGAGAAGTACGGCATGAGTTTCAGTCAGCCTTGCTTGGCATGGAGGTTTGTCCCACCATGCTTATCGTGGACCTCTTCGGCACTGAATCACTGCCCATTGCGGAAGAGTTGGGGATTTCCAAGTTCGTTTATGTGCCTTCTAATGCATGGTTTCTTTCTCTCATGGTGTATTGTCCGGTTCTGGATGTAGAAGTCAAAGGAGACTTTGTCCACCAAAAAGAACCAATCCAAATCCCGGGTTGTAGGTCAATACTTCCACACCTCGATCTCGATGACACTTTGTCGGTCCGGACCCACAAGGAGTACTTCGATTTTGTAGAAATTATTTCAAGTGGGGTTTCTAAAGGGGATGCGATTTTGGTGAACATATGGGAGGATTTGGAGCCCAAGACTCTTGCAGCCCTAAGAGATGAGAAATTGTTGGGCCGGTACACAAAGGTTCCGGTCTATCCTATTGGACCGCTGATTAGGCCCACTGAATCATCCGGTTCGAGGGGGAGGGTGTTTGATTGGTTAGACAAGCAGCCCAATGAGTCCGTGATTTATGTGTCGCTTGGTAGCGGCGGGACTTTGTCGTACGAGCAAATGACTGAAATGGCTTGTGGTTTAGAGCTTAGCAAACAGAGGTTTGTCTGGGTGATACGTAAGCCCACCCAAACGGCAGATGGGGCCTTTTTCACGGGTGGAAATGGCGATGGTGGTGACGAGGACAGCCCATCAAAGTACTTGCCCAAGGGATTCTTAGACCGGACCAAGGACATTGGGTTCGTCATCCCTTTGTGGGCTCCACAAGTGGACATCTTGGCCCACTCATCGGTTGGAGGGTTTTTGTCCCATTGTGGGTGGAATTCGACCTTAGAGAGCATCACCAATGGGGTGCCGATGATTGCTTGGCCGCTCTATGCGGAGCAGAGGATGAACTCCACACTGCTGACAGAGGAGTTTGGTGTGGCAGTTCGGTCAAAAATACCACCATGGAAGAAAGTTGTGGAGAGGGAGGAGATAGAAGAAATGGTGAGAAAGATCATGGAGGAGAAGGAAGGTTTTGCAATGAGAGACAGAGTGAGGAAGCTAAAAACAAGAGGTGCCAAAGCTTTGGAGAAAGGGGGTTCATCTTATAATGCTCTTTCTCAATTCGCAAAGCACGGTGAGTTAAGGTGCATGAAATTTGCCAACGGGGGAGAGTGATAGATCTATGAACACATGCGTGCATGTTTCCGACCGCTTGATCAAGAAGATGTTTGTTCCGTTGTTATGTGTTGTGATTTGTTTATGGAGTTGTCTTAGCATTATATAATTTATCAAGATCAACTTGTGCTGAACTAGTGTTAACTTAATGTTTCAATAATGAAGTTGTGTACGTGTATTATATATTATTACTATTATTATTATTTACTTGCATGGATTGATACTCATGTTACTCTTGTTGTTTTCCTCAATTTGTTGTTTTAACGATCGTTTTGGATTTGTTGCTTAGCATATAAACTCTAGTGATGTACTCTTAGAAATGTCACCTAATTAATATCCTTGAATCTGATCACATTCGTAATATTGAGAGTAATTTTTTTTTAAAATTGTTTATATACAAGTGACGTTGAGGGAAACTTATTCGAACATATGACCTTGGATAATGTGATATTCCTTTAATGAGTAATATTAAAGGAATCACATTTTCTGATTAGTGGTAAATGAAGTCCACTTGTTTACATTAATTATTATTATTAGGTGATAATTGGCACATAATGTGGCTATACTAATATATGTGTGTGTATATATATATATATAAATCACTTGAATACGATATTAATTCACCACTCAATTGGTTTATTGAAATTTTAGTACTTTCTTGAAGTACCGTGTTCATTGATTTTGTATGACACAATTGGATGTCAAAAGCGTTTCTGATTTGTCTAATTTTTTGCTAGGATGATTTATGAATATAAACTTAACAAATAGATGATGTGAATCGTTGAAAAAAAAATTCGTAGGGGATCCTAGAGGGTGTCCCTTAAATAAAATTATTTGAAGGATCCCTCAATAGATGGGGACTTAAATATATGAATATACAAAATATAATTTTACATTTTTTTTTAAAAAAAAGACAAGAATTAATATTATCTTTCCATCAAGTCGATTTGAAGACTTTTGGAAGCGTGATCCTCGTAGCCTCGTTGGGTTTCATGACAAGTGACCACGCTTCACTGGTTTAAGGTTTGCTAATTGATATCATTAGACAGCTTGACACCTTAAGATAATAATAACGGACTTGCACAGATTTCCGATGCTGACAAACTAAACGTCTTCTGAATTGGCAAAGCAAGAGAAAGATGGGCACGCCATGCCAGCCATGAATGGTTATAATAACTCAAACAAAGACCAAACCAAAGCTACGTGACAAAAGAAAACAAAACCCTAGCCAAGGGGACAAACACACAACTGGACAAGAAACTAATCCAAGAAACTAACCGGAAGATTCAATTCAGACTATAATCTAATAAGCCGCCAACGACTTGACTTTTCATAAATTGTTTGGGCACACTGAAAGTTAGATTAGCCGACCTGTTGGCCTAATTAAACTATACAAGGGTTATTGGCTTAATCTAATGGTGCTTAATTTGGTGCGGGCAAAGTAATGATTGAAGGCGTGACTAATTTTATAACGGCTTGCGGTGCTAGTGGTGACAACGACATGATTCCAAATTTCTGTGGTGCATCGGCTGTACCGGTACAGCCAGTTACTGTGCTTGTTTTTAAAAACAAGGGAAACCTGAGCAGCAGGTCAACAAGTGAAAGATTTCACGCGCATCAACGCCTTCTTCCCTGAGCTCATCTGGCTGAAGTTCAAACTATTTTCTTCTTGGTCTTCAAAGTCATCTTCTTCAACTTCTCTTTGTGGACTTCAAAGCCATCGTCTTCGTGATCTTCCTCCTCTCTGCAACATCTGGTTGAACTTCAAATTGATTTCTTTGTGGTCTTCAATATCTTCTTCAACTTCTCTTCTTGAACTCCTATTCGTGGTCTTCAAAGTCATCCTCTTCGTGGTCTTCCTCCTCTCTGCAACATCTCTCTCTTCTTTGTCATCATTGTCAAAACCCCCTTATTTTAGGGTTTGGATTTTGGTGATAATTTTAGGGGTTAGCATTTCAGGTTGATAATAGGAATTAGAATTGAGTTTTTCCAGTCATTGGTGGGTTGTTGGCACTCCTCTCATTTGCAATCGATCCCTTGTGAAAGTAAGTTAACACTTTGTTTTATGTTATTGTTAATTGAAATTTTGTAGTGATAACTTGGGGCAAGAGGGGAAGTAGGTTGTTGACATTCATGAGATGAAGTGGGTTTCTGATTGTTAAAGTGTGGTGACGTGAAGTGGGTATCCTACATTGTTGGTTGTAATGTTCATGCAATTTTAAATACTGTCATGCAATTGCATATGTCTATATGCAATTACTAATTGCCTGTATGCAAATCCAAGTCACTGAATGCAATTACAATATATAGTTTTGTTATTAAAATATGCAAGTGAAGTGCTTTCATGGTAGGTAGGTAGGTTTGACTGTTTTTTTGAATATTTTGTTCTGGACCGTAAAGTGTTCCGAAAGTGTAATGTTAGGATTGGTTAAGATTTGGATTGGGATTTGAAAGGATTGAGAATCCCGGCCCAAGAGAGAAATGCATGGGTGGGTTGTGTGCATTATCTGTGCGATGTTATAATGGAGGGCTGATGCACTTGCAAGTAGTGTTGTGCAATTGCATATCAGTATATGCAATTACTAAGAGACTTGTGCAATTGCATATCAGTATATGCAATTACTAAGAGACTGTGTGCAAATCCAGGTCACCAATGTGATGTGGTTTTTAAAATATATTGTTTTGTTT
This sequence comes from Prunus fruticosa, assembly GCA_018703695.1. NCBI lineage: Eukaryota > Viridiplantae > Streptophyta > Magnoliopsida > Rosales > Rosaceae > Prunus > Prunus fruticosa. The sequence continues at coordinate 28,030,339 of CM031923.1, forward strand.
TTAAAATATGCAAGTGAGGTGATTTCGTGGTAGGTAGGTAGGTTTGACTGTATTTTGAATATTTTGTTATGGAGCGTAAAGTGTTCCGAAAGTGTAATGTTATGATTGGTTAAGATTTGTATTGGGATTTGAAAGGATTGAGAATCCCGGCCCAAGAGAGAAATGCATGGGTGGGTTGTGTGTATTATCTGTGCGTTGTTATAATGGAGGGCTGATGCACTTGCAAGTAGTGTTGTGCAATTGCATATCGGTATATGCAATTACTAAGAGACTGTGTGCAAAGCCAGGTCACCAATGTGATGTGGTGTTTAGGGGGTTTAGGGTGTATTAGGCTTTGGATAAGTAGTCAGATTCTCGTCGCTAGAAAGAATTGTATGATAGTGTTGTGTACTTGATTTATGAAGGTTATGGAAGCTCCAAAAAAAGGAGAAGCGAAAGGAAAGCGGGAAACTTCCTGAAGGAACATACCTCTTGCGTTCCCTTAAACAAATACATCGTTAGTTTCAAAAAGTAAGTTTGTTTGGGAGAATTTTCCGAGGAACGGGAAGCTTTACCTGAACGAACACACCCCATGCGTTCCCTTGAATAAATACACCGTTAGTTTCAAAAAGTATGTTGGTTAGGCACATTTTTTCGGGAACGGAAAACTTTACTGAACGAACACACCCCCGTGTTTCCTTGAACAAATACACCGTTCGTTTGAAAAAATAAGTTAGTTGGGGACATTTTTCCAGAGAATGGGAAACTTTACTGAACGAACACAACCCATGCGTTTCCTTGAACAAATACCCCATTTATTTGAAAAAGTAAGTTTGTTGGGGACATTTTTCCGGGGAATGGGAAATTTTATTGAACGAACACACCCCTTGCGCTCCCTTAAATAAATACATCGTTGGTTTGAAAAAATAAGTTTGTTGGAGATATTTTTCTGAAGAACGGGATCCTTCCTGAACGAACACACCCCATGCGTTCCCTTGAATAAATACACCGTTGGTTTCAAAAAGTATGTTCGTTGGGGACATTTTTCCAAAGAACGGGAAACTTTACCTGAACGAACACACCCTATAAAAATACAAATTCACTCAGAAAAATATAAATTGATGACAAAAACTCACATTTATTTCTAAACGATTTAAAACACTAGTTGAAAACACTCATGTTATTTGATTCGAGGATTACCGTGGACATAAATATGTGAAATTATGATTTTAGACCTCCATAGTCAAAGACAATGTTGTAAGTAGTTTGTAACAATTTTCGGTATATTTTTCTTATTTTTAATTATTTTTTTTATGATTTTTTAAAGATAAACTTGGAAAAAAATAAAGAAAATGAAATGTGGCGCAATCGTATCACGCCACCTGTCGAAAACAATGACTGCTCTCCTTTCAGCTGCAGCCACGTGTGATTCTCTATAATTTAATATTAGTTTTCTTGGATTTCACTTCTAAAATTCATTAAAAAATAATTAGAAATCAGAAAAATACACCGAAAATTGATACAAACTCCTTACAACATTGTCTTTGACTATGGAGGTCTAAAATTATGATTCCACATATTTATGTTCACGGTAATTGTTCGAATCAAAAAACATGAGTGTTAAGTTATGGAACACACTTTAGTATTTTGGTTTGTTTTGAAACAAAGTTGAGTTTTTGTTATCATTTTCAAATTTTATAAGTCAAAATTTTATTTTTGGAGTTTGAGGGTGTAGAGAATGTCACAAGAAGTTCGTACCAATTTTCGGTGTATTTTTTGAATTTGTATTTAATTTATTATCAATTTTGTAATTTATTTAATTTATTATAAGAACAAAATTTTAAATATTTTTAAAAAGGAAGGCCGTGAAAAATACAAGGGGAAAGATTCGATTAGATTAACAACAATATATATCACACCCATACACTTTTTCCTTAAAAAAAAAGTAATAGTAATTTCTTCGACTTACAACCCAAAAAAAAATAATTCATGTATTATTCTTTCTCGTGAACTTTTTTTTTTCTTGCCGAACATACCAACAATTAAATTTATCAAATTAACGCAACATACTCAACGAACATAACCCTTGTGTTCGAGAGAAAATATAGTGTGTTTGTTGATAAAGTATTTTCCTTGGTCCAATTTTCTCAAGGAACTGCGAAACTTTACTTAACAAACGCAGTCCTTGTGTTCGCCTAAACAAATAACCCGTTTGTTTGAAAAAGTAAGTTAGCGAGGTCCATTTGTCGGGGAACGGAGAACTTTACTCAACGAACGCAACCTCTTGTGTTCGCGTGAACAAATAGCCCGTTTGTTTGAAAAATTAAGTTAGTTAGGACCATTTTTCCGGGAACGAGCAACTTTACTTCACAAACGCAACCCTTGTGATTGTGTGAACAAATATCCCGTTTGTTTGAAAAAGTAAGTTAGTTGGGCCCATGTTTTCATGGAACGGGCAACTTTACTCAACAAACACAATCCCTGTGTTCGAGTGAACAAATAGCCTATTTGCTTGAAAAGTAAGTTAGTTGGGTCTATTTTTGCAGAGAACGGGCAACTTCACTCAATGAACGCAATCTTTGCATTTACGTGAACATATAGCTCGTTTGTTTGAAAAAGTAAGTTGGATTGGTCCATTTTTCCGGGAACATGAAACTTTACTTAATGAACGCACCCTTTGCATTCGCTTGAACAAATAGTCCGTTTGTTTGAAAAAGTAAGTTTGTTGGGTCCATTGATCCGCGGAACATGCAACTTTACACAACGAACGCAACTCCTATGTTAGCGTGAAAAAATATCTCGTTTGTTTGAAAAGTTAAGTTAGTTTGGTCCATTTTTAGGGTAAATGGGTAACTTTACCTGAACAAACGCACTCCTTACACTCACTTGAACAAATAGCCCGTTTGTTTGAAAAAGTAAGTTGGTTGTGTCCATTTTTTAGGAATGAGCAACTTTACTTAATGAACGCACCCCTTGCATTCGCTTGAACAAATAACCCATTTGTTTGAAAAAGTAAGTTAGTTGGGTCCATTTTTTCAGGGAACATGCAACTTTACATAACGAACGCAACCCCTGCGTTAGTGTGAAAAAATAGCCCGTTTGTTTGAAAAAGTAAGTTAGTTTGGTCTATTTTTCGGGTAAACATGTAACTTTACTGAACAAACGCACCCCTTGCGTTCGCTTGAACAAATAGTCCGTTTGTTTGAAAAAGTAAGTTGGTTTTGTCCATTTTTTTAGGAACGAGCAACTTTACTTAATGAACGCACCCCTTGCATTCGCTTGAACAAATAGCCCATTTGTTTGAAAAAGTAAGTTAGTTGGGTTCATTTTTTCAGGGAACATGCAACTTTACACAACGAACGCAACCCCTGCATTAGTGTGAAAAAAATAGCCCGTTTGTTTGAAAACGTAAGTTAGTTTGGTCTATTTTTCGGGTAAACATGTAACGTTACCTGAACGAACGCACCCCTTGCGTTCGCTGAACAAATAGTCCATTTGTTTGAACAAATAGTCCGTCTATTTTTCGGAACTAGATGTTACAACGATAACTTTACTAAACGAACACACCCCTTACGTTCGCTTGAACAAGCTACCCCTTTGTTTGAAAAAGTAAATTGGTTGGGTTGATTTTTCTAGGGAACATGTAACTTTACTCAACGAAAGCAACCCTTGCGTTCGAGTGAACAAATAGCCCGTTTGTTTGAAAAAGTAAGTTGGTTTGGTCCATTTTTTCAGGAACAAGCAACTTTACTCAACGAATCCCCCCTTTGCGTTCTCTTAAACAAATACCCCGTTTGTTTGAAAAAGTGAGTTGATTAGGAAGCTTTCTTTTTATTGCCCTTTGACGGGCCCTTCAGCCTCCTTTTTTTTTTCTTTATGTTATGACAAAATCCTTTTCTTGTTGGCCTTCGATTTTTTCGGAATGGGAAACTTTACACAATGAATGCAACCCATGTGTTAGCGTGAAAAAAATAGCTCGTTGGTTGGAAAAAGTAAAATGATTGGGAATATTTTTCCGGAAACGGCAACTTTACTAAACGAATGCACCGCTTGCGTTCACTTGAACAACCAGCCCGTTTGTTTGAAAAAGTAAATTGGTTGGGTTGATTTTTCTGGGAACATATAACTTTACTCAACGAACGCAGCCCCCTGCCTGGGCCCATTTTTCGGTTTGCGCACGGTCACTCTTTCATTTATCATTGTAGTGCAATTTCATGTGTGTTATGCAAACGCTACCCGCCTGTGAGCAAACTCCACATAGCTTAAAAACGCAAAACTCCATTTTTCTTATTTTCATTTGCGCACAGTCACTCTTGCATTGCATCACCATCATGCAATTGCATGTCTGCAATGCAAATGCTGCCCGACTGTTGGCAAACTCTTCGGAGTGTAGACACGAAGCCCGTTTGTTTGAACGGGCAACTTTACTCAATAAACGCAACCACTGCATTCGCGTGTACAAATAGCCTGTTTGTTTGAAAAAATAAGTTAGTTGGGTCTATTTTTCCAGAGAACGGGCAACTTTACTCAATGAACGCAATCTTTGCGTTTACGTGAACATATAGCCATTTTGTATTCCTTTCATATTATTTTATTTTACATAATTCAATTATGTTTAACGTATAAAATGACCAATTTGCCCTCATATTTAATGACAGATTGGATGAAATATTAGGGAATTAAACGGCAAGGGAGTTATTGGCGATAAAGACAAATTCATATCCTTAATTTTATAATAAAAGGTCATGAGATAAATTGAAAATTGGGTACAAGTTCAAGGACTAAATCCACATTTTAGCCATGTTTAGTGGTTTTTGTGGGCATATATCTCATATTTGATAGCACATTTGTGCAATTCTCAGTTTATAATATGCATATGCATATACCTGTACGCAATTTCGTAACATCTGTTCGCAATTCTCATTTTACAATATGCAATTGCATATGTATGCAATTTCGTAACATCTATTTGCAATTCTTAATTTACAATATGCAATTGCATTCTGCACTTTTCCTAAATCCTTAGCCAGAGCAACCAATATATAGCAGTTATGGCAAGCATAGCAACCAATACCAATCATGAACATCACATTTGAACCATACACTTACAGATTTAGCAATACAATCTTTGAAATGGTAATGGCAACCCAAGCATATTAAGCTTCAATTAGAAACATAACTGTGCATCCAAAAGCGGGGTTTAGGGAGAGAGAGAGAGAGAGTATGAAAACATAAGTATACAATAACTTACATAACTCTATACCTTTTTCATGATGAGCTTTCACTTACAAACACACTTCAATTTAGACATGTGAAAACTCTAAAATTGGGGTCCATTGAACTCCATTTCAGTGACGGATGTGTTCCATTGAACTCATATTGTTGTAACAATATATCAACTGGTTGGCTTGAACAAGGCCACCATCAGAGCATGCAATTACAGAGATGCTGAACCAAACAATACTCATGGTCTCACTGCTGCTGGATTGGTAGCCCACCCACACAAAACTCCCCAATTATTGGAAAACTCACTAACACATCAATGGCTCCAAGTCCTTTGGAATGAGCCCTGGGAGAAAGAAGTAAAGCTCTCAATGACTCAAACATGAAAAAGAAAATAAAATGCTAGCTACTATCCCAGCATTACCAAATATGGGAATGATATCTTCAATTTCTCTTTCCCTTGGAGAACACATGGGAATTGATTTCCCATAAACTCATTTCCATGAACCAAACAAGGCCTAAGAATAAGGCCAAGTCCCAACCACAACATGGGATAAACAATCCAAAAAGAGCATATTACGATGTGCATTTAAAGCTTCAAATCTCTGATAGCCATAACTCACACAAAGTGTTCCACTACTCAATACTTTGTCTAGAATAAAAGGAAGAAACTCGATAACACAAAATCCTATTAACTTACTTTTATCACTTGTTTATTGCATCATACAATACTTTGGGTCTGAGTATATGTACCTTTTACCTGGTAATCCTTCCGAATACTTGTTCGTGAGACATGAGCCAACTGCCTCCATCACTGCCCGATATGTAAAATTTTCTGAGGCAATAAGCTCAAGGCTCTTGAACTGTCGCTCCTTCTCCTTTCCAATAATACCACACAACTCAGGGTCAGCCACACTTAACCCATTGTCTATAAAACTGCTTCCATCGCCTGTAAATCAATTAATACAATTTAGAACAAGTCAGACATAATTCCTGCTACTAACCAATGACTCCTTTGATACTTCAACAGAAGTTGGAAAAATCCAAGCCGAATATATGGTTTTTTAAAGGCTTTTTCATTTATAAAGATGGTTCTTTCAAAAAATTGAGTAATGAAACTCTACAGTTGTACTGAAAGTAGTGATTACAAAACCTCCAAAGATGAATACACAAAGCATATAGCATTCTGGCAGATGCCAAGGAAAAGGATACCTTTTTTTTTCATTTTTATGTTTTCTTTAAGTGAAACTGACATTAAAAATTATAACACCATAACCTTTGCAATCCCAGAAGTATTCCTAACAAAGAAATCCCAAAAAACAAAAACTTAAAATACATATCAATACGATTTACCAATGAAATCACAACTACATAGAAGTAATTGATAACTGCTCAATGGTTGGAGTATAATTACCTCCAATTTCTGGCAAAGGCACAGAGACAGAAGAGGATGGCCTTCCAGCAACCAAGCTTCCTTCAATGTAAGAATAAGATCTACGGGTCTTCATGTAATTGAAATTTAATTGATGTGAATATCCACCAAAGCTAAGCCTCTTGTTTGGAAAAGAGGTTCCTTTGGTCCAAGTGGGCTGTTGAAGAGAACCCATCACTGCAGCTCCACCACAAGCCTGCATCTTGGCTTCCAAATACTATGCCCGACGCACAAGCTCCTACAGATTACACACAAAACTATGAGCGGTGAGCACAAGTTTAACATACAAACAATACGAACATACATAAATGCACACATGGGTATAGCAATTTATTTCTATAAACAAAAAACTATGGAAAGAGTTCAAAAAATTGTTTGGAAAGTAGTCATTCTCATACAAAATCACACACCCTACAGAATTTGACTCCTTAAACTTCTTTTTCAAATGATTGGGGCTGAGAATTCGAAAGAGAAAGGTCTTCCTAAGCAGAAGAAACACTTAGAATATGTTGACGATAGCAGCTTTTAAACAGAAAGAATAATCTAATCAAGGGGTTAATAGTAAACTTACCCACTCTATCAGGTTTGCTGAGGATAGAGCTTCCTTTGCAATCTGGCGTTAGGAGCAAAGCTGACGATGGAACTCGCACAGGGAAAACGGTGGGTTTAGTGTTAGGATTTTTGTTCAACCAAAAAATAAAAGCACAGAGCATAATATCAGACCCGTTGCATAAACCTTGCAGAAATTTTCTTCTTTTCCAGTATGCCCATTATCAACTTCAAATCCACCACTTTGGTCACATATGCCCAGAAGGTAGCCAATGTCAAAATCAAGAATGCAATTCCCCAACGGAAGAGTAAAAACAGTGTGGCCACAATCATAATCCTGGACCCTAACCACTTGAATAGTGCCAAATCAATGAAATTTCGTGAACTACCAGAATCTCAAACGCATATATGGGTGCCAAATCTTCTAAATTGAACCGATGGAAAAAGAAGACAACTAAGCAGGCAAACCTTGCGTGGATGGTGATTCCGGAATCGGCGATGTCCGATGACTGTTGCATCTCGGCGTCGGCAGAGGTGAGACCCAGATTCTGATTTGGGACATAGATGAGGATTCGATTTTCAAGAGAGAGAGAGATCAATCGTAGAGATAAGTAGCGCCAGTGCACGCGAGGGCTTCTGCGCGTTCGTTTGAAGCTTTTTACTTCTTTTCTGAGTCACGTGTATATCACGTGATATTTAATAACAAAGGGCTCAACAAGTCTTCAGGTCATTCAATCTCAGCCCTTTATTTTTAAAATGCAATACTGGCCCTTGGATAACCCAGAATTTTCGCATATTGTTATTGATGAGTGACACCACATTGCAATGTGACGTTCGCACCCAATAATTACTTAATCAATGGTGTGCCACCGCACTGATGGTGTCCTGTAGTAGATTGAATAATTCATCTAGTAAATGTTCTTGTTTTTTTCTTTTCCATTTCTGCAAATAATAAACATTCAGTTTTGAATGTTCTCTCATTATATTCCAGAGAAATTCAGCAATGTAAAGTAGGAATGCATTATTGAATACTTTTATGTTCAAATACAACGAAGGATATCTAAAAGAAGGTAGCAAGTTACTAATTAAATCTTGAAAATCATAAAACCAGAGTGACTGCTGATCTTGAGACACATACAGTGCAATTTTTATTCATTTTCGAGTCGATATGCACATTCAGAAAGCGCACAAGCTCTCACGCACTTATGGGTTCAGTTGCTTTCTTCAGCCATGCCTTCTCAGATTCATCCACGTATGGGGCCAGAATATCCCTGCATTTGGAATGGTAGGTGTTGAGCCATTCCAACTCTTCAGGTGCTAAAAGACTCAAGTCGATCAACTTTCTCTGATATGGTGCCTGGATAGATTATGAAACATCAAATACAGAGGGATTAGCTCAACCTGCAATCTCTCTCTGGAAAATTTGCTTAAACAATATCAAATTGAAAAGATAAAGTGGGTCTAGGAAAAGGGTTGTTATAATCGTAAATGCCAGGCAGTGTGCGCAGCATCAAGAACACAACTAACAAATTAAGCATTAAAAACATGGCTAGACAGATACTGTAATACTAAACTACAAGGCCCCATTCAGAAACAACCACAATAGCAATCACTTCAAGCTAACGTAGTTATATTAAGTGCTCCAATTGCAAGCTAATTTAGCTATTCGATACAGGACAACAAGCTTACCCATGTTATGTGCTCAAATTGCAAGTAACCCTTGTCACCAAAGTTGAATTTTGTATCAGCTTCGTTGATTATAAGCACGTTCTCCAATCTTATTCCAAAATTCCCATCCTCGTAATATCCAGGTTCTGAAAAGTGCAGTTTTACAGTTAGTCACTGTAAATGGTAACTACAAGTCAAATAGTCCCATTCAAGAAGCTCCTCCTCATAATTTACAGTCATGGCTACCCGAAACAATTTATAGATCAAGCATGCCCTAAAAATGTATGAATAATAAAGTTGTTGACTCAAAGAGCTATGCATAAAGAGCAATAAGTTCAAAAACCACGAACACTAGAGCACAGATTCTAAAGGAAACAAGAAAGGAAAAGTCTGCCCAGTGTTTGTCTGAAAACACAATGCATGAGCTACAAGATAAGATAAAGTTTAAGAGTCCAAAAAACAAAAGAAAAAAAGGATGACCCACATGGATATCCTCTAGTATGAGGGATTACTGCTTTGTTGAGTTTGAAAAAGTTATTATATAAGTGTAACAAAAAAAAAATATGTACATGGTGATACTCACCATCTGTTACAGTCATGGAAGCTTGCAGTGGGACATTTCGAGCATGCGGTCTGAAACTAATTAAATGTGGTCCTGCTCAACCAGTACAAATGGAAGGAAGAAATGAAAATTCATTCATTAGCTCAGATTAAACTATACATTAGAGATGAAGGATGAGCAGTTGTAGTCCTATATACCTTCATGAACATTTAGATAAGACCCAATCCCATGACCAGTGCCATGTCGATAATCAAGACCACTCTTCCACAAAGGAACTCGAGCAAGAATGTCAAGTGCATGACCTGTAAAAAGCAAGCAGATTTAAATGTATTTCAGTTCAGACAAATTTAGAAAACTACACATGAAACATCTCATTTAAATGTGAAAGAAATAAAAGGACAAAAGCATGAATACCATTGGTTCCATTAGGAAATCGGGCATTCCCGAGAGCTATATGACCCTTGAGAACCTGCACAAAATGCAGTACATCAAGCAACTTCATAAGACCATAACATGAGGATTGGCTTGAAGGGACTTGGGAATAACAGTCTACATATGTAGACAGTAAAGGATTCAACCATTGTGAACCTAAATTCATTTAATAAATAAAAACGAAGAATAAGAAAAGATCTGAAAAGAATGAAATCCCATTTTGAAAGCCTGCAACTCCACTCAGAAAAGGGCTATCCCAATCAATTGGAATTAATAAGATCCAGTTTTATGGATAATAATAACTTTGATTATCAACTGAAACTAAGGGTCCAGTTAGATGGAAAGATACAAACTGAGAGATTTGGATTTGAGGTTTTATTGTAAATTGCTCGAGTATTATGAAAAATAAATTTTCTACGTTGATAAACTCCACACATAAATTTGGTAATTTAGGAAAAGGATGGATTTCAAATACCCACGAGAAAAGTGTTATTCAAATCTCTCATTTTCCTCAATAATCAAATTTATATGTGGATTCTATTAACATAAGAAATTAATATTTCTAAGGTCCAATTAAGCAACCCTAAGATTTTTATTGACCAATTCTTAGAGGTTTCTTTGACAGATAGAAGAAACTAATATGTTAATGATCATTACAATAGCAATGCTTCTTTGGGTGGTGATTTTGTGCCATGGTAAACTGCAATGTCTGCAGTGGTAGTAATAAGCATGGGAAAGGTAGTGCGAACAAGGCTCTAAAAGCTACAAGAAGTAGGTAGCAGTAGTAAACTATGAACAGTACAGAAGGTCAGGGTGGGTGTGGGTACAATGGTGGTTATGGTGGTCATATACTGTAGTGGATCACGATGAATTGTGAGTAGCAGAATGCATGAATGAACCAGTACAAGAATTTGACAATCCAAAGCATATGAAAACAAAGTTAGAACTTGGAACAACAATGTTGAAATTAGCAATGTTGGTCTAAGTGCAACAACCAAATAAACAAAGAGGTCCTAAAGGAGAGCAACAAAAAGCACTTACGGCTGTATAGCATGCTTTCTCATGAGCTGAAGGTTTTCCAAAATGAACCGTTCGTGTTATATCAGTTGTTCCATCAAGATACTGCAACCATGCCATCAATATTACCAATTAGAAAAACTGAAGCATCATGACTAAATAAACGAATGAAATTGGTCAGTCATTTCTATCAGCCAAATTTTCCATGATAGTTGACAAACCTGTGCTCCAGAGTCAAAAAGATAGATGCTGTCTGGATCAAACTCAGCACAAGTTTCTGCTTGTGGTGAATAATGGATAATTGCTGCATTTGGACCAACTGACGAAATAGTAGGGAAACTTAAACCTCTAAAGTTCTGCAAATATAACAGAAAAGAAGATTGCAAGTATGTCAAACAACCAGAAAGCATACAAGTATACATGTAATCAGAAAATTGCACTATATATTTCATTTTTCTGTAACCAACTGCTGCAAGCTTCTTTAAAATGTTCCTGGGAACCCTTGTAATTTTCAAGTATTCCTGACATGTTGCAGGCAACCCAGAAGTTAAGTTGAAAATGTTTTACAGTTAGAAACCATGATTGCAAATATACCAAATTAGAAAGAAATAAAATGCAATGAACATCTAGGATCCAAGAAAAATTATATAAGGGAAATACACACATGCAAAACAAAGACATATCCAGGTTATCATCCATCACATGGGAATTTCATATTAAAAGTCCACACTACCTCTTTTGATGCTCGAAAGCCCTCCAGCTTATCACTTGCTGTCACCTCGGTTAGCTTTGCAGTTTTCCTGCCATGGTTCATTCAATTCAATCAACATGCCAAGATATGATACAATAGCATGTAAAACTTGTTCCACATACCATATATTCAGCAAACTGTCAGAATGTTCAGAGAAGAATTGATGATCATTGACTGCAATAGAACACAAACAGTTCTTTGTGCGACATGCAGTAAAAATCTACCATATGAAGCTTACTATGCATCTTATAGTATTCAAGGTTACATCGTTCTACTACTTGTCTGATATGGCACATCTAACTACAACTTGTCTGATTTTTCACATCTTAATAACATTGTAAATCATGCTAAATCAAGACCATGATACATCTCATCCACACGGTGAGAGGTCTGCAATTAAACCAGGAAAGGCACACTTACGAGTGTTTTTTCTTATCCGTTCCCTCCCCCCCTGAAAAGAAACCAGAAGCACCATATATCTCTTGCGCCTGCATTTTTTATACAAAGCTCAGGCATTAGTTCAGGACCTTCATATTGTCGCAAAGTTAGGAAACTAAATGCATAAAAATAAGGAAAACACCTTCAGAAAATTATAAGCATATATACTTATTGTTTAGAAATGTAAAGACGCCATAGGTATCACAATCTACCTGCTTATCCAACCAGACAAGATATTGCACAACTGCAGCACCATCGCGGATATGAGCTTTCTTTAACCCTTCCAACTCAATGGGGTTCTAAAATTGGAGAGAAATCAGTTGATATAAAAATAATGAATAGAATAAGAAAAGACATCACTCACAACAAACTGGAACAATACTATCTCCAGTAGATGGGAAGGACAGCATCCTACCTTTAAAGCTTTCGCAAGGGCCAAAGGCGACTGCTGTAAGATAACTTTTTCAGGGTTTAGTTTTGAATACAAAGCATAACAGCATGAACCAGGGTCGGCCCATATCAGGTTGTCGTTTTTATCTTCTACTTTGTTTGTACCATTTCCTGTAATCTCAGTCCCCTTGAATGAAGATTTCAGCTGATTAGATGCAAGCAAGGCAACATCTGAGCTCACTGATTTATAGTCCCGAACTTCAATCCCATTTTCTTCCAAGTATGTGTTTACCTACATATCGAGCAAGATAAATCTAAACTGATTAACTTCCCAAGCTCACACTTGCCTTATAAAATGGAAAAAAAGGAAAAAAAAAACGCAAAAATGAAGGGAAGCATAACTCTGCTCCAATGGTTTTACTACTGGTATCAGTAATCAGATGCATAAATTGGTCAAGGCCAATAGTTTTAGTAAATACATCTATTATTACCAGTGGCGTGATAAATTCAAACCATTATTCACCACCGTACAAAGGTTCTTGACAAGATGATGAAAAAAGATATATATGATTTAACTGACCTCAGAAGAAACCTTCCTTTTGTCCACATAAAAGAAAGCTGAGTTGGATGTTACTATAGCAAATGCATGAACAACTGGACTATAGGAAACATCACTCCCACGAATATTATACAACCAAGCAACCTGCAGAGTAGCAATTAGATTCAGATACTGCATGACAAAATCCAAATAGAATAAAAACATGAGGAAACAGGCCATGTTCAACGAAGTTCTGGAAGTCATAATAACAAGATTGAGCAAAGATATAAAGCAACAAACCAAACCAACTAACCTCATCAAGTGCTGAGATGATTATACCACGAGCATTCTCTTGTATGAGTCTTTCTCTCAAATCCTTCAACTTATTGGCAACAGAACGACCGGCATATTCTAAAGGATGTACAATGACAGGATTAATTTCCGCAGGGGGCTGATTTTTCCAAACTTCGTCTACCAAATTTGTGGACGTCTGAACCAACTTCTGATGTTTTTTGGAAAAAGCAAGCTCCCATTTTTGTGCAGTGTCTATCGACACACACCAAGGATCGATACCAATGGCTGAATCTCTGGGGAGATTCTAACATAAACAAATCAAAAGAATCCACTTAATATACCAAGAACTTGTTAACAGACAAATAGAAAAATGCAAAGTTGCTACTGAAGCAATTTAGCAAGAAGCAACTCATAAATTAACACCAGTACTGAAACAAAGCATTTTTGTGCAAAGCTATCTCTGAGAAAATTTGATGGTTTAGTATTCAACATTAAAAATAATTATAGGAGTTAGCCAAAGAACCAAACCAAGGACTCACATCTGCCATCCAGATATCTACAGCAGGGTCTTCTCCCATTCGCATAAGCTGCCATTGGTCGCTAAGTTCTTGCGTTGCCTGCAGAAAGTAACGACCATCCGTCCAAAGCCGTGCTTCATTCTTTGTTACAAGTGCCAAACCTGAACAAGATTCAAAATACAATTCAGTTATGAAAATATGCTTCAAAATTCTCTTTAGAACTAATCAAATTCAAATAGAATCATCGTAAAATTACATAAAGAAAAAAGAAAGAAAAAAACACCGACCAGCACTCCCAGTGAAGCCTGAGACAAATTCACGCCTTTTGTCTCGTGCAGATACATACTCACTCTGCATTAGAAAATAAATCACACTATAATCAAACTTTACTATTTCTCATAGGAAAATTAGAGATGAATGAGATTGGATAATTCTGATTCGATTTCTGAAAAATTATAAGAAATTGAAATAACAGTTATGATGATCAATGAAACTGATTAAATTTACAGTTGAAAATTTTCAGATGCAAGATTTCAACGAAACATCAAGCATATGATTTACAGATGAAGACCTGGTGATAATCTTCGGAAGGGACGACTAAGGCATCAAGAGGAGGAGAGTGAGACGCCATTAAAGACCTGAGAGCACTGAGAGTGTCCGCCATCGCTCTTCTCGGCCAAGAATTGGAGTCTTTGAAGAATCGAAGAGAGTGACTGTAAATGGAAATGGAGTTTGAGAGAAGCAACAACTTAAAATAGATGTTGATACTCGTTAAGAGTCTTGTGATAAAGTAAGGCTCTGAGTTTCCGAAAGTAACCTTGTCGTGACCCCTCAGTAGTTGTAAATTATACTTGTTTTGGCGCTTACAGTAGGGTTAAAAAGGTTAACGCACGCCAACATAGTGCGTAAAGTTGTTAAATTCTTTTAGACACCACGAATTAGATTCTTATATCTATATGATCATCCCTCAGCCATCCAAGCTTAACTCCACAGTTCACATCCACGAGGTACTGTTCACGGAAATTACTGAGGATAATCTAGCTGAGGAAGTTTTTAATTGTGTGGTTTGTCAAAAACTATCAGGGAAATTACTGCCTGCACATTTACATTTTTCTTGCATGGTGGCCATTTTGTTCTCTTGTTTCCTTTTCTGTTGTTTTTGAAGGATTTATTGATTATGCAGGATATCAGGAACTCAAATGAAGGCTACAGCGTGTCTTGCAACTTGTAAACGGATAGTTGATCAGAGGAGCTTTTCTGGTCATGAACTTTACTTTTGGACACACACATGCACAATGAACTTTACTGTCTTTGATGGCATTTTTGTTATTTGTTTGATAGGAAGGTGATGTTGCTGCTGCCGTCGCTGATAGACTACTTTTCCTGGGTTGTGGTTGGTGGGTGTTATTGCGGATGCTTACAAGGTTGCTGATTCTCCTTCTAAGGTCTCTCTTTCTCTCTGTTTCTACAAATTCTAAGTTTTTTTTTGTTACTTTTTTTTAGATTTCTTTTGCTAATTGTAATTGGGTCTTTGTTGCAGAGGTAGAGTTGTTTTGTGCCCAGAAGATTGTGACTTTTTTGAAAGTTCGTAAATGGAAAAGGCAGCTGCCCCCTGCGGCTTGGAACCCTCAATTCGGAGGTATTATGCCCTGAATTTTTTACAAAAGAAGAATTGGAATTACCCTATAGAAGGCAAAACAAAAATATATAAGAGGAAAAAAGGAGAAAATTTATCTAATTTCCCTTTTTTCAGTTGTAGTTTTGTTTTTCTCGGTCATTTTGTTTTTTTTTTTTTGGGTTCAGGATGTAGGGTTCGATCTAGTTGGTTTACATTGATGTAGTTCCAATATGTAAAGATGGAGTTTATATATATATATACATGATATAGAGTCAATTTCAGACCTTGTTAATGGTATTAGCCTGTTAGGCTTGTGGGAGATTCATTTTGTTTTCTTTCATTTTCTATAAACGATTCTGATTATTTACAACGTTGGACAGACTTCCCTACATCATTTTTGTTGTTGGTGGGGGGGGGGGCGCCCTATTTCGTTCCAGGGTTTATTGACTGCATGCTTCCTTGTTCTGGAAGACTTCCTCAGTTTGATTCAGCTGACAAACCTTATGAGGTTGAATGTGAAGTGTTACCTTGCATCTGCATGTTTCATCTTTTAACTTTCTTTTCATGTTTCACGCTGATGCTTGTAGTTATTTCTAGTTTTGCATACAGATTAGCAAATAGGTTATGCATTTACTGTTTAGTCATCTAATGATTTGATATCTAATATTTAGGCATGTGGGAATTTATAGATGTACCGATTATGCATACATATGGGTTTTGCGCTTGTATTAGGAAGTTAGATTCTTGTGGTTCCTTTTCAATGGCATGAATTTAAATTGTTGTGCTTAATGATTAGGGTCTGAAGAACAACCACTTAGTAAGAAAGTTGGAGAAGCATCAACAGATTTGCACCCTTGACCAACATATTGAAGAGCAATTTGGTGGTGGTTGTCTGTTGGCTTGTATTATAGCATGGGTTCGTCCGAGTGCTTAACGGTGTTTATCATGTTTGCATCTCATGCCTTAACTCCCTCAGTTCTCTCGGGCAGCTGTCAGATTGTTTGAAAATAATTGCCCACTTTTAATTTGTTGAAGACTCACCTTGTTATATGTTCATTGCCTTACATGGCACATAAACTGTTTCCATTTTGAAGTTGAACTATTTCGTACACCTCCATATATCATGTTGATGAGCGCTATGACCCGTGCAAAATTAAACTGCATACATTAGTTTACTAGTTGTTCTTTATCTTTTTGAAGATTCATTAGTTGTTCCAAAAATTAGTTATCCCTATTAGATCACATAATGTTTGAACTAATGGTGATCAACGCAATAAGCTGGCGATACGTTGGTGATACCAGTGGCAATACAAAAGTGATAAAAGGGTGCTAGAAATTGTTGTTTCTGTTTATTTTGGGCTTCTTCTTTTGTTTCATTTCATTTACTTAGCTTTAATAATTGGATGAGTACGAGATGAATTTGTGTCAAGTATTAATACAACAATTACATATATGAAGATTAAGACGAATAATATATCGTATCACCAAACATAATCAAATCATCAAATGTAATCATCCTTTTCTTCAACCCATCACGAAGCATTTGCATATTTATTCATACTTTCCTTTTTTTGTAAATTATTTTTTAGTTGTTATTATTTTTTAAAATAATTTCTTACAATGTCTTACGGTGCAATTATAATGCACCTGACCGCCTGTTTTTGAAAGGCACGTTGTTTCTTTCTCATCGTCGTCTTCTTTTTTAATGAAGTAGGGCCTAAACCGTAAACCCATTGATGATCCGTAGTCAATATACATACAATATAATAGCAATATTAGGCCAATATACATACACTAGAGAGGCAATATTAGGGCAATATAACGGCACTACAACAGCAATAACATCACAATATACATGCAATAGTGTGGCAATATGCATACAATATGTACGCAATACAAAGGCAATATTAGTACAATACGCATGCAATAGGACAGCAATATTAAGTCAATCTACATGCAATACACACATCCATTACATACTACAATTTAGACATGCAAAATAAATCGTCACCGAACCCTAACAATTCAGACTACATTTTATTATCTTTAAAGCTGTCGTCTAATACGTTCCTAAGCTGTTACATTTAGGTTTTTATTTCCTGTGATTCTATACAACGATTTTAACTAGAAAACCAATTATAATGCTTTAATAACGAATTTTTTGTTTTTTGGTTGATTTTCTTAATTAACATAATTTGTTGCAGAGAAAGCAACTATGAGTTTGATTTATAAGGACGTGACGTCCTTAATGGAATCACATTCTTACAATAATAAATCATCAATAAAAAAGCAATAATGGAATCACATTCTTACACCAATAGCTGAACACGAATCAATCACTTTGAAGAGATACATCTACGGTGCTTGTTATACCTTATTTATATGATAAAGAATAATGATCTAACATTTTCCTTTACAAAATAAACTAATACAATCAAGCGTTTTCTTTTACAAAATATCCTTATAAGTTCCTTCACAAGATAGACTTGAAAAACAGGTGATAAGATAGAAATATAAGTGCAATAACCAGGCAATAACACAACACTACAATGGCAATACGATGACAATACAAATACAATAGGGGAGCAATACAAAGGCAATACAAAAACTCCACATTCCCATTATATATTCATAATCTACAACATATTACAAAAAGGACACGACGTCCTTAATGGAATCACATTTTACACTCCTACATCGTCAAAATACCCTCGAGCAAGGAATGGGCGGAGAGGCTTCTGGAAAAGTTGAGGATGTAAAAGATGTTCTTGACTTGAAGGTGGATTAGTTACTGGCCAAAGGCTTCTTAGGAATTATTTTCCTTTCGCAACTCTCCAAGACCTAATCCAGCCTTAAGGGAAAAAACGGAGTCAGAGATACATAATTTGTTACAACGAAATTGGTTGGATGAGAATCGCATATGTGCTTCTTCAAAGGTGCATGCTTGTGCTATCTACAAACTTATATAAATTTGATGAACAATTCTTGCAAACTGGGAAAAAAATTCCTACTCAGGCGAAAGTACAATTATGAGTACTTCCCAAAACTTATAAGTCCTAAGCACCGTCCATAAGGAAGAATATATAAATAGACAAAATATCTTCTTTTAACATGTAAACAGAAAATTAGACATTATCAAGTACAAGATTTCTCAAGAAAAGTCATTAACATGAATATTCAAGAACCGTGATAGGACTAATATTGGTATAAAACCCACTTTACTTTACATAGTGCGTCACAGATAAATTCCAGCAATATATACACTGCACAAAATAGTGACTTCTTCTATTAAACTAAAATCCTAGTTATCATTTTTACCTCCCAATGGGATTTGAAGCTAGGATGAGTACTTCACTAATTTGTTGTTCCTATAAAACATCCAATACTTGCTTGGACAAGGTCAGCCAAAGAGTGTAAAGACTCAAAAACGATCATATACTTTTCTTGTTCAAGTAGGACATGCATTCTTTCAAGGGCCATATGAAAATTTAGTCAAACCTTCTTTCCCTTTTGAATTTCTTGTACGAAATTATAGGGTTCATAGAAATAGCCAAAATTAATTGCAAACAAGCAACCTAAAACAGAGCCCAAAATATCCAATCAGAAAAACGATCCAAATACACAAAACCAATGAAACCCATTTGAGTTCTTACAAATAGATATTGCCAAAGTTAAAAGAGATTATTCTATTTCTCCATCTCATATACTCAATCTTCAAGAGTTTCTCGTATTAAAGCATATAAAGAACTTCAAAGAAGTAAAATATTTAAGCAATACCTGAGTGATACACAAACCAACATCTACATGAATGTCAGCACCTTCTCTACGAAGACTGATACTCGTAACCTGCAAAAAAATTTAATGCGTACATATATTAGACAAAAGCATTATACATTCTAAGGTATCAATAATGAGGAAAAAAAAGGACATCATCAGGATGAAGGACTTATGCAGGACCAAACTGATTTCCATCAGCATTAGCCCCACTAATTACAAAAACAAGCAGATATAGTAGTACCAACATTTGTAATCTGACCTATGTTGTAAATGATGATTCATGATTATTTTAATAAAATGAGCAAATTTATTACCATCATCAAAGTGTTGCATAGATTTAGCTGCACCAAAATGGATTCAGCTGCATCCTCAACTTGTGATACTCGCAAGTACACGAGCCGTTGGTAGTTTAGCATATGTAAGTGCGAGGTCGATTCCACATGGATTGGTGATTGAATAATCCAATTCAGTTTTCCTACACAAAACAGAAATGAAAACAAAAGAAACAAAACAAGAAGAAAGAAAAGAACTAAGACAAGATGGTGAGGTTTTAGAATCCACCCTAATTGTTCTAATCATGTTATGGCAGCAAGTAAACAAATTGATTCACTCATGAAGATGCTCACAAATAAGTCCATGGTGTTTGGATCAAATTGTATTGAACATCACAAGGACCCCAAGCATGGTGTTTACATTAGGAGTCCTAGAAACCAAATCACATGAGTTGCTAATGGATGGAATGAAGATGATCCCCAAACCTTCCCAACAAGAGCAAAATGCATAAAACCTCAGGTGATCAATCAAAGGATGCAAAACAGCTCCATTAAAACAGTGAAGAAGAATTCATGAATGAAATCAAACTTTATAAACTCAAACCATGATACAAGACTAGCAAGATGTTTATTACAACTAATAACAGAAAGACAAAGTAAAACAAAGAAAATACAAGAAGAAAATAAAAGACAAAGGGAGGAGAAGAAGATAAGGACAGCATGCTAGAGATGGAAAAGATTCATCTCCATGGCTGCCAGGAGGCCAAAGTCTCCCAGCTCCTGCCTTCTCCCTTCTCTCCCTTTGTGACTCTCAACTTTCCCTCTCTTTGTGTACAATGGAAGTGTAAATGATGGATCTCAGGATCTGAGTTATTAGCTCTCTAGAGACTCTCTATATATAGGCATAGAGGTTAGGTGAATCAGAATTCAATATGGCTAATGCATACAACACTTGTATTAGAAAATCTGAAGTGGTTGATGCACTTCCCCAATAACTCCCACCAGCAGCCCTAGCTCATCAATATGTCAGCATGACCAAGCATCCATCCAGAAACCAATACCTCATGCCTAGCTCACCATGACCAAGCATCCATCAACTCATCCTTATGTCAGCATGACCAAGCTTCCATTCAGAAACCAATAGCTCATGCCTAGCTCATCATGACCAAGCATGCAATGAGCTCATCTTCCTGTCAGCATGATGTGTATTTGCATGGGCTTACGAATTGGGCTTGGCTGAATCAAATGATGGCTTTAAGATGTCCATTTTGAAGTTCAGAATGTCATTGATCCAACCACACAAGTATTGGCCCAATCCAAGTTCGGATGAAGAAGATAAGTCCGAAATGAACTTCTAACTCAGGCTCCAGTTTTTGCACGTTTTTGCACCATTTTGCTTCAAATGCCTTAAGTTGTATTCCTCTCATGCTCTCATGCTCTATTGGCCTACAAAACACACAAAGAGAGGTAAATAACTTAGAAGTCGAAGAAACTAAGCAAAAGAAGTAAGGAAATTGGGCATGTATATGTATGAAATTATGAGCTTAACACACCCCCAAACTTAGATTTTGCTAGTCCTCGAGCAAAACAAAATAAAAACAAAGATAAAAACAAAACAAGAAGTTAACTAGACCACTTTCGTAGGTAACTCGATTGCATTGAGCGTATGCAACAAGCCTTTAAACCTCTAGGCATCCCTAGTAGGAGGAGTTGTGTCTCCTGAGGGTTTAACAATTACGATACCCACAAACGTTTTTCTAACTATACAAAACCAAATGGTTAGAAAACTTATTAGATTTGTTAGTCCTTAAGCAAAAACAAAAACAAAAACAAAAAACAACAAAACAAAATCGTTAACCTTCCAACCAGACAGAAATTTTAAACTTCATAGACATGGCTCAACAAGGAACAAAACAAGCACTAAGAAGTTCTAAACATTATTCAAGTGCTACCACAATCTCACAAAAATCATGCTCAAGGTGTGTGTGTGAAATAGCCATGAAGATACAACTCATGCTTCTCAAACAACGATATGAATTCCTGCAAGAATGAACACAAGTTTGCCAAGCTAAACCAAAATCAATAGGACTTTACTCATGGATGTAATGTAATGGTTAGAAAAGGAATGGATATGGAAACACAAGGTCTAAAGAACAAAGTAGAGCATGACATGTAAACAAGATCATTGACATTTGACATGTAAGGCACAAAAATGAAGAGCTCACAACACCAGATTTTGCAATTGAATCACTTCACAATTTGATTTTGACATTTACACACTTTGTATAATATTTGGCCCAATTTTGCGGCTCTTTACCCTAGATCACCTTGATTTCTCCTTATATCACCCTAGGGTCGTGACTACATTGGCCACACTTCTTTTCTCTTTTTCTTTTGATTTTTTTTTTATAGCTCATTTATTGCCTTGAATACATTACAATCTCAAATACAATCATACTCTACAAGTCCCCTAGATGGTAGGATGTTTAATGGATGATAAGGTGATAGAAAGAAATGGCTAAGTGTTTGGGCACAAAAGAGTTTACAATGGAATATGTATTGTATGGGTTGATGGAGGAAAAAAAAGAAAGAGGCTTAACAAAGATGGCCTAAATCATATCTTAGTTATAACTTAACATTCCAGTGAAGCACACAAGCAAAAATGCATACAATTGGGTAAGACATGCAAGAGTTGTATAATCATGGCTAAAGTGCATAGAAAGCTCAAGCATAATTATGTGAGACTTAGCTAGCAAAAGAATAAGACTCAGATCTAACACAATGCTTATCAAATTCCTAAGAGCCATATTAGAAGTTAGACACAAGATTTATCATTAGTGTGGGAAGGAAAACTGAAAATGACTCAAAGAAAAGAAACAGAAAAAGAAAAACGTGAGGTTTCAAATTGCTGTTTTGCTCAATTTCAACATATAATCTGTTTTGACATGTAACTTTCAAACCACTTGGTCAAATTTAACGTTCTTTATGTCGTTGGATTCAGCATGAAAAAATGAAGAACACAGTGCGGACCAAACTTTCAAAACAGTAGCAGGAAAAAACAAAATTGTAGCAATGAAGAAGCCTACGTTTTCAGACACAAACACAAAAACTAAAAAAAAAACTTTCCTCACCCCCAAACTTAAATGAAGCATTGTCCTTAATGTTTGAATCCATGTAAAGCATACAATCCACATGAAATCCAGGGTAAAGGAATGAAATAAAAAAATAATAATAATAAAAGAAAGAGAGTTTAGAACTTCCCCTTGAAGACAATGAGAGGGAAATGCACATAGTATGGCAGCACATGATCTTCTTTGAGTATTTGGGTCAGCTGCTCAACATGTTTCTCCCACATCAAGGAAAAGAAAACCCTAACAAAAACAAAACAGAAAATGAGACACAACTAAGGATGAGTAGCAGTTATTATACAAATGAAAGAGATATGATTGGAATGCTCCCTTTGAAGTGATTAGCTGGAGAGTGGTTGGCCATAGCAGCTTGGGTCGACTTCTCCGCTGCTCCATACTCCATGTTTCTATGGATTGGGTTGTCTCCTCTCTCTCCCTCTTTCTTATTGAGCTACTTCAGAAATGCTTAAAAGAAAGACAAGGAAACTTGAAACAGATTTTCAGATTTGTTTGATTAGGAAACCATAACTTAAATGAAAAGGATAAACTAAACTAAAACATCAAGATTAGGGATTCAACTTCACCACAAACATCAAATTTCATGCTTCAAAGTAACAAGCATCAAAGTAAATCAAACTAGCTTATGGAGTTCGTTCTTTCTCAAATATGATTATCCATATGGTGTGTGGTTTTAATCAAGTATTCAGAAAAAGCATTTAGCTATGGTGTTTAGTCTAAACACAAATTCCGAACCCATTAAGAACAAGAAGAACAATAAAGAACCAAGTAGAATTTAAACATGGTGTTTGTCTTCAATATCTACCCATCCATTCACTAATCAGTCCAATAGTCATATGGTGTTTATGTAAACTTGAACAAGATATTTAATTAAGAGCAAGTGAATGAAACCAGAAACTAGCAATAATCAACATGCTACTTGAACCTTTTTGTTTTTTGTGTTGTGTAAGCTGGGACTCAAACCCAGTTCTCTTGCTTGTCAGGCAATTGTCCTTGTCCGTTGGACTACAAACACAACTTATCAATTAACCTCATTAACTTTAAAACATGAAACTGTCCAGTTATAAAAAATACAAATAAAAAATAGGAAAACCAAATAGAATCAAGCAATGTTACCAATCCCCGGCAACGGCGCCAAAAACTTGTTGCATAGATTTAGCTGCACCAAAATGGATTCAGCTGCATCCTCAACTTGTGATACTCGCAAGTGCACGAGCCGTTGGTAGTTTAGCATATGTAAGTGCGAGGTCGATTCCACAGGGATTGGTGATTGAATAATCCAATTCAGTTTTCCTACACAAAACAGAAATGAAAACAAAAGAAACAAAACAAGAAGAAAGAAAAGAACTAAGACAAGATGGTGAGGTTTTAGAATCCACCCTAATTGTTCTAATCATGTTATGGCAGCAAGTAAACAAATTGATTCACTCATGAAGATGCTCACAAATAAGTCCATGGTGTTTGGATCAAATTGTATTGAACATCACAAGGACCCCAAGCATGGTGTTTACATTAGGAGTCCTAGAAACCAAATCACATGAGTTGCTAATGGATGGAATGAAGATGATCCCCAAACCTTCCCAACAAGAGCAAAATGCATAAAACCTCAGGTGATCAATCAAAGGATGCAAAACAGCTCCATTAAAACAGTGAAGAATAATTCATGAATGAAATCAAACTTTATAAACTCAAACCATGATACAAGACTAGCAAGATGTTTATTACAACTAATAACAGAAAGACAAAGTAAAACAAAGAAAATACAAGAAGAAAATAAAAGACAAAGGGAGGAGAAGAAGATAAGGACAGCATGCTAGAGATGGAAAAGATTCATCTCCATGGCTGCCAGGAGGCCAAAGTCTCCCAGCTGCTGCCTTCTCCCTTCTCTCCCTTTGTGACTCTCAACTTTCCCTCTCTTTGTGTACAATGGAAGTGTAAATGATGGATCTCAGGATCTGAGTTATTAGCTCTCTAGAGACTCTCTATATATAGGCATAGAGGTTAGGTGAATCAGAATTCAATATGGCTAATGCATACAACACTTGTATTAGAAAATCTGAAGTGGTTGATGCACTTCCCCAATAACTCCCACCAGCAGCCCTAGCTCATCAATATGTCAGCATGACCAAGCATCCATCCAGAAACCAATACCTCATGCCTAGCTCACCATGACCAAGCATCCATCAACTCATCCTTATGTCAGCATGACCAAGCTTCCATTCAGAAACCAATAGCTCATGCCTAGCTCATCATGACCAAGCATGCAATGAGCTCATCTTCCTGTTCAGCATGATGTGTATTTGCATGGGCTTACGAATTGGGCTTGGCTGAATCAAATGATGGCTTTAAGATGTCCATTTTGAAGTTCAGAATGTCATTGATCCAACCACACAAGTATTGGCCCAATCCAAGTTCGGATGAAGAAGATAAGTCCGAAATGAACTTCTAACTTGGGCTCCAGTTTTTGCACGTTTTGCACCATTTTGCTTCAAATGCCTTAAGTTGTATTCCTCTCATGCTCTCATGCTCTATTGGCCTACAAAACACACAAAGAGAGGTAAATAACTTAGAAATCGAAGAAACTAAGCAAAAGAAGTAAGGAAATTGGGCATGTATATGTATGAAATTATGAGCTTAACACAAAGTCAAAAGCTTTGGATTTAAAATTTACATTATCCCATCACAACAACTGCCAAGACCAAAAGGAAAGTAAAGAACTTAACTTATTAAATTGTATATGGCAATCCAAAATCCAAAGCACCAGAACAAGCTTGAAAGGGATGAAAACTAAGTTTACCTACTTTTTGGTTTGCTGAAGTTTTAAGATTGACAATAAGGTCACACTTGTTCTCCTGGACTCGCACTTCATCATCCTTGTTATCTAAAACCAGTGAAAAAACTAGAGTACCGAGTTATCAGAATAAAAATAAAAAGTAATAAAATCCTAACTAAATCTCAATGGAATTTTCCTTGGAAGGAGGCTTTATCAGCATCTAGTGTGAGAGATAGAAAGGCAAACCAAACCAGAAACTGTCCTACTCAAGGTCTCAAAAATGAAAATCATATGGTTCATAGAAATAACTGAAATTAATGGCAAAATAAGAATCCATAAGGGATTTAAAAGAAAAAAAGTGGCAGGGAAGGACAACTTTTGTGACCACAAATAGATGCATGTGTCTAAATCTTTTTGCAATGATCATGCCTTACAATTTCAGCCAGCAATACCATCAAGGATTAAATTTGCAATAAGAAGGCTCAACATAGAAATAAAAAAATACAAAAAGACAAAACCTAGAACAGAAAATTATTCACCCAGATCAGATACACACCTTGGCCTGCCCAAGATCCTAGTTCGTACATCTGGAGTAAAAATTTAAAGAACGCCTTCAAACATGGCAGGGCTAAAAGGCCTACCAGTCTCAAGAACACCTGCATCTTTGTTCTTTGAACTTGAACCACTAGGCATGTCAAATTCAGAGACGAACTCTGCAAATGCACCCAATCTATATAAAATCAAATTCAAATGGACAACATATTAGTTAAGTGATTAGCCAGAAAAAGAACAAGCATAGACAAGGTAGCTTCCTATTTTCTAAATCAGCAATCTATATAAATTTTGTTTTTTGCAAATAGCAATTCTACTAAAACCACGTAAATACAAAGTAATCGAATAAACAAAAGAAACCTTAGGCACTTTGCGAGTTCTCAATTCCTGCAGAAGCTGAACAAAAGGAGAACAGGGATAAAAGAGCCTGTAGCGTTGCGTTAGAAAAGCACAGATTCCCTGAATTGATTAAACCACGAGGCAACAAGACCGTAGCAACTGGAACAGGCTCATTCAAACACTTATGTAGTTCCCCCTTTACCTTAGAAGCTGATAAATCATCAACCCGACCATTCTTCTCTCTGTTATGCAATTCCAACTTGGAAATTGATTGGAGAGGCTACATCAATAAAGCAAAATCAATCAGACCAATAGAAGTTTCATCCAAGCATGAAGTAATTCACAGTTCAAATACATAAATTTCCAATCTCTGTAATTACTAAACTTCACAAAATCGAGTCACAGGTTAGTGAAATTATCCTTCTCAAATGAAAACCATACAAAAAGACAAACTAGTCAATAACAAATACAAAACCTACCTTAGAATCACTCGTTTTGCGCACATAACCAAATTGGAAATCCCAGAAACACCTAAAGAAAAGCACGAATTTTGTCTGTGAGAGGATTGAGAATGAGGAGGAAGTATGTGAAAAAAGTTAGAATTGGAAACCAAGTATTATGGTTTTTTGAGGCCCTGAAGGAGCAGAGGAGAAGAGAAAGACGTCGATTGAAGACATGAAAAGATAGGGAACTGAGAGATTGTTGAAGGGAGAGAGCATTTAACGAAGAAACCCTCTCTTTCATCTTCAAGAACCCCCTCAACAAAACCTAACATTGACTGCATAGAGAGAAAGAGAGAGTGCTGTTTAGGTTTTCGCGACAAAGGGAGAAAGAGAGTGGTGGTGGTCGATGGAGAGAGAAAGCGCTAGAGAGGAAGAGAGAACTATGAGAGAGAGCAAGCGAACGCGAGAGAGTGAATAGGGAGCTGAGAGACCAAAATTTCTGTAAAGTGATGATATCGTGCAATAAGTGGACAATAAATATATATTTATAGGTGATAGTTTTACAATTTTTGAAAATGGGTGGTATTTTCACTTAAGATTATAATTTTGGTGGCATATACCGCTATTTCCCTATCTATAAAACTACGAAAATTATTAATAATTATTATCTCTATATATATTTATATATATAAAGCAAAAAGCAGAAAATGATGAAACATTCAAAATACCAGAAAATGCCTTTGGTTATTATAAATTTTCGGAAAATAATTTTCTCACAGAATGACAGTTTTTTAATATCTTTTATTTATAAATACAAGCTATATGAAAGATAGGGAATCGAATGCTCTTAACTACTTGACCACCTCCAAGACCACCTCCAAATCCCTTGCAAGTGACAGACAGTTCTTATATTTATGTGGTAGTGATAGCTAAAGCCACCATTTATAGGTTAAACTGAAATCTAGTACTATACTATAGCATACTAGGCTGAATATATTTTTTAGTACAAGCAACAATCTAAATTATAGGAAAGAGAGATTTCTCACATAAGCACACAATCGAGATGCCATGAGGATTCAAACTTGAGACCTCTTGTCTGCAAGTCAAGGTCCTTTTCCACTTAACTAGATCCAGTTGGCAGTGTACTAGGTTAGATTAATTAATATTGAACGTTTTGGTATTGTGCTTGAGGTCGAACAACTTGTATTGTGTTTGGTGTTCTGTCAAATAGAATTAATTTCTTAATTTTCTACCATATGTTTAACACTTTTTTTTTGTAGGTTTGTATCCTAATATAACAATGTAACTGTAAAGATCAACTCTGAATTGATAAACCAAAACATAATTAGATCAACAAGAGCAGAAGTATGATTGCCAGAAATTGCAACTGAGTTCCCGATAATGCTTTTCACCATGTCAACCTTTTCATCAATCAATAGCTCAATTTCACAGAACAGAGCAATAGGAGGACTTCCTGTTGGCAACCAAACTCATCAGCTCCAATGGTAAGAAAAGATCAACAAAGCAGAGGCTTGAACAAAATTAAAACAGAATGAATTTTATTATTAATATATCAAGTCCTAAATGTATAAAGTATACAAAATGAAACACAAAATAAGACACCCACAGATTTCACAAATTATTTGACAAAATCAGGCATAACAAATTGAAAACATTTACAACTTTCTGAACAGATGAGAACTGGAAAGGAAGAAAAATGAAAGAACTAACACTGGGCATAGGTAACAAGAAAATGCCAACACCAATCACCGGAGGGGATATATTTTGATCGACAAACAGAAGAGAAAAATGATTGTAAAGAAAGATGCTAAAATCAGAAAATCATCATCATCAAGCTGGGGCAAGCTTCTTGACTACTGCTGCCATATACTTCCCCTGATGCTCAGCAAGTGCCAACTCAGTTTCACTCGGCCCTCTTGTGCCATCACCAGCAAAAACACCAGCACCATACGGAGAACCCCCTCGTACAGAGTCCATCTTAAACATGCCAGCTCCAAAAGTATACCCAATGGGAACAAACAGCATTCCATGATGTGCCAATTGGGTGATTGCCGTCCAACTGCGATAAATATCAGAACATGAGTCTCAACAAATTTTCTCATTCATTTACATAAACATTTACAGGCTTTTATCCATAACAATTTCAATGATTTTATTCGAATGATGGATATGATCCTAGTATACCACAGAAAGGGGAGACGATCACATTACAAGGTACTTCCACTTCAGACTCTTTTTTCCTAGTCAAAATACTTCTACTTCAGATTGTTTGAGACAAATAACCCCAAAGTAGAACACGCATAAACAAAAACAACATTTCATTATTTTGCGAAAATGAAACACATACATACATCCTATATGTACCATTTTACTCTCAAACATATTTGCAAGGTGAACCTCACAACTTCAAGCACATTAACCCAGAAGCACAAGGACATGCCATTTCTTCTACTTCATATTGGAAATAATGTGACCTTAAAGCTTGGGTCTTTAATGTCATTTCTTCTAATTCATATTGGAAATACTGCCACCTTAAAGACCCACGCTTTATGATCTGAGTTAAAATTAAACAATAATCTCTATACAATCACACACTAGCATGCATAGAACTTAGAAAAGTCATGTCAATTGTGTAGCTAAAACTCATAATGCTTCATTTGGTTAACAATAATCCCCATTGATCTTCAAGACTAGATACACACATTAACAAGCATAAAAAACCAATTTTTGCAGACCATAAACAGAACCAACTAAATTACTCAATTCCCACTTCAAATTCACAGCTTCTAAAATAATAGAAGAGAAACAATTAAGAATTGAGGCAAAAGCTTACGCAGTGGTTTCTTGGCCGCCTCCTTGAGTTCCAGTACTGACAAAAAACCCAGCAGGCTTCCCAGCGAGGCTCTGCTCCTTCCACAACAGCCCCGTCGAGTCGAAAAAAGCCTTCATCTGCGCCGCCATGCTCCCGTACCTTGTCGGAAAACCAAACAAAACCCCGTCCGCCGCAGCCAATTCCGCCGCCGAAATCTCCGGAATTTCGGTGTCCTTCGGCGGCGCCTTCATAGCCTCCAGCACCTCACTCGGCAGCGTCTCGGGCACCCGATAAAGCAACCCCTCAACGCCGTCCACGCCGTCAACGCCCTTCTTCATCCTCCTCGCCAAATCCTCTACATGTCCGTACATCGAGTAGAACACTACGAATATCCTCAATTTCGGGGCCGGATGCGAATTCGGATGCGATTCGGCGGAGACGTCGTCGTTTCGGCTGGGAGTGGTGGAATTGGGATTGTCGTCCGTGGGGATCGTCGGCGCGTTTCCCGAGGCGTTTGGGTGGGAGGCGTCGGGATTGGCGCCGCTGGAGGGGACCTTCTTCTTGCTTGGGACACAGCCCCCGCCTTTCCCCATCGAGAATAACGATATTACTCAATGAGGATAAGAATTAAGAAGTGTGCACCAAAACCCAAATACCAGTTTTGAATTTGGAGCTTCGTTTCTTAGTGGCAGTTAGGCACGGAGTCCAGAGCTTCTTCGTTCCAAGCTGTAGAAGGAGCCAAGTAGGACTAGAATTTGGCTGCAACCCAATAACTTACTGTATGTATGTATATCTGTAAGGACACGTGTCGGTTTGAGGATAGAAATCACCTCTGATTTTGAATGTTTTTTAATTGTTTTTTTTTTCTTCATTTCTGCTTATGTTATTGTGCAAAAAGTTTGGTGCAGTGGTTTTTATTTTTTTCATTCACAAATGATTTGAAATTCTAAATTACATTAATGTACAGTTAATGTAAAGGGTGAAGGATCAAACTCGGGTGCAATAGAAGTACGATACTCTGATTAAATAGTCTAACTTACGTCTGTTTTGGTGTGGTGGGGTTTGGAATTATGTAGATAAGCATCTTTAGGAATTTTGGTTTAGCAGTCATTATTATTAATCATCTAGGATCTACCTAACATCTCCAACCCCATAATAATATGATATGATTGATTAAAATATAGTGTTGAATAAGGCCATTTTGTCCCAGGGAAAAGTCAGTCCCCTAAATTCTAATGAATAAAGATGGCACCGATTTAAGTTGATGGTGATGTTGTTGGAAGAAGCCAAGAGGCTAGTGGGGAGATTTAATTTTACAAGCATGGGAATAAATAAACAAAACAAATGGATTCTTAATCTTTATTTAATGGTTGAAGAGGGGGTGACAACTCAGGAATTTAATAAAAGGCAAAAGGTCATTTTGGTCATTGTAGTTTGTCACTTTTATCACTTTAGTCCGTAATTTCAATTTGATCAATTTTTCCGAATGTAGTTTCAATTTGAAGCGATTTAAGGACGATCTTCAATTTCTGTTAAATTTTTTTAACTTCTGTTAATTCTAGAGGGGCAATTCGGTCAACAAATTATTATTCTCTTTAAAAATAATTTTAAAAAATTAAAATTAAGATGTATTAAAAATAAAAAATAAAAGCTAACTCATCTACCCTCCATGCCCCAGGCCTTCACCACCACCCCAACCTTGCCATCCCCAAAAACCACCGTCTACTGACCACCACCTAGCTATCGCCAAAAACCACCTTCCACCAACTACCACTAGCCATCGCCCACCATCCATAAACTTTCTCCAACCAAACAAAAGGGAAAATGCCCTCATCTTGCTTCCAAAAATTTTATCAAGGCACCCATGCCTATTTCTTCGCGAGTTCATAGCTTGGCCGACCAAACCCCTTCCTTGTTGCGAGTTCATAGACTGAGAGAGAGAGAGAGAGAGAGAGAGAGAGAGAGAGAGGAGTTCACGGAGAGATAGCCAAACCCCAACCTCAACATAAATTACCTCTACCTTCCGCTCTCGCCCAGCCCCCAACTCCCTCCAAACCCGACACCCATTCCCACCCCAACCATAGATCCAGCCCCACCCATTTGCCCCAGAAAATATAAAACCCAGGACCACCCCAACACTAGCCAACCTCCGTTCAAACCAAACTCTGTATGAATGTACTATTGAATTAATTCGAAAACAATCTAACAAATCACACCAATTACAGCCCAATTGTACAACTATATACTGAACCAACTAAACTTGGCCCCTAATCCAACTGTTTGATAGCTCAATAATCAATTCACTGATTAAAAAAAATGACCTATACAATTAAAACCAAATACCCACACAAAAAAAAAATAAATAAACCTCTCCAGATCCGACGAGCCCCACACTAGATTCGTCATCTTCGTCTTCGTTGCCAAGGCCACACCATCGCCTTCGTCACCAAGTTCTTCGGCTGCCGCAACCCACAGATGCATCCCCACCAAGTCTAGAGAGAGAGAAAGGTGAATCTACGAGGATTGTCTTCCTAAGCTTTGCTATGTTGGTTCTTTGATTCTCTTGCAGGCTTTCTCTATTGTGTCTGCAATTCCCAAACTCAGAAATGCAAAATCAATTGCCTATGCGTTGGAAATTTTTTAATTTTTTTAATTTTTTCAATTTTTTCAATTTTACTTTTCTATTTGTCTTTAATATTTATTTTTAAAATGAATGAATTGTTTAATAATTTTTTGAATTTTAATTTTTTAAAATTATTTTTAAAGAGAATAATAATTTGTGGACCGAATTGCCCCTTTAGAACTAACAGAAGTTAAAAAAATTTGACAGAAATTGAAGATTGTACTTAAATTGCTTCAAATTAAAACTACAAGGACAAAATTGACTAAATTGAAACTACAGGGGCAGAAGTGGTAAAAGTGGCAAGCTAACTCCAACGAAAAGTGACTTTTTGCCTTAATAAAATGTGGATTCGATGGCTGTTCATCATTTGGATAGCAGAGTTGCCAACTCATTCTGATTAGTGATCACAAGGGCCTTTCGATACAAATCCAAAGCAGGAGATGATGATCATATGATGAGTTGCTAGGTAAAGAAGAAATCATATGGAATTAGTTTCATGGCTCAAAGAAGCTGATCTCTTCAAATTTAAGGAACATTGAAGTAACACAAAGGTTTTTTCTTTATTGAGTGAAATATAAACGCAATTGTAGCCGTTAGATCAACAAATCCGCCCTTCCCTACCAGGGTAAATATCAATGTCAAGCCACTCGATCATGTTCGCATGAATGCGAATTCACATTGTAGATGAAACCCTAACACAAGGCCACCAGCCAGCAAGCCAGTTTTAACCCTCCAAAAAGAGACCACGGCTTGCACATGGTACATTAAGATACTACTTATTGTAAAGTGCAAATACTTGTCATGAAATTCACAAACAGATTCAAACGAGTCACGTTTTGCCCAAGAACTATATGACACCGGAAAGTTACTCAAAGTGCAATTAATACCTGTCAACTAAAATTCACAAACAAATCCAAATGAGTCAAGAAATATACAGCACTTGAAAGTTGCTCTAAAAAAGTGCACATAAAAGCTCCCAACCTTGGTACATAAATCTTCAGCATGGACTCTACTTCTACAAGTCATTGGAATTGTCAAAGCTACATACAATACACCTCTCACTTAGGATTCCTAAGAACAATGATAACTGAATCCCCACGGAGAAACATCTTGCTGATGAATCTATCCTTGTTAACCGGTTGGGCTTTTTTCTTGCCTTTTCCAGTCTTTGGCACCTGCATAGACAAATGAAAGATAACATCAATATCGTGAGTTAAAAGGACGTTGATGATTGATGAAGATCTACCAACACAAACGAAAACAAAACACGAGAAAACCCCACAGTGGGATATACCTCAGTCCACATCTCCCTGACATTTTCCAGAACCATGTTGCAATGCCTGTCGAATGCTCTCACACGTCCAAGAAGCTTTCTGTTGTTACGACAGTTGATGAGCACCTGTTTGCACAATGAGAACCAATTTGAATAAGTCTTGATATGTAAAGCCTTTATGGACGGAGAACTATAAAATTATAAGAAAGCATTACCTGAGTATTATTCTTGACACTCATCATAAGAACAGAGAGTGGTCCGGTATTAAATTCCTCTTCCTCATTCTTGGTAACCTGCAGCATTCAGGTTGGATGAGAATCTTCACAAATTGATGATAACAATAAGAATAAATATGCTGACTTAGGGTTTCCTAGAGAGGATATGACCAAATAAAGGGTTTCAGAATGAGAAGCAAAAGATAATCACATTCGACCCTGTCATA
The DNA here is from genome assembly GCA_018703695.1 of Prunus fruticosa. Lineage (NCBI taxonomy): Eukaryota > Viridiplantae > Streptophyta > Magnoliopsida > Rosales > Rosaceae > Prunus > Prunus fruticosa. The sequence continues at coordinate 28,064,221 of CM031923.1, forward strand.
TACCAAGAGATATCACTCTCAAACATTTGGTCCCGATGGTTTTATTTTGCAGGAACAGGAAATGAGTGAATGTTTGGCGCTCTATCAGAAGACCATAAAAAAGAATCACGCAAACATAGGAGGCTTAACAGAATTACTCTTTGATAATTATTGGTGTTCTGATGCATTAAACAAAAAATGACTAACTGATGAGCAACAGTCTTTTGAACTTAGATTACTTTCCATGAAATACCATCAAAATACTGAAGATAAAAAAGCATACAAATTTTTTTTAAAGTTACAAATGGAGTACCATTCAATACAATCACAGAGGGGTAACTATGAGATATTGCTAAACTGCCACTAGTTCAAAGTTGCAAATTCCATATCCAAATTCAGGAAAGCAAATTTTACTCAATCTCTCAGATAAAACCATAACAATTAAAGATGCAAAGAGAGTTATGATAAAAATGCACTAAATCAATTAGCTCAAGAGCAGAATAACTTACATCTTCCTCCATTGGCCGGCTGGAAACGGAGAGGGCAATAAACACAAAACAAAAAAGGAAACAGTGTTAGTGTTTCAGTAAAAAGCTAAAAGATAATTGCAACTTTGAAATATCAAATTAATCATATACCTCATCTTGAACAAAGGATTTGTATGTTTCTAAGACTTTCAACCTGCCAAGGAACAACAAGATATACGAAATTAATCAATCTGAGTACTAAGTAATACATGAACGAACGGCAGACACTACTAATATAAACACTATGTAGCACCGATACGCCACCAGGGAGGGATCCCGATCTCGATTCGATCCCGAGAAGGAGAAGGAGGGAGATGAAAGGTGAAGAAAGAAGAAAAGAACTTACTTGAGCTTGCAGCAGCTGCAAATCTCCAGTTGCAGTTGCTCTGCGATGAATAGGCGGCTAACTGGTGAAGAAGATGATGTTAAGTGCCCTAATTACAAGACATACCGTTCTAGTTTCTGGGCTAGTGCCTAGGTCTGTTTCACTAATGGGCTTTTTAGTAAGTTCATTTTCACTTATGGGCTAGTTTTATTTTAACAAAAAGACCAATCCAGATGCCCAAACTTTGGGCCTTATATATGGCCATCACTATAGAATTCTAGAAACTTCGATAACCAAAATTAGATTGCTTATTAAGTTCAGAGTGAATGTGCTCCTACATATTAATCCAATTTAATTGAAACAACTATATTCCTGAAAACCCTAGTCCCCTCTCCCAAAGAACACTATAGAGTCCAGGGACGGACCTACCATTTGGCTAACCTGGGCTATAGGCCAAGTAACTTTGTCTTTTTTCAGCCTAAACTAATATACCCAGCCCAGCCAATAGACAACCATGCAGTGCACTCTTTTATGGTTGTGGGCCACTTGGGTGCTCCACTGTTACGAGCCTATGACTTTCCACTGAGCACATCACACTAAAAAGAACAAAAATATATGGTCATGTTATAATACTAGACGGAATGGATGCTTACCACACCTATGTAAATGCTCTATTGACTCAACCCAACTTCTATTCTATAATGTATAAGCCTACCACTATACCACTATAGTTATTATTGTATATATTACTTATGCCTATAAATAGGCTTCATAAATGAATACAAGTAGAAGAGAAAAAACCGTATGAATATTTCTAAAGCTTTTCTCTATCCATACTCTCCTAAATTCTTTCTCTCAATCCCTCAGTTTTATAACACGTTATCAGCACGAATATCTCTCAAATACCAGCTGAGATATTCGATCAAAACACTCTGCTTCATTGTTTTTCTTTCTTGGGTTTGGTTGAGCTGCTCATGTTCTACAATATAGCTTCTGTAAAGCTTTGATTCTTCCCTACTTTTCTCAAACACCCAGTTCCAGACTTTTCCATTTGTACCTATTTCTTCGAGTGTCTTATCACCATCAACGACTAGTTTAGTGGAGTGAGATGCAAAATATGGTAACAGAGATAATAGTCATGGATATCTGGTGTTTGCAATTCAACTGCACTTGCCTGCAAAAGAAAAGGGACATATGAGCAAACCACCGAAAGAATAAGCTCCCTGCCTCTTACCTTTTCTATTATTTTATTATTTCTCTACACAATTTAATACTCATGCTAACTAACATCCCAAAGCTAGTGAAGTTTTCAGGTGGAAAGAAGGAAAGCAATAGAATTGGACTATCGTGATTTTTTATTTCCATTAACATATAATATAGTATATATGTATTGCATGTGTGATGGTGGCAAGTGGAAAAGCATGAACATGCATAATATTCATCACGCACTAGTTTCTTCACTTCCCTGATTACATATATCATATAATGATATAATATTAATATGCCAAAGCTATTCTGGAGATAATATAATATATTGATATATATATAATATACTCCTATAGATTAGTACAATAATATTCTATATCACTGTATATTTAGCTGTATTGTTTTCAGGAGAAGAGATTGATTTAGGGAGACAAGCAAACGCGCGACATCCTCCAACAATTTCCACTTTGCAGTTTATGTATATTAATATAATGAATTAATTATACTATATCCACTTGATGTTGAGAACTATCTCCACTTGATGTTGAGAACCCACCAGAAAAAGGGGTGAAAAAAGGGTTGCACACCTTATTATATATGGTGCACATTTATAAGAAAAGATTAATATTGGTTAAATTCCGAGTGGATGGAATATTACTATCCAAGAGATATTTCTCCGTATATTGGTTAAAATCCATGTGCGTTATGACGAAATTGGAAAAGGACATAAGACCCGAAGATCTTGATCCTTAATATAAATAATGAAGGACCAGAAGTTCCTAAATTCATGCATGTTTAAAAAGGGCCAGAAGATCTTTTTAAGTGGCTGTCTTATCCCCACATTTATTTACTTTTATTTAAACGTATGGGGCAGAATTAGTGCCCATACAAGCACATTTACTTTATTATTGTATGGTGCGGAATTAACCCTCATACAATAAGTAATTTACTTTTACCGCACATTTAATTTTATTTAAAGTATGGTGCGGATTTATCGCCCATACATCGCGTAATTTACTTTATCGCTCATTTACTTTTATTTAAAAGTATGATGCAGAATTAACCCACATACAACAAGCAATTTACTTTATGAATTACTTTATTACTCATTTACTTTTATTTAAAAGTATGGTGCGGGATTATCGTCCATACCAGCAATTTATTTACTAGCAATTTATTTACCAGCAATTTATTTACAAGCAATTTATGAATTGATTGTGTGATATGATGAGTTTTACAACATACAGAGATTAGGACCAGAAGTTCTTTGATCCTCATCATACAACTACATTAGGACCTGAAGATCCTTGATGATAATAAGAATATGAGAGTTGGAAATCTCTCTGGTACTATATTTGTAAACAAATGATTGGACTTGAAATGTCCTTGATCCTTGACATATAAATAAGAACTTGAAGTTCCTTGATGACGTAACAGTCCTGTATGCATAAATAGTAACCATTTTGGGTAAACTATCACAACAAGGAGACCTGCAGTTCCTTAGACTCATGAACAAGCAATTAAATGAGATGTCAGAAGTTCCTCATAACATAGATAATTATGAAAGAGTCTGAAGTCCCGAAATGTGAACATGAAATTCCAAGGATGTCCATATATGATTTTGGCCTGAAGCTCATAATCTAAACAATGTTAAAAGAACTTAAAAGTTCTAACAATAAATGGATAAGCCTTGAGGTATCATTGCAAAAAATCACATACCACATATTTCTTTGGTATAAGAAGTTGATGAATTTAGCAAAGAATGATTTTGCCACAATCAACACCCCACAGGATGAATTAAAACTCCCCATATTTTGGTATGAAATATGACTTGAGCCGGAAGCTCATGGATCTCAATATTTCATAAATCCTCAAACTAGAAAGTTTTGAGTGCATCCACACAAGTGTCCACATGTTTGAACTTGGAGTTCATATGATTTAAAGACTTAAGTGGATACTATGAAAATTGGAACTTGAAGTTCTATATTACAAAGGAGAATTATTACATACTCAGAGTTGCTAAAATATTTACATGCCTCATATTTGGGCATCTGTAGGAGAATCATTGTGTCTCTCATTCTCTTCATGAACTTGCAACACAGAAACAAGTTCCTCCAAATCTTTATTACTTTTCTCCAGTCTTCTAAGTTTTTGATTAGCCTCAGTCAGCCTTCTGCGCAGTATTATGACTTGAGACTTAAGTGCCTGCACCTCTTGTGATCTGGCCAACGTCGTTGCCCCAAGTTGGTAACTGATGCAGCATACCTGCATGCCAGCAACCAGAGAGTCATTAACAACCCCACTATCTGATCTCTGTGCTAACAATACTTGCTCATGGGGAGCAGTGTTCAAATCCAAATCATTTTGGGGATATGAAGACATTTTGAATAAGGGTGTGGCAATGAACAAGTGTGGCACAGACCCCTTATTTATATACTGGCAGGAAGTAAGGAAAGTTTTCTACTAATATGAATGAACCATGCATTATAAGCATCATATATATTAAGAGGTAGGCACATGACAACCATCCATATAATTCGAATTCTTGTTCCACAAAATCTATTCTGCCCACTCAAGCTTGTCGACCATGGTAAGGTATTCGATTCAACCTTTGGATTATTTTTATGTATAAAAAGGATTCAATTCTTATCGTTTTACTCTTTGCATAAATTCTGGATTGTCTTATTGAGAATTTTATGAAAAGTAATCTGATTGATTAGAGACTAACGTATGGTTTACATTTAAGCTACCTATTTTATTTCTGCTATATATATTCCATACTATTAGACAGTTTCAAAATACCCTTTGTTGTTGCTTTCTAAACAAAGGATGAGATATCAACCTGAGTTCTCTCAACAGTACTTGACATGCTCAGAAATCCTACAGATTTCCTTGGAAGCAATATCAACCTGAGTTCTCTCAACAGTACTTGGCATGCTCAGGAATCCTACCAGATTTCCTTGGAAGCAAGATTATCTTTGATCAAGACCTTCAGAAGCAAGATTATCTTTGATAATGATCCACTACTCTATTAAAGTAGTTGTTTGATCATGAATCATCCTCGTTCACGGGCTTCCTGGGTCAAATTATGATAGAAGAGAGGCATAAGAGATCCATATGCTTCATGGATCAGAATATGGAACATGGTATGTTCCGAAATCTGAACATATATGCCTCTCTCACATATGATAGAAGAGGAAAATCCATATGCTTCATGGATCAGTATATGGATGATATATCATTAGAACATGAAGCATGGTACGTTTCCATCATAACATGAATCTCTCCAGTATATTTCATGTTCTTCATGTAACCTCTCTACATCCTAATGATCAGAGAAAGATTGTAAGCCTCACACTTTTTATAGATTGTTGTGAGTTTGCTTTTACATTATAAGCATTTTCCCTATCACTTGTCATTGAGAACCAGAGATTCTCTGATATCCTGTATCTTTGTGATTCTATTAAGGGAAACTGAATTTTCTGTCTTTTGTTGTCTCCGAAAGACTATGCTTATAATACTTTTGGAATCGTTTCGATGAGACCATTTTTCCGTCGTTAGGGGGAGAATTGGGGTTTAACGACGTGAATGATCATGGAATATATTGTCTCATCAACGCATGATTATACTACCTAATATATGTAACAGCTATGAAAGATTATTGAAAATTCTGAAAATTGCAAAACACTACATATATTAAAGGCTCTCAAAGAGTAACTCATGGGTATGACAGTGTGAATTAAATGCACGCCAAATGCGTAGCAAATAGAATGGATTGAGGTTCCAAAAAAAGGACAATCCATCAACATGTCAATATGGTGCACGCTGAGTGCGTAGCAAATTGTCTGAGTTTATGTCCCAGAAAGACAATCCATTGACATGATAAAATTAGTCTGTGGCATGCCTAAAGCATGACAGATATATATGTTCTAAATGTTCCAACTCCTGGAATGGAGATTATTCACGCCCTATTTTAAACACTCCAGAGGAGGTTATAATCCACATTCTCACATAATTCATCTTATAAGAGATGTATGAAGGAGACAAAAGAAAGTCCCTAAAATTGCCTTGAGTACCCGGGAAAAGGCAAACAAATGTTTATTGATGCATGCGCATGCACATAAGAATGGTGAGATCACAAATTGATGAATGATATTCTTGGTTTTAAAGTAGCTACTCAAATCATCAATGGGCTATGTTGAATGGAACCACGTTCAATTATCAAATATTGACAAAATCATTGGCCAAAATGGAAAGAGGCAAATGAACGTGAAAGAACATATACGAACCCCAAAAGATGTTAACCCAGAAGGTTATACATGGGTGTTTGAAATAAATTGGAATACACTCACTTCTATATGACATAGAGTTTCTGGAAGAAACTTGGAATTATGGGATTCTCCATGTTTGTAGATGCAATTATATTGAAACATGATTATTGCACATCTACGGAGACCAACCCACTATCTTTAAAGGTTATTAAAGTGCACAAAGCATATCGCCATAAGCGATGCAAAAATGGGACAAAATAGCTGGGTATAAAGCTATATAGTGTGTCATGAAGTGTAATCCCTGAAAGAAAATCCTTGAAGGATTCAAATTGCATGAAGCAAGTCCCTAAAGGACAAGTGCATGAAGCACAAATTTTGTACTCAATATTAATATGAAAATAGTATATTGCCTCAGTGAGTACATTCATTATGAAATGTTGCAACACATTACAACTTCTGAAGAGTTGATAATTGGTTAAAAACTCCTAAAAGAGTTCAAGAAATAGAGTCTCGACCTAAAGATCGAGCATTGTGCCAACGAGATTCTTGGCCACCAATCAGCTTATACTAGGAAAGTATTGAAGCATTTTTATGTGGATTATCCGTTGAGCACTTAAAAGATTTTCTGGTAGTATAACCAGACATGGTATTTCCGGTTAAAGCTTAGCTCCATCACCATTACCAGGGAGGGTGATGTGACGCATATTTAATGCTATCTCCGCATATTAACATGTACGGGCATATTCTATACAAGTAAAACTTGCAAGTAGCCCATGATTTATTAAATACGCGGATTCTGAAAATTTCTCTAATTTGCATAGAGATTATTCACTTGAAGTATATTTACTTATAAAGATACATTGATTTCATATCACTTACAGGAATTCATAATAGTTATATCCTCCACTCACTCCGAAAAGTTTTCCTTTCCAAAGAGATAGTCATGAAGATATTAGAGGGAGATATTCATCTGACTAAGCATCTATATAAATCGAAGCTACAAGAGCAAATATGGTGCAAGTATTACCAAAAGCCTACTCTACAAGAATGGAATGTGCTATTAATTTCATTTGTGATGGGTCATCAAAATATGAAGTTATCAAAGGAAAGTAATTCTTCAGGGGGAGCATCCATCAAATTGAAAGTCATATTTATTCACTAAAGATGCAACGAAGCCATGACAACTACAACATTCAGAAAGATGGTTTATCTTATGGCTTAAAAATAATTTTGCCAAGCATCAGGGGGAGCGTGCTGTTAATAAAGATCTTCACACACTGTACTCTTTTTCCTTCGTCCAGGTTTTTATCCCACTGGGTTTTTCCCTGGCAAGGTTTTAACGAGGCAGTGTCGCACGCTAGTCGTGTTCACTATACACATGACAAAGTTTTATGCTACACATGGTTATGTACTCTTTTTCCCTTTGACCAGTTTTTATCCCACTGGGTTTTACTGGCAAGGTTTTTAATGAGGCATATTCCATGTATGGTGGCATCCAAGGGGGAGTGTTATAATACTAGACGGAATGTATGCTTACCACACCTATGTAAATGCTCTATTGACTCAACCCAACTTCTATTCTATAATGTATAAGCCTACCACTATACCACTATAGTTATTATTGTATATATTACTTATGCCTATAAATAGGCTTCATAAATGAATACAAGTAGAAGAGAAAAAACCGTATGAATATTTCTAAAGCTTTTCTCTATCCATACTCTCCTAAATTCTTTCTCTCAATCCCTCAGTTTTATAACAGGTCATTCGTTTTGTTTTGTTTTTGGACTTTTTCTTTCTTTATTTTTTCTTTTGCAATTTTGCACTAGAAATATTAAGATATAAGTCAGGTCAGTTACTCAACCCTAAACCTTCACCTTTTTTATTTATTTTTGGTACAAAAAGGGCCAAAGGCTAAGCCCCCATTTTTTGGTCGAAAAATACCCCTATTTCTTTTTGATAGAAAATAACATGTTCTTCACTTCACACACTCCTGTTCATAGAAAACCAAAAAGTGACATGTACTAGATGAATTTTATGGGGTAAAATTCATTATGTCCTCTTGATTAGGATATATTTTTTGTGATCAATGAAATTCACTCGTACCGTCAAGTAGAGTTTTCTAGGTTTGTGCATAATGTAAATTTAGCTCACCTCAATTTGAAATCCTGGATCCGTCCCTGATAGAGTCATTTTCACTTTGAAGGGGAGAGGAAGCCATTGTTCTTCCCCTCTTCTCCATTCCTCTCTTCTCCTCTCTCACCCCATTTTCAGAGATAGAATGTTTCTCCTATTTGTCTTCGCTTTATTATGATTTTCCTCCATGCATAACAGTCAAATGCGTCTTTGTGTCAGATCTCCACATGCATTTTGGTGTTAGATCTCTACCATCATCTTTTGTGCTGTTTCTTCATGTTTGGAATAAGTCGCAGAGACTCTTTGAGTTTTATGTGTAGTTTTCACCTCTCTTTTGTGAGAGTTTTATTTGTATTGTTATGACTTAGTTTTTCAAGCTTTATCTCTTTTTAAATGTTTTGGGGTTTCTTTGATCTTGCATGATCATTAGTAGAGGAGCACTAGATTGTGTTAATTTGATGTTAGATCGTTTCGTTATTGTAATGGGCCTTTGTGGTTAGTTTGTGTTGGCCATTTGTAGCCAATGTCTTTTTTTTTGCTGAATTATGAGTGAAATCCCAAAATCTTTAAAAAAAAGAAGGCGGATGTGCCCCTCACTTTGTATCTAAATTCGAATCTCCTCCCCCGTTGTTTGGATTAGATTAAAATAAATATCGCTTGTATAAAAAAATAATAATAATTAAGAATAAAAAATAAAAAAAATCTTCTAATCATTTTGATCATTATTCCCGAGGAAAAAATTTGCAATTTCCCAAACACACACAAGGGTCATGAGTGTAATGATCGAACTTCTGGTGCAAATAGCAAACACTTACTACTCAAATAAGTTGCATATTTTTCTTTTTCACATATTCTTACAAACTTAGGCCCAGACACTTTAAAGAGCTCTCTTTCTAAATGGGTTGCTCCAAGATGGCTTAAAGAACAATATCCCATTTTGTGGGATGTGAGACAGTTGGACGATTGACATGCATTCCCAATTGCATGACTGTCTTACATCTGCAAAACGGGATCCCTTTTTGATTTTTTTAGGTGGGTTATATTAAAGATTATGTTTTATTAGTTTAAATTAACAGGTTATGGTTGATGCTGGTTTAACCACGGGTATTGGGTGAAAGTTTTTTAAATAAATTATTGGTATCTAGTGATTCTAAGCAGCCCTGTGAATGATCCATGATCCAGATTTACAGAAAGTTTTCCAATCAGGCATGTGAATGTTCCTGAATTCGGACAAAATGCTCATAGCCTTGTCGGCACCTGACTAATTAAGCTTTAGCTAGAGCTGCCTTATATATTTTACCATTCTCCGAAATTTAATTGGTTCCTAAAACTATTTTCTAAGTAAGCATAAAAAAAACATATGGACGCAAGTATGCAGCATTCTCAATGGGAAAGTAATTGCCTCTACTTTAGGCTTTTAGCAAATCAAGATATGATTTCCTCAATTTCAATAACAACAGAAATGTTCTCCCTCAATTTGAGGGAACCTCCCACCAATTCACATACCTTTTGTCTTGTAGAAAATCTAAGGCTTTTACCTCTATAGTCTAGCTAGACATGTACACTACTTATATGTTAGATGGTGATTGATGACACTGTTGCTAGTAAGCACAAAACCCTTAATTTAAACAATTTGAAATTTAAATCTTACCCAGGCGAATTGAGCAGTACATAGAACTCATAATACATCGTGAGTCTGCATCGACTGATTATAATTGTTGATGTATCTGAGACTCACATGCATTAATAATCAAGATCGTGAACCAACATGAGCCGATTTGACCGTGACGTTGCTCTAAACCCATTTAAAATGTCAAGTCATAGTTTGGTAGCAAAAAACAATTGCCTTTTACATATGCACAGCACTGTCGACGGATCTAGGAACACCTGAGGAGGAATCTAGAACAACATAATTTGATGCTCCGAGTATCCATACCTACACAGAACTGAGCTGCTTCAACGTCTTAACACGTGTTCAAGAAGATGTTTTAACCCTTTCCCAATTCAGATTATCAAGGCGAGGGGCCATAAAAAGCTATATATACTAGTGGAGCACCATGTGCTAAAGCCAGAGGTAGTTCACTGGTTTTGCACAAGAGAGGAAAGCCAGCTTTAGAATCCCTTAAAAAAGTGCAAAGAAAAATGTGTTACCAGAGGGCGAAGGAATGCCACATACCCTTTACATCTTGTCAATCAAAACCATCCACACACTTGGTGCAGTTTCTGGAAGTTTAATCATAATTAATTGATTTAAGTGTGTGTTAATTAAGTTTAGAATTAATTTAAACCCCTCAAAGATACACACTTAGCTGTTGGGAAGATTTCTTGCTTTAAAGTATGGGGAATAATCCTACTTTATGTTGTGTATACGTGTAGATGCGGGGACCTAATTTTGATTAGGGGGCTTTATAAAAATGAAAGTGACAAACTCAGGGTTTGTCTTCCAATAGAAAAGATTAAAGGTAACAGAAAAGATTAAAGGTAATCTTTTAAAGTATTTGACTAATAGTTTTTAATTTTTCACCGACGGGTAAGATGTGGGTTAGGTTTTTCACTTTGGCGAGCAAGCTATGATTGGTTGGATGTGGTGCTCTCTAAACCATGCTTTTAGAACTTAATTACTATATAATAATATGCACTTAGGTCATAATCCACCTAAAAATGGCATAAACTAAGGCGTAATTCAAGGGTTGTTGAAATCAATGTTGTAATTAACCATATGCGTAGGGTTTCATCAAATTAGGGCACAAAGTTAGAGGAAGAGGAGGGCATGATGCTCTTAGTATGGGAAGAGGGAAACATGGAAGGGCACTGTGCGTGGCACATACAACACAAACAAACTTGACTTCATCCAGAAGAGACCTTGGAAATCTTGATGACACACTAATCGCACACATCCTATCCAATTAAGCACCTGCTTTATACTTTATGGTTATAGACATTTTGTAGGGCCTCTATACATATATATATTTATATATGAAAAATTTGGCTTTAGTAGAAATTAATAATGGCTAAGGGGCTTTAGGTAAGTGGGGGCCTAGCTAGCTAGCAAGCATCCATCATGCATAGTTACATGTAATGTGGACAGAAATCTAGGTGTCTCTTTCATGTGAAAATGATTGCTGGAAAATAATGCCAATGCATACTGTAAACCCTAGTGTAACTTTAACTACTTGATTAAGCTTGATGTAATTAAGTCAATTAATCTTAAAAAGATCCGTAATCTTCCTTTTCACAAACATGTAATGCTATTGCCACACAAAAGGGTTCAAAAGGCCAATGTTCATGTTTACACAAATATAAATAAAAGTGAATATTATTATGGATCCATAAGATCTGATTAGTCTGTGGAATTCAGGCGGGACCAGTGCAGTCTAAAGGGAATAAAATTGATGAAAGTGGTGTGATCAGACAGATTCCAAATGCGATTTAGATGCTAAGCTTTCCCTTAAACAAGGGCATAAACATTTGATTGTGGGTAATTAATAATGGCTGGAAATGTATCTTAGTACACTACCATTAGCTGTTTATCATCTAAGTCGGAGTTGGAAGATGGGAAACAAAGGTGGGAAATGTCGGGATAAACATGACACCCATTAGTTTAGTCTTGTTGATTTTTTTTAGTGATTAATAATTAAACAAAAGTTTATTAGTATTTAATTAAAACCCCGTAAAACAACTCAAAAGCATAAAAAGGGAATCCCTTCCACGCCATGCGCATGCCAGCTTAGCAGAATCCTGCTCCCTCTCTCTCTCTCTTGCTTGCTTGTCACTCGTTTCATCCTTATCCGTTTATTACCATTTGTTTACTTTAATCCAAGTTAACCATAGTACACCCAAAGAGCTTATCTTTGCCAAATCTTTCTTTGTATTTATTTTTTCTTGCTTCAAAGGACTACCAACCGAATAAATTAGCCACAAAAATCTAACCCTAAAAACCAAATAGGAGCAACAACATGCGTGCATGAACAGTGTTCACAAACACCAAACCCAATCAATGACATTTCTTGACTTTGGCAAACCAGCCCCTCCGACTTTTACTGACAACCCTCTTCTGCACCATTCGTTAAAATGGGGTCCTAATTCTCTATAGAAAACCTTACACGTGTCATACGACCGGGTCTGATCTTTAAATGTACTTGGAGTAATGCACTGCTTTTTTTCACTTCATTCTTACACCAATATAGGAATTACTTGAACCAGTTTTCTTTGTTTGTGATTGATTGAATTTTGACCCAAATAGAAAACCCACAAAAGAAGACCTTCCTCGTTCTATACACGTATGATGTATGTTTAGTTAGACAATATTGCATTCGGTGAATGTAGCCTACGAAGTGTCATGGATATGCGGTGGCGAGAGAGACACAAAGAGAAAGTGTATATGAAACCGTTTTAGGTAAGTTTTTCTATGAGTGCATTATACTGGATAAGATTAACATATACATAAGGAGTAAAATAAGATAAGCATCATCTTGTCGAAGAAAAGGCATGTAGGGACTGTGTTTCTTTATTCACCAGAAAGCTCAATTGGTTCCACAATTAGGGCTAATATGACACATTAAGAAAAAGTCAACAAAATATCAAACACCTTGCGGCTAATTAAGCAAAAAAATGGGGTTGGTTGAGTTGAGTCATGTGTAAGAAGTGAATGGTACAATATGGCGGCTAGCGTAGAGAGAGAGAGAGTGTGTGTGTGTTTATGGTGATTGGTTGTATAATATTAGGGTGGGCACCCGATTCTTGATTGGTAGGCAGGTCACTGTGAAATTGGTCTGTCTATGAGAAGCTTACGCGTGGATGGATAGAATCTGTGGTCCCTTTGGAAATTCTTGGGGGGGTTTTGACACGCGTACAAGGTTCTTGTTGCCCCCATGTGCTCCCCTCTTTCGCATTTCAAGCTGTCCCTTTCACACACTTTCAAAGCTGCCATAGCCAAAGTCTTTCATTAAACTTGAATGGCTCTGGTGAGCCGGCTAAAGCTCAAGGGGACTGTCTGTCAGTCATCTTGACCGAGCCCAATTGGCCTATCAGTCACTTCTTGCTCCCTCTCTCTGTGAAGAACGCTAATGGTATGTCAAGTTTAGTCGGAATTTACCCACAGTTATTTACGCGTGCATAAAACCTTAAAAGGGTAAAATTATTGCGACAATTCGAACTAAATATCTAATTTCAAGTGTCGGACCGATGTGATGGGGAATCTAATAGTCAAAACAATAGGAAATACATTTTAATTTTGGTGATTGAATAGAATTGTTTCAATTATATTCTCACATGGTTTTTGTACTATGGATGATGGATATGCAATCCTGCTAAATGCTAAAGTTAGGGATTCTGTTACTCGTGCTATCCGATTTAAGAGATCATGATATTCCCTCACTAATTGGATATGGGATCAAGTTCTCCTTGTCAAATTTTTTAAAAATAACAACAGCAACCCAAAGTATATCCATATGGATTTGGATGCTACATTTTCTTCTTTTTTCTATGCTATTAATTTTGCTTATAAATAGTATTGTCTAACCCTAAATATCAACCTTACACATATGGTGTGAGAAGACAAACATTTAAAATAACATGGAGAGGGCTCGCTTTTTTGGGGCGGGACCTAGTAGCTTATCCTTGACCATGTTGCTTTTGAACTCCAATTTAACTAATAACCTTTTCAAGGACAGACATATATAGTGGCTAGGAGTGCATACTTCTTGTTCATACATGAATGTTCCCGCAACATTGGTCAAGTTAGCTAGCCATGCCACGTATGCCCCCATGCCCCAGTCATTTCATCTCATCATCTGGTTTTACATGGAAAGGCGCAAAACCCTAGGGGAGAGAAATTTTTTTAAAAAGAAGTGCAAGGAGGATTGGATGAGAAAGCGACTCTGCTCTGCTGTGTGGTTGTGCGGACGATAGGGAAAATGTTGTTGCTTTCTATTTGTAATTCAGTATCTTTCCAAACTTTTTCCCGGGGAAAACAGTGAACTTGAAAAGAGAGATCAATTGGGAGAGCAGGAAACGTTGAATTTTTTTAGTTTGTCTCTTCTTTTGTTATCTCTCTCTTTATTTCTTTGGTTATTAGGTATAAGGACTCAATAACTTTAAAAATCTCATCTAATTAGCAAAATATATCATGAATCACGTTTGCGAGGGAGCTAGAAAAAAATATATTATAAAATCACTTGAGCTCTAATCAAAGCACTTTAAAACACAAAAGAAAACCTATGTTTTAAATTTTTTGTGCATAATCTCATAAATCTTAGATCGAATCATGTGTCATATGTTGAAAGTGTTTAAAGTGGTAAGAAAAACACGTCAACAATGACGACATCACCAGTGGCCCTCAATTTCCTCCAACCTCCTCAAATTTTTTATGAACTCCCCTTAATACTATATGATTCTATGGTGAAAGAAGGGGGCTCCAATTAAGCTTTTTCTATTCTTGTTACATGCTTGTTAAGAAAACACAAAACACACCAAGATGCTTGCATTTTCACCCATCTCGAGCCACGCATGACCTAGTATATTGTATAAAGCCAAAGCTAAGCTAAATTGGGTGTGGCTTGGCTAATCTCTTAGCCTAATTGACATAGAAAAAAGGAAAATACCACCCAATTGGACAACAAAAGTGAGTTGCATATCCAAATCCATAGGCCAACCACACCACATTGTTTATTCACTTCGAGGTGGTCAGGTTTGGGATCCCAACCCACCCGGATTTACAAAGTTTGTGCGTAGTTGAGGGGTAACTTTTTCTTCATACCATAATTACCCTTATATGTTTTTGTTTAATCACCAAATTGGGAAAGCCTAACCCAACCATGCTTTCTCTAGGACAAGGGTGAGTTACATCCAAATCAGTATCGTACACATTTGGTGTATTAGTGTTAGGGCCAAATTTCGATTTAGACCTTGTAGTTTGAGTAAACTTTTCACTTTAGTCTCTATAATTTCAAATATCGTGACTTAATCTTTGTAATTTATCAACGGTTGCAATTGTCATTTTTGGTGTTATCATATTCTAGTTTTGTTTCCCAACCAAAAATAATTATATTATAGAGCCAAGTTTTTATGGATCATGTTCTTTTTCTCTAGCATTTTTTAAACTATAAATTTGAAACTACACGCTAGATTAAGTAATCGTCACTAGTACATTTTCCCATGTTAGCCTTTGTACGTTTATGCTTTCTAATTAGTGTATGTATATAAAGAATAAACCAAATGGCACATCCAAAATTTTCCCCAAAGTTAAGGACATTATTGTAACATCATTGTTTTGGGAAAAACAAAAGGGTTGGAAGGAAGAACACAGAGAAAACTTTTCCCTTATAAATAAGCTCCATGCGTTGTCTCCCAAGCCATTCAACTTCCACGCATCTGCTTCCTGAAAGAAAGTGAGAGAGGCAGAGAAAAAGAAAGTTGCAGAGAGAGAGAGAGAGAGAGAGAGAGAGAGAGTATAGCTATAGGAATTAGCTAGGAAAGCATGACAACCAAGACCAACCACCAAGTTGTTGAAGAAGACGATCATATGCTACTCATTTCTCACTTGTACCCTTCCGATGTCTACACCCAAATTGTACCCCAACAAGGTACAGCCTTCAAAAGCACATAAACTTTTTTTTTTTTTTTCCATAGTTTTCATTCTCTACATTTTACTTAACCAACTTTTTTTCTGCTATGTTTAGGAGCGTCAAAGCCTAAACGACGTCGTAAGAAGAGCAAAAGTGGAGAGGCTGGTGGTGCTGGGCTCAAGAAGAGGAAGCTGACTGCAGAACAAGTGAATCTTCTTGAGCTCAATTTTGGCAACGAACACAAATTGGAGTCTGAGAAGAAGGACCGGCTTGCTTCTGAGCTAGGTCTTGATCCTCGACAGGTTGCTGTCTGGTTCCAGAACCGAAGGGCTCGTTGGAAGAACAAGAAGTTGGAAGAAGAATACTCCAACTTGAAGAAAGAACATGATAGCACTGTTTCTGAGAATCGCAAGCTTGAATCCGAGGTCCATAGCTCTCTCTCTCTCTCTCTCTCTCTCTCTCTCTCTCTCTCTACACATGTCATTTGGTTTATGTGAATTCTACATCTTTGACTTTGTTGGGTTTAGTTTAGTTTCCAAGGAAAATCGAGGAAAATATATATAAAAACTCAAGCGTAGATAGGATTTAAACTGTAATTTTCTTCAAAATTTTCTTCAGTTTTTTTGGAAACAAAGGGTGGTTTAAAAGTAGATCATTTTCTTGTTTAGGGTCGATGTGCATTCTTTATTTTTATTTATAAAAAAAACTATTCATGATTTCATTTCTTAAAAATATCATGGGGTCCCTAGGTATAGTTTAATTCATTAATTTTAGAAGAAAATATCACACTCAAGCTGATATTAATGGCTTTTTAATTATGTCCAAGTACTCTTAACCTTCGGAAAGGAGAGAAAAAAAGAGAGAAAAGGACAAGGTGACCCACCACATAGGCACTAGGAACGTGCATGAGCTCTTGGCTCGAAGAAAGCCATGCCACCTTGTTGGGTTTGGCCATAGAAACACATAAAGAGTGGGGAAAAAAAATGACAAACAGTAGCTTGCTGCCACCGAATCAGACAGGAAAAGGTACTTGTGTTCCGGTCCTCAAGGGCTGTCCGTACAATGTTGTTTTAAGGTGGTTGGTGGTGTTGGCCCCGTTGGGGGGCCTTGCCAAGACTCATTCGGGGAAGGAACATCACGTGATCACTCAATTCAGATATCATGTAGCCCACAACACACACCTTGATATGTATATATATATGTATAGTCCCATAATATAACATTTGGTACCATTGTTGCAGATGTCGAAGCTCAAGGAGCAACTCTCGGAGTCTGAGAAGGAGATTCGACGGCTCTCAGAGCGCGTAGACCATGGCGGCTCGAGCAACAGTCCGAGCTCCTCACTCTCTATGGACGCCATTGATCCTCCATTTTTAGGGGAGTTTGGGGTGGAGGAGTACGATGATGTTTTTTACATGCCCCAGAACAATTACATTCATGGCATGGAATGGATGAACCTGTACATGTGAATTTAATTATCAACTTAATTAGAATTTTGTAGATAGTGACAAGCTAATGTAAATCGTTGTCTTTCCCTCTATGTAGTAGCTTAGTGTGCTTGACTAGGAATTCGGAAATTAATGTACTTATTATTAATATAATAACTTCTCTATTGACTGAAAACTCTAGTTGTTTTTGTCACTTCATTAACTTTTAACATATAATATAATTGCGTGTTTTTATAGACTTGTCCATGCCTTAATCACCCAAATTAATAGTAATAAATTTAAAACGTCTTCTCTAAAGTACCAGAACTTTGTTGAATATTTTGTCCATTACTCCATGCATCGTTAACCCTCTGCTATATGCTCTTCCTCATATAGATCATTAACAGAGAGTGCATTATAAACATAATGGATTGCTTTAATTAAGCTAAAATTAACTAAAACCCCAAATTACAGTGTAGTTATTTAGTTTAGGACTGAGATGGAGGAATATAACCATTGGGCCCAAAAGGGATAAGAGGTGGTATTTCGTTTTGGTCTGGAGATAAATATGAGCTACTTACTGTTAGGCCCAAAAGCGGTCCCCAATTAATACAAACCTACTAATTAAAGTAAATCTTAGGCTTTTTACTCTATAACTTACCCGTAAGTTATTGAGTTTTTAGATGTATAGGCTTTTCACTCTATAACTCAACTGTAAAATATAAAGTTAATTTTGAAATTAGTTACGTAAGTTAAACTAGTCATCAGGATTTCCATTTTTTTTTTAAAAAAGAAAAAAAACCACAAAAGGCTTGTGATCAATCTACATCCATAGGATGAAATATTAAGCAGGGAAAATCTGAGTGTAGATTTTAAAGATGATGTTCCATGAAATTTCAAGGAAGGTTGCCTCCATAGGGGTCAATTTTTTTTCCATTCAACTTTACCCATTTCAATCTGCTTCTAATTAATTATAGAGGTTTACCCTTGTCTTTATTGAATGTTAATTCTTTAGTGTACATTTTTTGTCATGCAACTTTAGGCCCCGTTCGTTTACGTTTTAGAGGCTTATTTTCATTTTCAAAAAACAAAAACAAAGCAAAAGCGTGTTCGGTAGGCAAAAACAGAAAACGTTGAAAATGTTTTCATAAAATGAAAACATCTTTACGTTTACTTCGGCAAAACAAAAAAAAGTTGTTTTTGTTCTCCCAGAAAACAAACGCTCAAAACACTCTCTCGGCTCAATCTTCTCTCCCTATCAAACCAAAAACCAAAATTCTTCTCTCCTCCCTCACCCTTCTCTTCTCTCCCCCTTTCTTGACCACTCTTCTCTCTGGCTTGGCTTACTCCTCTCTACCAATAGGAACAACACACATCTTCTCTGACTCAAAATAACACAAATCTGCAAACTAAGAAAAAAAAATACAGAGGAAGAAAGAAAAGAAAAGAAAAACAGAGACATGAAGAAGAACCACCATATACCCAGCTCAACCACCATCATCACCCAATCAAACCACCACAACCATTAATTAGTGGAACTAGAGAGAGAGAGAGAGAGAGAGAGAGAGAGAGAGAGAGAGAGAGAGAGAGAGAGAGAGAGAGAGAGAGAGAGAGATGGGTGGGTGTATGAGATTCATGCCATGGAAGGAAGGAGGAGTGGGTGCGGCCTGGGAAGGAAAGGAAGAAGAAATGAGGAAGAAAGAAGAAAAGATGAAGAGAAAGAGAAACAGCCGTGCGAAGGAAAAGAAGAAGAAAAGAGGAGGAAAGAGAGAAAAGGAGAAAAAGAAGAAAAAAAAAAAAAAGTAAAGAAAAAAAGGAGATAAGATAGTTTTTTAGCTTTAATTTTTTTCATTGTTTATAATAATTTTAGCTTCTAAAAATATCAGAATTATAAAAAATACACCTGAAAAACAATTGTACTACCAGACACATTTTCATTGTTTTTGTTTTCTGAATATGTTTTCTAATTAATCTACCAGACGCATTTTCATTTCCTGAAAATGCAAATTTGTTTTCTTATTTTCATTCTCTGAAATATTCTCTAAAAACACTCTCTGAAAGCGTTACCAGACGGCCCCTTAGTGATTTGCAAATCCTCTCTTCTTTATTTCGAGCTACAATGAACTCACAACCAAGCTAGCTAAGTGGAGGAAGAGACCATGCTCTCATTACAATTGCAGCAGCGACAAACAATATCCAGAGTCTAGACGACTTCATTGGACTTAAGAAACGAGGAAACACAATATATTGGTTTTAGGTCTATTGTCACTTTTGATGAAATCATCAGTGGATTGGTTGGAATTGTTTTAACTCATGCTTGCTACTTTGCTAGACGACGCTTACCCGATTAATTAAATCACCCAAAACTTTATTTTCCTCTTCTATTTGTCATGGTTGCCGATTGAATAATTCATGTCACGATTTTCCCAAGGTTAAATAATTAATGGTTGCCGATTGGATCACCGCCGTCTAGTGTGCTCCAAAATCATCGTTTGTTAAGCATTTAGACGCTCAAAAACCGTCGTCTATGTGAAAGAATAAAAAAGTTCAGGGAATTTTCATGTCAATTCCATGAAAAATAAAGAAAAAGACAAAGCTGGTTTGCAGATAATCTACTTATATACAAGATGGATATTATACATCAAATTTTGTTTTTACTATTTGTAAGGTGCCTGTAGTTTTTTGTGCCTACAATCCTTAAATTCTTCTATAAATACAAGTAGTCTACACAATACAAGCAGAATCAATTGAGGGCTGAACCACTCTTCAGAATCAAACTGAAGGCTGAATGATCAACAGAACTCGGGTACGTCTTATAAACCTCTTGCGCTTGTTAATTTTCTTTTTCTTTCTTCAAAATTATTTTTCACTTGATGTCATTGCATTCGATGACTTAGAGAAACCAGCTATTACCAAAGCTCAAAATTTAACCAACAACTACACGTAGGTGAGAAAGTGCTTTCATTTCAACTGGAAGTTGACACTACACTGCTTGTATAAGCTAGCTATAAACATAGACTTTGAGGACCGTTTGGACTGAATTCATCAAGTTTTTAACAAAACCTAAAAGATTTAACAAACTCTCATCCGAATTATAGGTCACTCTTTATGATTATACCAGAAAAGAACTTCAAATAATGCTTGACTTGCCACTTTTGTTGCTTAATTTTTGTACTTCTTTTAGGCATAAGTTCTACGAAATCAAACTTTGTAAGCGTTTCTCTGCATCGACTATCAATGTTCGTGTTCCCAAAACCAGCCCCCGAGCCCAATACCAGTTCTACTGATGCTGCTGATGTTGCTGAACTACTCGTAAGTCTTTCTATCTTTGGGTTCAGCCAACTCTCTGCCACTGATCAACGTGAGAAGACGAAAAAAATCTATGATAAAGTAGTTGAAGATGTTGTAGTTCAGCAAATCCCGGAGGAAAGTGAAGAGGATTTTAGACTCAGAACATTCACAGAGCTATTCAAGAAACTTCCCTTACCTGATCAGAACCATTTCCTGACAACTGTTATAAAGAAGTTCAAGCGCGAGAGGCAAATTGGCGAGTTGATCTCTTGGTTCAGTACTCAACTAGACGCCAATGATCAAAATCAACTGATTGAAGAAATTGTTCAGGTTAAACCTGATGAGGAAACCAATGAGGATTTCAGACTCAAAAGATTTACACAGCTTTGTAAAGATTATACTGACTATGTTGTCGCCTGCAGGGAAGAATATGTCAAGAAACCAAAACATGCACAACAGACATCCGATACTCATGAAATTTGTTCTGATTCGCAGTCCCGTTTTGCTGAGTTTTTCTTAGGTTTCTCAATTATATGGTTCAAGGGACAAAGCTCATATGATCAAGGGCAGCTGATTGACCAACTCTGTGATGGAGTTAAAGGTGTTATGGTTGAGAAGCTCGCAGACGAAAGTGAGGCAGATTTCAAACTCAGAAGATTCACAGAGCTCTGTAAGAAAGTGGCTGACTTTGGTGTACAAGTCAACTTCCTTGAGAAAGCTGAACAGAAGCTGCTACACAAAAGAAGATATCTTCCGCACGGGGTGCTACTTCAGCCCCAAGATCCTGCCAGTGCAGCTGAATTACTCTCGCAGCTCTCAAGTTTCTGGTTCAGCCTACTATCCCCCAATGACCAACAAGACAAGATTGAACAAATCTCTAACAAACTTGCTGCTGGAGATGTTATTGTCGAAAGCCTTGCTGAGGAAACAGAGGAAGATTTGAGAAGGAAAACATTCGCAAAGCTGTTTAATAAAGCTCCGGTCGGTACACGAATTAATTTATTCAGGGAGTTTAAAAGCAAATTCGTCAGTGAGAGACGCTTCTGTGAGTCGATTCTTTTGTTCAGGCAACTGGATTCCAATGATCAACAAGAAACGATTGAAGAAATGTTTGATCGCTTAGGGAAGGTGACAAGCAAAGATGTCATACTTGAGAGACTATACGAGGAATGCGAGGAAAATTTTAGGCTCAGAAGATTTATAAAGCTGTGTAGTACACATCCATATCTTTTGGATCGCTTCTTTGGCAACGAAGCAAAGAAGTGGGATCTAAAAAGTCTACATATGCAGAAGACGTCAGGTAAAGAAGAGATAGAAGAAATCAAGCAGTCCCGCTATGCTGAATTTTACTTGGGGTTGTCAATTATTTGGTTCAAAGCACGATGTGCCAGTGATCCAAGAAACCCCATTCAAGTACTTCTTGGTAAAGTTGGAGAAGGTGATCATATAATTGAGAAACTCGTCAATGAGACTGAGGAGGATTTCCGGCTCAGAAGATTTACAGAGTCGTTTAAACAACTTCAGTTCAGTTCCCAGGAGGATATTGTGAAATATATTTTAGAACCAATATTTCATGATATAGGTTATCATCAAGAGCTAAAAAAGGAGGAGAAAAAGGATGGCATCCGGCTCTGTGGAAGGCCTCGGTTTCCTCATTCGTTCCGTGGAAGGCCTCGGTTTCCTCATTCATTCTGTGGATGAAGAGGAGCAGCCACTCAAGGAGGAGGAGAGGGAGCACTTACACAAGGAGTGCAGGGGACTAGTCACTTCAGTAGTAGGATTATTTGAGGCCATGCATTATAAAAGAAGCCTTTAAATAACAATTCAGAGGATGTGGTGAATTCACATGGAGCAGCACTACTCTTCTTTATGAGTTTGCCCTGTATCGCTAGCATGTGTGTTTTATTCTTGTTTCTTCTTGATTAGACGAGAAACGCAAAAGGCCTCCCCTCCTTTTGTAATTTTCATTTCATAATCAATCTCTGATTTATGAATAAATGTCTGGTTCCAAATTTCAAAGGGATATGAAGTACACTATGTTTTATAATTTATGCATTTAAATGTCTGGTTTCTGATACAGAGATTGATTATACTATAAAATTAAGTACTTTCTTGAAGCATTGTATTCATTAATTTTGTTGGTCTCAATTTGATACCTTTCAATTTCCATGATTTATTTTGTTGTAGAGATGATTTTTGAATGAAGATGTGAAAAATAGACGGTTTAAATTAGTGAAATACAATACGGAATAGGCCCTACCAGCTAATGTAAATCATTGTCTTTCCTCTGAATGCTTAGGGCATGTTTGTTGGAGGGGACTATAGGACATGATTGTGCTATTTAGCACTAATCTAGTTATTGACTGCAAACTAGTTGGTTTGGTTTCATTAACTTTTAACACATAATATAAGTGCGTGTTTGCTTACTCATGGCTACAGCTAACCTGAAAATTCCTATTTCATTTCTGCGCAGCTTAACTCCAGTAGGTTTGCAGTTAAAACCTTTTGTTGTTGTTGGTGAAGTTCCATGGTCTTCCACAAGGAATCTTTAATGTAGAAAAATGGACAGAGGGTGAGAGCGGGAGAGAACAAAGGAAGATTCTAAGAAAAAAGGAAAAAGTCTTCGGAGTTAGGATTACCAAGTCAAACTAAATCATCAGTTATCTCCATGTTAAAACCCATTAAAAAACAAAACAAAAGACTAGCTAGTTATCAATCTACATCCAAATATATTAAGCAGAGAAAATCTGAGAATATATGGCAAAGAAGATGGTTCCATGAAATTTCAAAGAAGGTTCAGGCCCCAAAAGGGTCACATTATATTATTTTTTGTTTCATTCTACTCTATCATTTGAATCTGCTGTTAATAATTAAGGTTGGTCCTTGTCTTCTTCTTGATAGTTAATTCTTTTGTGGCAACATATTTTTGTCACTCAAATTTACTTCAATACAAAGTAGAGTGATTACCAAATCCTCTGCTCTTTAATTTATAGCTACAATGAACTCGCAATCAAGCTCACCAATGCCTAATGGAGGAAGAGATGCTGTCATTACAATTGCAGCGACGAACAATTTTCAGACCACAATATCTTTGGAGCAAAGAATCCAGGAAACGAAATGGCTGCTGCACCCCTCAGCTGGAAACAGCTCTTGTTGCATCTTCAGAGTACCCCAATACCTCTTGGAAATAAACAAGAAGGCCTACCAGCCTCATATAGTTTCCATTGGTCCTTATCACTACGTTGACACACATTTGGACATCATGCAGCAGCACAAATGGAGATTTCTTCACGATATGCTTGTTTGAACACCATCCCCTGGCCCGAATCTTGATGACTATCGGCAGGTTGTGGCGTCAATGGAAGAAGATATAAGACGGTGCTACTCAGAGACAATCAATTTATGCGGTCAAGATCTGGTTGAGGTGATGGTACTAGATGGTCTTTTCACTATTGAACTATTCTGCAAAGTTGGAAGGCTGTCACCAAGTGATCCAGATGACCCCATCTTCAACTTGGCATGGATATTCCCTAACCTCATACGAGATCTTCTTCGGTTGGAGAACCAAATTCCTTTCGTTGTCCTTCATACATTATTTGATAAATCAAAAGCTTCAACAGTACAGCCGATCGGCTATACTCTATAAATAGAAGTTTTAAAGTCTCGCCGACCGGCTATACTCCACAAATATAAATTTTAAACGTATAGCCGATCGGCTGTACCCTATGAATAGAATATTTTAACCGTATAGCCGGTCGGGAATAAATATTTAACCGTATAGCCGGTCGGCTATACGATTTTGAATAGAATATTTTAAATGTATAGCCGCGCGGCTACACTCTTTAAATTTATAAAATTAGTTTTTTGGCCAACTTCTTTAATTTAATATGTATAATTAAGTAATATCTTAGTCTTTTTTAAATTAATTTAATTATTATTTTTTAGTGAATATTTAAATATTTTACTAATTTCATAAATTACTTAATAAATAACAATTAATTATTTTATACAAAATTAGTTTGGGCAACTCTAAGTCTCGAACCCTATCCATAAGCCTACTATGGGGCACTTACTCAATTAGGCTTGGATACTCACGTAACTTGACCTAGGATTTTACGGTTAGGATTTCGATCTCAATATATAGTTGGTACGACATAACCGGACCTAACCCTATAGTTGAATGCGCCTAGAGGTAGATTTTAACTAGTGGTAGTATAGTCATTTACTTAGTGAATAATTAGCATTTAAATATTTTATTAAAGATTTTTTTATAAAAAAATTTAATTACTATTTATCAAGTACTATAATTTATGAAGTTAATTAAAATATTTAATACTAATTATTCACTAAAGAAATAATAATTAAAACATAATTACTAATGAAATTAATTAAATAATGCAAAGAAATTATTTAATAACTAAAAAGACAATTTCAAAACACCTCTCCGATGAACTTTCGTTGGCAAGGTATACCCCGAACGAAATTTTGCTAGATTAGACCTTCAAGACGACATTTATTAGGAGAGGTCTAATACATCAAATATTTGCCGGCGTAGACCTTTGCCGATGACATTTCGTGAGGGGAGGTGTTTTTGCTTTTTTTATTTTTTTTTAATTTTTAATATTTTAAAAATATAAAACTAGTTTCTTTGCTATACACTATAAATAGAATATTTTAAAAGTATAGATGCGCGGCTATACCCTATAAATAGAAAATTTAAATGTATAGCCGTCCGGCTATACGTTATAAATAGAAATATTAACAGTATACTACTTAAATTGAAAGTTTAACAGTAAAGCCGACCGGCTGTACTCTATAAATAAAAATTTTAACAGTATAGCCGAATGGCTTTAAGTTATAAATATAAATTTTAAAGGTATAGCCGCTGGGCTATACCACTTAATTGAAATTTAACCGTACAGCCGGTCGGCTATACGATTTAAATGTATAAAATTAGTTTCTTTACTCTTTTTTCTAGCCAACTTCTTTAATTTAATATGCATAATTAAGTAATATCTTAGTATTTTTTAATTAATTTAATTATTGTTTCTTTAGTGAATATTTAAAATATTTTACTGATTTCATAAATTACTTAATAAATAGTAATTAATTATTTTATTAAAAATTAGTTTGGGCAAATCCAAATCTCCAACCCTCCCTAATCCTACTATGGGGCACTTATGACTCGATTAGGCTTGGATACTCATGTAGCTCGACCTAGGGTTTTAAGATTAGGGTTTCGAATCTCAATAGACGATTGGTACGACATAACCGGACCTAACCCTATAGTTAAGTGCGCCTTGAGGTAGATTTTAACAAGTGGTAGTATAGTCATTTATTTAGTGAATAATTAGTGTTTAAATATTTTATTTAAAAAAAATTAAAAAAATTACTTACTATTTATCAAGTAATAAAATTTATGAAGTTAATTAAAATATTTAATACTAATTATTCACTAAATAAATAAGAATTAAAATCTAATTACTAATGAAAGTAATTAAATAAGGCTAAGATATTATTTAATAACTAAAAAGATATAAACAAAATTTGGACGAAACTAAAAATATAATTTAAAATAAAATTTTATTGACCTAAAGATACTAAGTTTATATTTATTTTTAAAAATACCTCTCTTCGACGAACTGTCGTCGGCACAAGTATATCTTGGCGAAAGTTTTCTAGATTAGACCTCTCTTGACGATATTTCGTCGGCACAGGTAAAATTCGTCAGGAGAGGTCTAATAATAATAAGGCAAATATTTGCGGGCGTAGACCTTTGCCAACGCAAGTTCGTTCATGGAGGTTTTTTTGCCTTTTTTTTTTTTTTATAAAATTTTAAATTTTAAAAATATAAAACTAGTTTTTTTGCTATACATTATAAATAGAATATTTTAAACGTATAGCCGCGTGTCCTAAAATATGAATTTTAAAGGTACAGACGCTCGGCTATACGTGATAAATAGAATAGCAGCACGGCTATACTCTTTAAATATAATTTTTTAAAAACATATAGGCGAGCGGCTATACTTCATAAATAAAAATTTTTAAAGTATAGCCGTGCGGCTATACCCTATGAATAAAATATGTTAACAATATAATCGCTCGGCTATACTCTTTTAAATAGAATATTTTACAAGTTTAGGCGCGGCTATACTCTTTAAATGTATAAAATTAGTTTCTTTACTTTTGTTTGTTGGCCAACTCCGCGTCGATTATCAATGTTCGTCTTCCCAAAACCAGAGTTTGTAAGCCGCCTTTCTCCGAGTCGATTATCAATGTTCGTGCCCAATACCAATTCTACTGATGTTGCTAATGCTGCTAAACTACTCTTCAGTCTTTCAATCTTTGGGTTCAGCCAACTCTCTGCCACTGATATGTTGAATGTTGGCTCAAATGTAGAAGAATTTTTTGAGTTGCCCATGTGAGTCAAAGTTAGTTGCCCATGTGAGTAAATGTTGGCTTACTATGAGGTCAAAAATGGTGGATTGTTTGGTAGCCATCCATTGGTAAGTTTGGTAGCCAACAAATGAATAGTTGAAGCTTGCATTCACACTCTTGCATTTTTGGCTATAAATTGGAAGCAAATGGTTCCATTTGAAGCATCCCACCAAGTGTTGAGTAGAAGAGAAAAATAGCAAGAAAGGCATCTTGCCAAAGAGAGAAACATTTCCCTCTAATTGTTCTTTGCTTTGTATTATTGTTTTCTCTTCAATTGTTGTGAGAGTGAGACTTGGGTGTATTTGGGGCTTTGGGTTTTCTTGAGTGATAAACACTTTGTATACTCTCTTTGATTATAGTGAATTACTCCGTCGTCTCCAAACTGGATGTAGGCATTGCCGAAACCAGTATAAATCTTGGTGTTCTTGTTGGTGTTGTTTTGTGTTCCATTTATCTCCTGCTAGTTGTTGTTTATTTTTCAATCGCAATTGGTTGACGCTTCCGCACAACATGATCAACATGAGAAGACGAAAGAAATGTATAAAAAAGTAGTTGAAGATGTTGTAGTGGAGCAACTCTCGGAGGAAAGTGAAGAGGATTTCAGACTCAGAACATTCACAGAGTTATTCAACAAACTTCCCTTCCCTGACCAGAACCATTTCCTGTTCACAGTTACAAAGAAATTCAAGCGCGAGAGGCAATGGGTTCTAATTTGGGGGTTTTGGTGGAGCTTCTAACAGAAATGGGAGGGAATGCATTCCTACGTTGGCTTGGTCATTTTAGAGGAGGGTACTCACCTAAAAATACGGTTTTGTCCCTCGATTTCACAGAATAATACACAGACTTTGACGGTAGGACCATCTTGATACCAAATAAAGAGTTGACGGATGGTTCAAATGAAAATTTTAGTTGGTGGACCAAAATGATACTGGAGCAATAGTTGGGAGACCATTTTAGTCATTAACCCTTTTCCTATGTTACTAGTTGAAGCCTTCACTTTCTAAAATATGTACTTAGTTTGATGCTGACACCATAAATCCCTTGAACCCTTGATGGAAGCAAGGAGATAACAATAATTTGCATTTTGATTGAGCTGCTGCAGTACATCGAATGACCAAGCAGTCCCCACATCCTAAGTTTCTGCCTCAAATCAACTTTCTTTGCCCTACTAGCTAGGATGATAGGATCAGGCGTCGCTTGATTTTAAATCCTTCTAAATATGGCTGGAAGACATGTTTCGAATTTCGTCCACCTTCTAGGGGCATTCAAAAGCTTATGCTTACATTATAAATATTGGCATTTGGTCTTCTTCTGTCACTTCTGAATCATCGTAAATCTTATACTATCTTTTGTAATCACTCGCAACCATCCCACACTCAATTATTGGTGAAAAAAGTTGTTACCATTGACTTCTCGCAGTGGCTTTGGCCCTTCTACAACTGAAATTAACTTAATTTATGCAGCAATTTTCCCAAGGACAAATAAGAAAAATTAGCTGATGTGGAACACAAGGATAAGGGCATAAGAAATAAACTAGAATGAGAGCAGCAAAACTAGAGGTCTGCTGAATCAGCCTACCAGGATTAGCAAATCAAACTAAACCATCAACACATGTAAATAAAGAAAATGGTTCCTTGTAATTTCAAAGAAGGTTGAAGGCCAAGTTTTCGT
This sequence comes from Prunus fruticosa, assembly GCA_018703695.1. Classification (NCBI taxonomy): domain Eukaryota; kingdom Viridiplantae; phylum Streptophyta; class Magnoliopsida; order Rosales; family Rosaceae; genus Prunus; species Prunus fruticosa. Next base: position 28,093,057 of record CM031923.1, read on the forward strand.
ACGTTTTACCCTTTGTAGGGTTCTGAATTTTTGTGAGCCTGCAGTCCTTAAACTCTCTATAAATACAATACAAAGTAGTTTTTTCTACACAATAGATAGAACGATCTTTTTGTGTGTGGTCATATATAGATAGAAAGATCATACTCTATAAAATCAAGTGAGGGCTGAAATCACTCTTCAGAATCAATTGAAGGCTGAACCAAAGAGCATAGGCTAGCTATTGTTCCAATTGGATCTCTGTTTATTTCCATTTCCACTGGTAACACTACTACATTTAACCATTTGCGCGACGGAGAATAATTCGTCGCGCAAAGAACAATCGAGTCGTGCCAGGTTAAGAGCGACAAAGACACTAACCGTTGCGCAAAGTTCGTAAAGAAAGACTTTGCGCGACAAATAATTGTTTTAGTCGCGCGCACTGCGACAAAGAACAATATTAGTCGCGCAAATAGAGCGACGGTTCAATTCGATTGCACAAACATTCATCTCACAAAAATACTCGCGACGACAACTTAATCGTCGCACGTTTTTTTGTGCGACGACAAACATTCGTCTCAAAAAATACACGCGACGACAACTAAATCGTCGCACATTATTTTGCGCGACAAATGGTTGTACTCGCACCAACTTTCGAGCGGCGAAAGGGTTTCGTCTCTATAAAATTTGCGCGACAAAGAATATTAGTTGCCTTGTCTTTTCGAGACGAAAATGATTCGTCGCGTAAAATAAATATAGAGTTTTCAAATTTAATTTAAATTTATACTGTTGTGTTAGCGCGACGAAATTCGTCGCGCAAAATTAAATATATTTTATTTAATTTTAATTTTACGTTCTTTTAAAATAAAATCTATTTGATTTAATTTTAATTGTATACGGTTTTTTTTGCAATATATTTTATTTAGTTTTTTTTTGTTTGTAATAGAATAAAATTGCAATAAAAAACCATAATGAAGAGGAAAAGATAATATAAATTTATATAATACAAGACAAAATGTTTAAAATGTAATTAAGAAAGTTAAAAACTAATTAAAAAATGTAGCAACATCTATGTTGTCGTCTTGCAAATGCGGCTCGGAAGTCCTGGGCATGATCGACAAGAGCAGAAGTGTGGTGGCCATGCTCTGGTTGAGGGGGCTCGGAAGTCGACGAGGAACCAAAATGTGACGGGAGTGGAATGCCGGACCGAGGCCATTTGGCTAGCCATTTGGTTCTTAAGCTCGGCCACCTCAGCTTTCAAAGCAATCACTTCAGTTTCTGATTGGGACGATGGAGGAGCTCTAGGTTCCCGCCGTCTGGCATTCCCCATCCCTCGACAATATGACCTTGGCCTCCTCCCGAGACTCTGATCTAAGGTCTCCATCAGGATCTGAAACCCCGCATCCGGTGGAGGATCCACAACATCGAGCGGAGTATCGGGAGGAAGCTGGAGGCGGATTCTTGAAGAACCAACTGGCTCTTCTTTATCATGGTCGTTTATTTAACATAACATAAAATATGAATTAAAACACACATATTATGAACTTGAATGCGTAAAACAATAATTAAAATTAAAGAATACTTACATGAAGGGACTCCGCCAACTCATTCCCGGGTCTAACATAAATGTTGCCAAACACGTCGATCTCCAGGAATTTGGATCCCCCCTTGATTGAACAAGAGAAGAAAATTGTTAGTACAAAAAAAACAAATTCATATTAATGACATATTAGAATTTTTATAAAAAAGACGATTTAATTATTATCCGCGTCGCGCCTCCATCCTATATGAGAAGGGCGTGGAACCGGAATGATGGAGAAGAGTCTTCTTGTCCATATTGCCCTTATTTGCTTTCGCCTTCTTCTGTTATACCAAAAATAAACGTATTAGTTAAAAATGAAATGAAATTAAAACAAAATAAATAAACATTAGTAAGAAACATATAATAAATTTCAACTTAATATAAAAAAATTACCACATAATCAGAATCTTGAAAATGACCGCAGAGCCACGCCCAACTATTTTGTTACCCCTCAAGCTCCTTCGGGCAACCCTCCTGAAGAGCGACCTGCGGATCATCATATGCCATAAAATGGTGGTGCATAAATCTTTCCTTATGCCTCCGGTAAGGGCCCTATCCCATTCGGAAATGCATAGTCACGTCACGTAATTTACAGCTACATGAGATTAGATTTCGACGTGGATGAATTTCGGCAGCATCTCGGTACAATTCTTGAGGTGTACCGTAGATATAAAATACCTACGTACCACCCGAAGAACGTACCGAAGATGACACCGAAATCTCCACAATTGAAACCTAATCCTGTAGCTGTAAATTACGTGATACGACTATGCATTTCCAAACTGTCCAAAATATGAGACAATTCAAGAATTAATTGGACCGTAGTCGTAGTTTACCCACCCATGCGCGGTCCAACTAACCTCGAACGAGAACTAAGCTTTACAAAAAAAAATTGTACGAAGTTAATTTCAATTAACCTCGTACATTAACGTACATATATAATTTAACAAAACATATTATAAATATAAATTCATAAATCAATATAAACATAATGTAATAAATTTTTTATTTTAAATTATAAAACGACGAAAATACCTTATCAATCACTCTCCACCAATCGCTAATCACATATAATATCCCTATAGACAACGAAATTAATAGTGTTAGTATAAATTTACATTAACACTTTTACACTAACGACAAAAAATACATACCGAACGAACTTAGCAATGGTAGAGGTAGTTCAACTCATATATGAAACGAAATTGAATACCTTTTTCGGCCCAAAACGTTCGAGAGAGAGGAAGAGAGAGAGGCAAGCTGCAATTTTTTTTTGCAGTTTGCCTCTGCCATGGCTGGAACCGATGAAGTAGAAGACGTCTTTTTTTGCGCGACGAACAATATGCATCGCGCAAAATGGGAACATTTGCGCGACGAAAAATATTCGTCGCGAAAGCCTCTATGTCGTGGCGCAAAGAGGAAGATTTTTGTGCGACGAACAGATTCCTCGTCGCTCTAAAATTTGTTGTCGCGCATATTTTTTCTCGTCGCACATACCAGTCTGCCGACAACGATTTATCACGTGACGATTAACTATTGTCGTCGCGCAAAAATTGTTGTCGCGCATACTTTTTCCGTCGCGCACACACCAGTCTGACCGACAATCACTTACACGACAATTAACTATCGTCGTCGCACAAACTGGAGTCGCGCAAATGCCAAACTCGTCGCGCAAAAGTCATCTTCAGCGCGTCTTTCTTACGTGACGACATCATTTATCGTCGCAAGAGACCAAGGGCGCCAAATTTTGCATAGTCGTCGCGCAACGTATTCGCTCCATATTTGCTTTATTTTCCCTCCACCTTTTTGCGCGACGGATAAGAATTTGGTTGCGCAAAGATCTCTTTTGCGACGAATATAGACGTCGCAAGCAATTGGCGCCAGAATATTATTCGCGGTTTTTTCCCCAGTTTTACGCGACGGTTGTACGTACTGCGTGCGCTAGTCTTTTGCGCGACGAATGTTCTTCATCCCTATGTTTTGCGCTACGCATATGATTGTCCGTCGCGCAATGATCTTATATGAGACGATTTTCCCTTCGTCGCGCAAACTATCGTCGCGCAAATAGTAAAACGTAGTAGTGTAAGGTCATACCAAATTGGATAGGCTAGCTATTGAAGAAAATTATGTCCACACCACACCATGCAAAACAAGATTTGATTTGATGTATTTATTAATTCTTCTTTCCTTTTTTTTTTTTGGTAATTACCATGAGGTGTCCGGGCCAGCTTGCGCGCACCTCGACTAATCCCCACTTGCGGAACTCAGCCTGCCTGGCCACAAGGTGTTGCAACTGCTGGGACTCGAACTAGGAAGCAAACCAAGCTAAACCCCATAGCCTTACCCAAATGGCGGACAAACCATTGGGCCACTCTTGGTGGTTCTTTTTTCTTTTTTCAATACAAGCAATAGTCTAAAATACAAAGGGGAGGGGGTTCACACACACACATACTACCAAGGTGTCATAAGGGTTCAAACCTAAGACCACTAGTCTGCAAGTCAAGGTATTTCCACTAGCCTAGACCACTTGCTACTTCATTTTAAATAGTTTTCTCTAGGTGTCATTGCATTTGAGGACTTGGAACACAGCAGTAAAACAAAAATGGCTCTTAAGTTACCGACTAAACTAGTACTGTAGGGATTTGAACGCTATCATAAAAGTAGTTTTATTTTATTAGGAAGTTGACTCTTTACATATACAAGTAGATTTTCAGCCCCCTTCTGACCAATTAATGAAGTTTTTATTGTTATGTTAATCTTTTTTGTTTTAAAGACTTAGCATCTATCATTCATCCCGCATCGACCATGTCACTTGAGCTGTAGGCGAAGTTTTTAATAACATAAGGGTTAGACAATTCAGAGAGCTATACAAGGACCTGATTATAATTGAGATGCTCCCTGGCAAAAGTGAAGCTGATTTTAGACTCATAAACTTTATAGACCGATGTAAGAATGTTCAACTTTGATGCGCAAGCCTGTATCCTTGACAATGCTCAACATGAACTGCAACTTGGATGAAGATCTCTTCTACGCAGGCATGAGAGCTAGAATTTTATATTTTTGGGGCCCACATCATAGGACAAGTAGCTTGATTGTATAATCGTTTTGTTCTAAGAACATCACCAGGGGGTGTATTTTCGGGGGTGTAAGTCATTTTTATATCCTCTTTACACCTCGTGGGGGTCTAAATGCGTTTTTTTAAACTCAAACGAGGAAAATGTAAATTCAAAATTGTATATTTGATTTGTTTGTGTTATTCGTGTTTATGTTTGTTTTTTTATGTTTTAATTTTTTTAAAATTAATATTTTGTGTGTTAATTTTTTTTTTCTTCAAACAAATGGATCTAAAAAAATGGAACAAAGGTTGTGGTTATATATAGAAAAATCTGATTTTTTTTTCCAAAGATGTACATTTAATGTAGACCAAAAGTCTCATGTACAAGCGATAGTCTAACACCTAAAAAAGGGCCTTGAATTGCAGACCAGATATCGTGGGGAACCCCCATCCTTTCTAGTTTATACTATCACTTGTACCAAATAAAATAAATAAATAATTCCATGATGGATTGACAACCAAGGCCAGTGTTCATCTTCATGTGATTCTCGAGCCACCAATCACATATCACCACTTATGATTTTGTGTAATAACCCAAATCTTAATTAATTTTTAATTTTTAATTTATTAGAGGAAAAGACAATTTTGCCCTTAGAATAATTTATTGGGCTTAAAGTTGACTTTTTGACCGGGAAGGAATTTGGAAATTTCACTTGTACCGTTGCGTAGAGCGCGACGAAATGCGTCCATAGACACATAGTGGACTCGAATCGGGGTTACAACAGAGAAAATACGAGCAAACTATGTTCAAGGGCAAAATGGTAATTTTGTAGGTCAGTTTTTTGTAAAAGTTGTCTCACTTCTCTCTCCTCCCTCTCCATATCTCGCATGATACCCCCTCCTCTCCTTTGTTTTCCAGCCGACACCCCCAAACTGCCATAACCACCATCACAGGCCGCCAACCACCACCCATTAGACCCAACAAGACCGGCTAGCTCCTGCCTGTTGCAACCCGACCATTCCCCGCCGTTCAGCCGCCACGATTTTGTTGGGAAACCGCGAAAAACACGTCGGTTTTCGTCGAGAAAATTCAGCCTTCGTTTGGGCTGTTCCGACAACCAATCCGTGAGTTTGTGGTATGCTTTTCCACATATTTTTCATCCTTTAGCTGATGGTTGGGTAGGATTTTAGAAATTTCAAGATACGATAGGTTAATTTTCGAGTTAGGGTTTGGCCGGTTTTGAAAGCTCGATTCAGGCCACTTCCGGCCACTTTTTGGCCCTAATCCAAGAGCAAAAGTGGTTATAAATCAAGTGTTTTACCTAGGGTGGGAGTTTAGACCAGCGGTTTGGAGAATTTCTGGTCGTCGAAATTTTCTATACACACCCACGCATTACCAGTGATGAGCACAAAATTAATACAAGTTTTATCCTTAAATTTATATTTGTTAGTATTTTCTTTTGTATTATGTAAATCTATTAGAGTATTTGTATTGGTTATTTCCAATCTTTGTTTTTGTATTTAATGAGTGGTTGTTTGTAGATATTAATTGTCTTCCACCAATGGCATGAGAAGGAGGAGAAATAGGCAATGTGTTGCAAAAAGAGAGAAGAACTCAAGTTGGATTTGATGACTTTGCCTTTTACAGCTCATGCTGTACAGTCCATTTGTAGGCCTGAAAACCGAATTCTCCCATGCTCAAATGAATAAATATCCTTCATGAAATTTGTTCATTAAGATGTCGACTAACACATATCCAAAAATTGGAGCAATTGGATAAAAACTCAATCCATAGGCTGTCACACACCAAGACAGGTTCTAGAAGACAGCTTGCACATGCAGCTGGAATGAAAGGGACTTCATGCTTCTATAAATAGGCAGCAACTCAAGAGGGTAGGGGATCAGAAATTCAAGAGAAACACACGGCAGAAGGAAGGAAAGAAAGAAAGGAAGAGAAAGAGTGAGGAAGAGAGAGAACAATGATGGAAAGGAAAGAACCAAGAGCTAATAACTCTTTTAAACTTGTTCTTCCTTTCCTAGTTCTCATGTAAATTATGTATTTTAGTTTCTTTGTTTTGTTTTAATATTAATTATGTCTATTTAAATTACCTAACTAAGGTTGGATGAAACACCATTATTAAATAAAGTTCTAGTTTTTATTTTCAATTCTCAAATATTGTGGTGTTCAATGATTATAATTTTCACTTCACATGATTAGTAGATTAATCTTCTTTTCACCACTTCTATCATGTATTGTGACATATAACATGTATTTGTGGTAGTTAAGAGTTTGGATTAATCTATTAATTCACCCTTGGTTTATATTTCTAGTTTACAAATTTCTTTGATATTTTGTTATTCAAATAAACTTTTTCACATAGGATGCTTAGGAAACTTTGATCCTTTGTAGTTAAATAATTTTGTTTACATTTTATGCTTAGAATTTGTACTTATGAAGGGAAGGAAAATTTACTTATGATCTAAATTACAAGCTTAATTGATAAATCTTGAGAAAGCAGTAGATTGATTTCTAGATTGCTACTCCATGGGAATTGAAAGATAAATAATTAGGATCTTATGAAATGATGGTGTGGATTCTAATACCTTAGTTATTTTTCTCATAAATGTAAATCTTAAATTCAGTTTATTGTCATTTTCATATTTGTTTTATGCTTTATTTAATTTTCTCTATGAACAAACAAATCACCATTTGAATCAACTAGGTTGGAAATGAAATTAACTTGGGTATAATTGGTTTTTTATCTTTACACGCAATCCCTTGGGTACGATCTCGCTCTTACACGCTTATGCTATATTCGATTCGTGCGCTTGCGAGTTTATAAATTTTAAAACACCTCTTATTTCATACAACAACCAGCGCGTGGGCAGTGAGTGGGCAAGGTATCGGGACCACTTCTGGTCATAGAATGATCCTCGTGTCCTCACGAGCGCGTAGGAACTTGCGGATTTCGATTTGGACAACGTTTGAACCCCGAACGAATCTAGCCTATTGCACGATTTTCGAGTTCAATACGTTTGGACAGTTGGATCGTAGTGTTGCGTAGATTTAGCTGCACCAAAATGGATTCAGCTGCATCCTCAACTTGTGATACTCGCAAGTGCACGAGCCGTTGGTAGTTTAGCATATGTAAATGCGAGATTGGATTCCACAGGGATTGGTGATTGAATGATCCAACTCAGTTTTCCTACACAAAACATAAATGGAAACAAGAGAAACAAAACAAGAAGAAAGAAAAGAACTAAGACAAGATTGTGAGGTTTTAGAATCCACCCTAATTGTTCTAATCATGTTATGGCAGCAAGTAAACAAATTGATTCACTCATGAAGATGCTCACAAATAAGTCCATGGTGTTTGGATCAAATTGCATTGAACATCACAAGGACCCCAAGCATGGTGTTTACATTAGGAGACCTAGAAACCAAATCACATAAGTTGCTAATGGATGGAATGAAGATGATCCCCAAACCTTCCCAATAAGAGCATAACGCATAAAACCTTAGGTGATCAATCAAAGGATGCAAAACAGCTCCATTAAAATAGTGAAGAAGAATTCATGAATGAAATCAAACTTTATAAACTCAAACCATGATATACAAGACTAGCAAGATGTTTATTAAAACTAATAACAGAAAAACAAAGTAAAACAAAGGAAATACAAGAAGAAAATAAAAGACAAATGGAGGAGAAGAAGATAAGGACATCATGCTAGAGATGGAAAAAATTCATCTCCATGGCTGCAAGGAGGCCAAAGCCTCCCAGCTCCTGCGCCTTCTCCCTTCTCTCCCTTTGTAACTTTCAACTTTCCCTCTCTTTGTGTACAATGGAAGTGTAAATGATGGAACGAAATTCTCTGACTCCCTTAGCTCTTTGGAGACTCCCTATTTATAGGCATAGAGGTTAGGTGAATCAGATTATACAATTAAGCTCACCAACCACACATATTTCACCTAACACACAATTACATTTGAAAACAATTAATCTTCTCTTTAGGCTTAGTATTGCAGCTCCCACTTCATCTTGTTTATACCATTTGGCTTCTGCAACATTCCACCCAAATATAAGAAATGCATCTGCTTCACCTAACTTCCCAACAATCAATAACACATCATGCTTATGCCATTATGACCAAGCACACATAGCTCATCCTTAGGTCAGCATGACCAGCAACTTCAAGGGCTTACGAATTGGGCTTCTCTTAAGTAAATTATGACTTTAAGCACTCAAACTTGAAGTTCAGAATGTCTTCTTTCCATCCATATGTTATTTGGGCCAATCCAAGGTCGGAGGAGGAAGTTAAGGCCGAAACAAATTACTAACTCGTTTTGCTCGCTGACAAAATCCATCTTGATCATGGTTCTGTGTTTGCTAGGTGACGGACTCCAGATTTATCCAATGAGGTTTAATTTTGGATATGTTATAGTTCACACCCATTGGAACAACTTTCATGAAGAATGCTGCCTCATCCGAGCTGTGTAGGTTGCTAAAACAAATCTTGCAATGTGACCCACGAAACTGGACTGGCAGGGGGCTGTAGCCAAAATTAGTTTGTTTTTAATCTCATCTTCCATTCATCCAAATCAGGCCTTAACATACTTGAATTGCATGAATTATGCTCTTTTGCTCTATTGGCCTACAAAACACACAAAAAGAGGCAAAATAACTCAGAATTATAGGAAATTAAGCAAAATGAGTAAGTAAATTGGGCATGTATATGTATGAAATTATGAGCTTAACACGTAGTCAAACTAAAATATGTTGATCTAGGTAAATCCAGGATCGTGTAGGATTTGACGGATCATGAATGAAAGTCCCGGATACTCCAAAAATGCCAACCCTAGGGCTAGGTTTACAAGTACCATTCGATCGTGCGTGCATCGTGATGATCAATCCGACCGTCCAATTGAGACCAAGCTCTTGGGACATATGTCCTAGGCATATTGGAACCTCTAGAAACTATCGGATTGGAATTTTGAGCGGGTTGACTTTTTGGGACTTTATCGCTTTTGAGTCTCGAGTTACTTCTAAACAATTCCAAATGAGAGAAAAGCTAATGTGGGCATAGGAACAACTTTAAATTGATGCACGCACTGTTAGGAGCTGGGGGTTAGGGTTTTTAATTTAATATTATATTGTTGAGCAGATTTATTAATAAAATATTCATGATGATTGAATTAGGCACCCGAGCACCAGTTGACCCGCAAGAGGGACCTTCAAAGGGTCCAGCAAGCACAGACCATCAGTGAGTGGACTGTTTGTTTTCATAAATGAGTTTATGCAATTTAATTCCATTCTTTGATCTTGAATAAGTTTATTTAAATCGATCAATGTTTTTATAATTCGATTTATTGTTTTAAACATTTCAATTCATATATTGCCTTCGGAATAAGAATTGTTGCCTTCCGATAAGTCAGCGCGCTGACACTGCCCCACGAGTTTCGAGGACGCCCGAACCGTGTGGTGCGAGGAATGCGGCTCAGGTGGGCCAAGTGTCCCCTGAGTCTTGTGAGGATGGCGGATTAGGTTGACCAAGTGTCCCCTGAATCCTGCAAGGATTGCGGCTTGGGTTGACTTCGCGTCATCGAGACTTGCGAGGACGTGTCACCAATGGTGATACGAGGAATTGTCGGATTATAAGGAATTGACGGATTATGAGGACTTGACGAATTATAGGGAATTGACGGATTATAAGGAATTGACGGAAATAAATGGGTACACCTAGGTGGTAGATTAAAGTTGATTTCAATACTTTCAAGGAATTAATGTTTGACCAAATGTGTGATTGACTCTATAGATATATATATATATATATATATATATATATATATATATATATATATGAATGCATTGATTTCAGGATTTACGAGTATAAATAAAGAAAATGATTTAGTTTCATAACAGTTTTTACAGCGGGGTTAGTACATTCTTATGTACTTTCAGAAAACTTTATTTTTGGTACACTCACCTTTTTAATGTTTTGTGCCCCCAGGCAGTAATCGTGCACAGTGAGCCACCACCGGGCCGAGTCCACCTTCCGCCACGTCTTTTGCCAACGTAGGGATATGTCACACCCCGGACCCGAGGGTAAGCGGAAATCCCGTGCCCAGTGCGTGAGTAAAATAAAATAAAAAGAAATACAAAGAAGGGTTTAAGATAAACTTCTATTATAAAAATAGCTCCCAAAATCTTACAACTTTACAATTAATAAATAAAGCTCTATCACTCTTATCTAATTCAGCTTCAACTGGTTTAGTCCTTGTCTTGCCCACTAATTCATCTGAAAAATTAAACAGGGTGAGGGTGAGCAACCACCGCTCAGTAGGGACATGAGACCTTACCACAGTAGATTGATATAACTAAATTAAGTGACATGCAATCACATAGCCAAATATCATATAATTAAGAATCATGCATGAATGAATGCTCTTCATCTAATCCCGTTAATTCATATAACTGGACAAGCAGACCTGCACGTCTCATACCATGCTTATACCACTTGGTCCTGAATGCCCATTTATATGAACTAACATCCATGTCAACCCTCCCATAATTCCCCTTTTGTTAGTCATCTTGTCTAACTCCCTTTCGCCAGTCCCGAATCCCCCAATAAAAACCACGTGCACTGTGGGATCCCTAAGACCTGGTACCTGCCAAGAGTTAGACTCAACTACACAAAAGATCCTTCCCATTACCCTCTTTTCCATACTTTCTTTATCAACCCAAGAATTCCAGCCAAATTCCATGACATGATATACGCACAACAATGTAGCCATTTAAAACATCACCAACGCATATATACTTATGCCAACATTGTTCAAATAGTTAAGAGTATATAAACACCCAATACAAGGAATGTCAATCAAACAATACCACACATAATGTAATGCTCACAAAATTTAATTAAATCAATCCTTGTAAAGGCCCCAAGAAATCCTTACCTCGATTCCAAGCCATTGCTCCAATTTAAGAAAATACAAGCTAGGTCCTATATCTCCTGCAAGAAATTCATCACCTCTCTCTCTCTCTCTCTCTCTCTCTCTCTCTCTTCACGTTGCATGTTTGTTATCATTGGAAGCAGTAGTAAAACTTGCAAGCTTCCTATTTATACTAGAGTAAAGTCGGCAATTATCCTTCTATCCTTGGTTTTGGCGGTTGAGGATAAGAAATTTGGTATTGAGATAATATTTGAATGAAGTGAAGACAGCTATCTACTTGGATAACAAGGCTGTCCCTTGTGTGTTTACACGTCCCTTGAGCAATGCCACCTCTAGCTTATGTTATCCACCTCCAACTTATATTATTAAAATGGTAAGACAACTATATAAATACATATATATATATAATCAATTTAAATATATAACTAAATATGCAACAAAATATTTATTTCTTCAAATTAGTAATATATATACTTTTTTAAAAAAAGGGTCTTCACAGGATATGTATAATTATTTTGTACTTGTAATCTTTTCCATGTAGATGCTCTGATATTGCCCTAGAACGCATGTTTAACTGTTATAATGTAATTATTTGCATGCTGGCAGTTGGTGTACATATTTATATACATGTTTGACAGATATAATTTTGGGATTGGTCAAATTACAGGAGAGACTCTGCCAAAATTTTCGGCATAAGTCAAACCAAAGTTTACTTAAAATGTTCACTAGAATGGCAATTAGGTCATTTGTGCGCGGCACTTGCCAGGTGTCGGACACGCACATGGTTCGGCTCGGATTCCAAGGTGGAATTTGGGTCGGGTCCTATCATTTTGTACTGTAGTCCCCTTGCTAATTTTATTTTATTTATTGAGTTTAAACCAAAATTCTCTATTTTATTTTGTTGTATAATTTTATTTTTAATTTTTAAAAGTATTTAAATGTAAATAATTTTTGAAGTAAGAAGTGAGTAAATGACCCATGTGTATGAAATTATTAAAATAATCATGCTACGTCATCAAAGTTGACATAGTTTTTTTAAAAAAAAAAATTATAGAATCGATATTGGGGGAGTGAGATTTTTTACTAAGATCATTGGTCTGCAAATTAAGACCATTTTTCTACTAGGCTAGATCCCAATGGCAAAGTGACATAATCATGAATGGAGATGAAGACAAAATGAAACACCAAACCTTGGTCAAGGAGGCAAAGTGAGTCTCTTTAACTTCAGGGGAATAATGTAAGATTTGACCATAACACAATAGTAAATAGCACTCGGATCAGGTGAGAATAGCTATATGGGAACATTAAGTGCGAACTTGTATCTAGACCGTTGAATAAACTTGGACAATTGATATTAGAAGATGGTTTTAAAGGGTTTCACATAGAAATGGGCCACATCCTCTCCAGCTTCTCTATCAAGACGCCACTGGAACAACTATTTTTTCTCAAACAAACAAACAAGGGACTTTGAATCAGGAGTTAATTAACACCCACCAACATCATCCCTCTCTTTCTTCTCCCCCCACCTGTTAAGCTCATAATTTCATACATATACATGCCCAATTTGCTTACTTCTTTTGCTTAGTTTCTTCGATTTCTAAGTTATTTGCCTCTCTTTGTGTGTTTTGTAGGCCAAAAGAGCAAGAGAGCATAATTCATGCAATTCAAGCATGTTAAGGCCTAATTTGGATGAATGGATGAAGAACTTAAAGACAAACTCATTTTGGCTACAGCCCCCTGCCAGTCCAGTTCCGTAGGTCACATTGTAAGATTTGTTTCAGCAACCTACACAGCTCGGATGTGGCAGCATTCTTCATGAAAGGTGTTCCAATGAGTGTGTAATATAACATATCCAAAATTCAGCCTCATTGGATAAATCTGGAGTCCGTCACCTAGCAAACACAGAACCATGTTCATGATGGATTTTGTCAGCGAGCAAAACGAGTTAGTAATTTGTTTCGGCCTTAACTTCCTCCTCCAACCTTGGATTAGCCCAAATAACATATGGCTAGAAAGAATACATTCTGAACTTCAAGTTTGAGTGCTTAAAGTCATAATTTGCTTAAGGGAAGCCCAATTCGTAAGCCCTTGAAATTGCTGGTCATGCTGACCTAAGGATGAGCTATGTGTGCTTGGTCATGATGGCATAAGCATGATGTGTTATTGATTGTGGGGGGGTTAGGTGAAGCAGATGCATTTCTTATATTTTGGGTGGAATTGTGCAGCAGCCAAATGAAGTAAAATAAGATGAAGTGGATGCTGCAATACTAAGCCTAAAGAGAAGATTAATTGTTTTCAAATGTAATTGTGTGTTAGGTGAAATATGTGTGGTTGGTGAACTTAATTGTATAGTCTGATTCACCTAACCTCTATGCCTATAAATAAGGAGTCTCTAGAGAGCTTAGGGAGTCAGAAATTGATATCCATAATTTACACTTCCATTGTACACAAAGAGAGGGAAAGTTGAAAGTCACAAAGGGAGAGAAGGGAGAAGGCAGGCAGCTGGGAGGCTTTGGCCTCCTGACAGCCATGGAGATGAATCTTTTCCATCTCTAGCATGATGTCCTTATCTTTTTCTCCTCCCTTTGTCTTTTATTTTCTTCTTGTATTTCTTTTGTTTTACTTTGTTTTTCTGTTATTAGTTTTAATAAACATCTTGCTAGTCTTGTATTATGGTTTGAGTTTATAAAGTTTGATTTCATTCATGAATTCTTCTTCACTATTTTAATGGAGCTGTTTTTGCATCCTTTGATTGATCACCTAAGGTTTTATGCGTTATGCTCTTGTTGGGAAGGTTTGGGGATCATCTTCATTCCATCCATTAGCAACTTATGTGATTTGGTTTCTAGGTCTCCTAATGTAAACACCATGCTTGGAGTCCTTGTGATGTTCAATACAATTTGATCCAAACACCATGGACTTATTTGTGAGCATCTTCATGAGTGAATCAATTTGTTTACTTGCTGCCATAACATGATTAGAACAATTAGGGTGGATTCTAGACCAACACCATCTTGTCTTAGTTACTTTCTTTCTTCTTGTTTCGTTTCTTTTGTTTTCATTTTTGTTTTGTGTAGGAAACCTGAGTTGGATCATTCAATCACCAGTTCCTGTGGAATCGACCCCGCACTTACATATGCTAAACTACCAACGGTCTTGTGATACTCGAGGAGGAAGTTAAGGCCAAAACAAATTACTAACTCGTTTTGCTCGCTGACAAAATCCATCCAGAACATGGTTCTGTGTTTGCTAGGTGACGGACTCCAGATTTATCCAATGAGGCTGAATTTTGGATATGTTATAGTACACACCCATTGGAACAAATTTCATGAAGAATGCTGCCTCATCCGAGCTGTGTAGGTTGCTGAAACAAATCTTACAATGTTACCTACGGAATTGGACTGGCAGGGGGCTGTAGCCAAAATGAGTTTGTCTTTAAGTTCTTCATCCATTCATCCAAATTAGGCCTTAACATGCTTGAATTGCATGAATTATGCTCTCTTGCTCTTTTGGCCTACAAAACACACAAAGAGAGGCAAATAACTTAGAAATCGAAGAAACTAAGCAAAAGAAGTAAGCAAATTGGGCATGTATATGTATGAAATTATGAGCTTAACACCACCCACCCTCTTCTTTCTATCTCCCTCTTTCTCTTTTTCCATTCCCTTTTCGACATCCACCAAACCCAAGTTCCAGATCTGAATTTTTTTTTAAAGCATATTGATTTCACAAAAAAAATTGGATTTGAGATGGTTGTGGGATTCTTAAAAGAGATATGAGAGCTGAGGAGTGGAGGATGAGATCCGGATTGGGTTTCGGGTGGGTCCAGGTATGGTTTTGGGTGGGAAGGGGTGGACCAGGTGGGGTGGTTATGGCTGGGAAGGGGACGGGGAGAGCGTCAGGTCAAGATTCGATGCCCTTTGTTTTGATTTTACTTACTGGAATGATTTATATAGCATCGGCTGCTCAACTCCATTTTTGCGTTTTTATGATATGGATTTCTTGGATTTTGGTATCTTTTTTTGTATTTTGGGTTGTTGATTTGGATGTCGTCCAATAATTTAGGTTGTTGATATCTTATTCTGTAATTTGGGCTGCATCTCAATCTCACTCCTTATTTGATGCCCTTAGCATGTTGTAGACAATCTATTTATCTTCAACTTTTTCTGATTTAAAGTTGAAGATAATCTACTTATCACCCAATTTGGTTTTAAATTCAGGAACATGAGAAACCATCTCTTACATGATAAACTTTTTTGTATCCTGGAATCATTGTGTATCATGTTTGTTGCATATTTTAGGCTGTCTTTGGGGATAATGGGTCATTTATGTATCATCATGTGTATCATGCCTCTTGGTATCATGACATCAATGAGTATCATGCTTGTTGCATATTACAGGTTGTCTATGAGGATAATGGGTCATTTTATGTATCATCATGGTTATGGTTATGCACCCTACAACACATGCAACATCTCTATTGAATCACTATGGTTATTTGAATTTTTGGTAAGTCAAAATTATATTTCAAATATCAACACATGTAGAAAATGTCAAAATAAGATTGTAAATTTTTTTGGGGTATTTTTCTGTTTTTTCATAAATTTATTACAATTTTTGGAAGTTGAAGAATTTAAAAATAGTAATAAATGGAAGAGAATGACAAGTAGCAGTACTTGAATGGTGTATCGTCAGTACTTGAGATGTGTTATTCTTCGTGTAGCGCCACGTGTCATTAGAGTTTCATAAATACACAAAAAATTGAATTAAAAAAATCAGAAAAATACAAAGAAAATTTCTACAAACTCCTTGCTACATTATCTTCAACTATAAAGCGTGAAAGTTCAAATTTGAATTTGGGAAATTTAAAGTAATAATTGGAGGAAGAGTTGTAGTGATAAAGAGTCATGAGCTTTACACTGGGTGTTATACAAACTTGACTTTGAGAAATTATTTGATTTTTTTATAAGTCAAAATTATATTTTAAATCTCAAAACATGTAGAAAATGTCACAAGGATTTCGTAGGAATTTTTGGGGTATTTTTCTGTTTTTTTAATAAATTTATTATGATTTTTAAAGTTAAAGTATTAAAAAATTGTAATAAATTGAAGAGAATGACAAGTGACATAACTTGACTGGTACATCGTCAGTATTTCAGCCCTTGCGTCATTTTCGTGTAGCACCACGTGTTATTAGAGTTTCATTTTGTGTGTATTTATCTTAATAAATATACAAAAAAAATGAATAAAAAATAAAAAAAATACACCAAAAATTTCTACAAACTCCTTTCAACATTATCTTCGATTATGAAGGTTGAAAGTTCAAATTTGAGTTCAGAAAATTTGAAGTGATAATTGGAGGAAGAGTTGTAGTGATGAAGGGTAATGATCTTTACACTTGGTGTTATACAAACTTGACTTTGATAAATTATTTAATTATTTTATAAGTCAAAATTATATTTTAAATCTCAAAACAAGTAGAAAATGTCACAAGGAGTTCGTAGGATTTTTGGGGGTATCTTTCTACTTTTTAATAAATTTATTGTGATTTTCGAAATTTAAGGAATTAAAAAATTGTAATAAATGGAAGAGAATGACAAGTGGCAGCATCTAAATAGTGCATCGTCAGATTCTTCAAACGTGTGTCATTCTCGCGTAGCGCCACATGTCATTAGAGTTTCATTTTGTGTATATTTATCTTAATAAATACACAAAAAATAATTTAAAAAATTCAGGAAATACACCAAATTTTTTACAAATTCTTTGCGACATTATCTTCCACTCTGAAGCATGAAATTTCAATTTTGAGTTTGGGAAATTTGAAGTAAAAATGAGAGGAAGAGTTGTAGTGATGAAGAATAATGATCTTTAAACTTGGTGTTATACAAACTTGATTATGAAAAATTATTTGATTTTTTTATAAGTCAAAATGATATTTTAAATTTCAAAACATGCAGAAAATGTCACAAGGAGTTCGTATGATTTTTGGGTTATTTTTTTGCTTTTTATTGAATTTATTATGATTTTTGGACCCTAAAGCATTAAAAAATAGTAATAAATGGAAGAGAATGACAAGTGGCAGCACTCGTCAGTACTTCATACATGTGTCATTCTTCGTGTCGCGCCACATGTCATTAGAGTTTCATTTTGGTGTATTTTATGATTTTTTAAAATTAATTTTTGGTGTGTTTATTAAGATAAATACACTCAAAATGAAACTCTAATGACACGTGGAGCTATGCGAGAATGACATTCGTATGAAGAACTGACAATGCACCATTCAGATCTGCCACTTGTCATTCTCTTCCATTGATTACTCTTTTTTAATGCTTTAAGTTCTAAAAATCATAATAAATTCATTAAAATGCATAAAAATACCCCAAAAAATCCTATGAACTCTTTGTGACATTTTCTACATGTTTTGAGATTTAAAATATAATTTTGACTAATAAAAAAATCAAATAATTTTTCATAGTCAAGTTTGTATAACACCAAGTGTAAATCATTATTCTTCAACACTACAACTCTTCCTCCAATTATCACTTCAAATTTCTCAAACTCAAATTTGAACTTTCACGTTTCATGTCAATGATAATGTCACAAGGAGTTTGTAGAAATTTTTGGTGTATTTTTCTGATTTTTAATTCATTTTTGTGTGTGTATTTATTAAGATAAATACACACAAAATGGAACTCTAAAGACTCGTGGCGCTACGTGAGAATGACACATGTATGAAGTACCTGACGATGCACCAGTTAGCAGGGACTGCCACTTGTCATTCTCTTCCATTTATTACAAATTTTTAATTCTTTAACATCCAAAAATGATAATAAATTTATTAAAAAGCTGAAAAATACTCAAAAAATCATACGAACTTCTTGTGATATTTTCTACATGTTTTGAGATTTAAAATATAATTTTGACTTATACAAAAAAATCAAATAATTTCTCAAAGTCAAGTTTGTATAACACCAAGTGTAAAGATCATTACCCTTTATCCCTACAACTCTTTCTCCAATTATTACTTCAAATTTTCCAAACTCAAATTTGAACTTTCACACTTCATATCGAAGATAATGTCGCAAGGAGTTTGTAGAATTTTTTGGTGTATTTTTCTTATTTTTTATGCATTTTTGTGTGTATTTATTAAGATAAATACACACAAAATAAAACTCTAATGATATGTGGCGCTACGTGAAATTGAACATGTCTCAAGTACTGACGATACACCAGTCAGGTGTTGCCACTTGTCATTCTCTTCAATTTATTACTATTTTTTTAATGCTTTAACTTCCAAAAAATCATAATAAATTTATTAAAAAGCATAAAAATACCCCAAAAAATCCTACGAACTCCTTGTGACATTTTCTACATGTTTGAGATTTAAAATATAATTTTGACTTATAAAAAAATCAAATAATTTCTCAAAGTCATGTTTGTATAACTCCAAATGTAAAGATCATTACCCTTCATCACTACAACTCTTCCTCCAATTATTACTTCAAATTTTCCAAACTCAAAATTGAAATTTCACGCTTCATTCTCAAAGATAATGTCGCAATTAGTTTGTAGAAATTTTCGGTCTATTTTCTGATTTTTATATTATTTATTTGTGTATTTATTAAGATAAATATAGACAAAATGAAACTCTAATGGCACGTGGTGCTACGCGAGAATGACACACATTTGAAATACTCACGATGCACTATTCAGATGCACAACATAGATGACCATAACCATGATGATATATAAATGACCCATTATCCCCATAGACAGCCAGAAATATGCAACAAGCCAGGAGACAAAAAGTTTATCGCGTAAGAGATGGTTCTCATGTTCTTGAATTTTAAACCAAATTGGGCGATGAGTAGATTATCTTCAACTTTAAATAAAAAAAAGTTGAAGATGAATAGATTGTCTACAACAGGCTAAGGGCATCAAATAGGGAGTGAGATAGAGATATAGCCTAAATTACATAATAAGATATCAACAACCTAAATTATTTGACGGCATACAAATCAACAACCCAAAATACATAATAAGATACCAAAATCCAAGAAATCCATATCAGAAAAACACAAAAATGGAGCTAAGCAGCCGATGGTATAGCCTGGAAATCTGTGGCCGTGCTATAAAAGAAATAGGAAATCGGCAGACATGATAACTAAATCCTATGAATTCCTTTTCGGAAGCGATGGAGTTGGTTGTTTTTGACAGCCCAAAGAAAAATAAGAAAACAGAGTTCCAAGATCATAAAATTTTGGAGATAAAATAAATACTATTCGTTAAATCTTAGGGTTCAAGAGGATGGAATCAAGAAAAGGGTGTGCCAGATTTTGAATATCTTGAATATTTTGCTAACCTATCACTAGTTGGGCTTTTATTTATTTATTGTCATCTGATAAAACAAAAAGGTTAATTTGTAGTTGATACAAAGAAAATGGTTGTGTTGAGGCCCAAAAAATCCAAGGCTAGGCCCAAATATATTTCTAGCCTAGTAAGACACCTAACTTGGGTATGCAATTAGTCATATGCGCTTGCACACGTGCCATGTCAAGCAAATAAGCAACATGTCACGCTACAAGCTTAAGTGGACCCAAGTCACGCGAATGCCTGGGGCTTACTGAGCGGGTTGTGGTATGGATGACTACGAGTATTCACGAGGCCCATTAATGGTCCAAGGAGTGGAAGTTTTGGGCTGCTTGGGAGCG
Organism: Prunus fruticosa; assembly: GCA_018703695.1. Classification (NCBI taxonomy): domain Eukaryota; kingdom Viridiplantae; phylum Streptophyta; class Magnoliopsida; order Rosales; family Rosaceae; genus Prunus; species Prunus fruticosa. Next base: position 28,113,336 of record CM031923.1, read on the forward strand.
ACAAAACTCAAGTCCATTCCTTGAGCCTAAACATATGGGTAAGCATGAGAGAGAAAACCCAATAGCTTAGGAAAATATCCAATGGCCTGCAAACACTTGGAAAAGTCCCACATCAGCCAAAATATCCAGCACCTTGAGCAAACTCACAGGCTGCCGGAAATAAAATACCAATAGCCCAGCCCAAGCATCATGGAAAATATCCAGCATCTTTGTTAAAACCAGATTTCGAAGCCAAACCATCAAAACCAAGCAAACCCATGTGTTGGAAGTAAATCACCTTTTGACCAGCACCTTTACCCATTCTTTCCTCTTCAAGCTTTGGTGAGAAAACAAGAAGCGAAAGTGGGTGGTGCTTCACCCACATGGAGGAGTCCAGCTGCCTGAGGACCTTGGAACCCCAAAAAGTTGCATGCCTATGTGTTCTAGGGAAATTTCACCAAACAAGATTAAGGGGAAGAAAGTGAAGAAAATGGGGAGGGAGGCTTGACAAAATTAAGGTATCCAGCTCCAATAAAAGGAGCCACCTTCTACCCAGCAAGGAACTCACCTTGGTTGCTGCAAGCCTCCCAGCAACCATGAGAATCGATCGAAGGCAAGCATCCCCTTTGGAATCCTTGCCTTCGATTTCATGCTTTGTTCTTCCATCTTCTTCGTCTCTCTCTCTCTCTCTCTCTCTCTCTCTCTCTCTCTCTCTCTCTCTCTCATAACCGAGGTCTTAAATATCGATAGTTTCAGAAATATCGGTGGTTCAAAAACACGGAAATATCGATGGAAATAACATGAAAATATTCGATATCGATAAAAATTGAATGAAATTATGATAAATACATGGAAATTTTTAATAAAACTTTAGAAGAAGTTTATTTAGTCAATCATCTATTATTTTGACACAAAAAAATTGGAAGGAAATGCATTGCATAGTGGGTTTGAGTGATTTAAGTTGATTATAACAAGCTGACAAACAACCCCTAGTATATTGTAATTTTTTGAGAAAATAAGAAAGAAAATAAAAAAAATAAGAGAGAGAGAGAGAGAGAGAGAGAGAGAGCAATAGATTAGCCACTTGCCTTTCATTTTCCATTAGCTGTTTGTTTTCTTCTGCTTGCTTTCTCTGTCACATACAAACCCACAAACTAAGAAACACACACATTCTCTCTCTTGGCTTGTCTATCTCTCTCTTTCTGTGGGTTTTTCTTTTTATCTTTTTTAATTTAATAAAAAACAGAAATTCAATCTCTCTAGAGAGGAAAATCCTCGAGATTGGAGCCCAAACCACAAACAAGGACACCTCTTAAACACTGTTGAGCTAGCAAGGGACTTTTTCCAACTTGGGTTATTGAGTTTTTTGAGAGGAAGAGAAACAGAGTCAGAGAGAGGGGGGGGGAGAGAGAGAGAATAGATACAGCCATCTGATGAAGGAGAGAGGAGGCTCTCTTGGCGGAGAGAGCCTACCCTACACTGAGAACAACAACAACTACTACAACACCACCCAAGAAGAAGAAGACGAAGAACAGCTAGACCAACATCAACCAAAACAGCCAAAGCAACCACCTTTCTGAACTTATATTCCCCCTTTTTTTTTTTGTTGCTCTGCCAAAACAGTGAGCTCTAGGCCAAAGCTTTATTAGCACACTATAAAACACTACTTAGTCCTCTTTGTTGTGACTTGTTTCTTGTCTCTTTGGAGATTTTTCATTGGGGGGTTTTTCTCTTATTTTCTTTTTACCCTTTAGACTTTGTGTGAGGTGGTTCTGTGTTTGTGCGTAACCGGAGCAAGGCGCCGTTCACCATGCCTTGCAAGTCTCCGATCGAATTGCTCGTCGCGAGATCTCGATATTATTGATAATTTCGATAATATCGAGATATTATCACTGATGAGCATAAAATTAATACAAGTTTTACCCTTAAATTTATATTTGTTAGTATTTTCTTTTGTTTTATATAAATCTATTAGAGTATTTTTATTGTTTCATTCCAATCTTTGCTTTTGTATTTAATGAGTGGTTATTTGTAGATATTAAGTGTCTTTCCCAATGGCATGAGGAGGAGGAGGAATAAGCAATGTGTTGCAAAAAGAGAGAAAGAACTCAATTTGGATTTGATGACTTTGCCTTTTACAGCTCATGCTGTACAGTCCATTTGCAGACCTGAAAAACGAATTTTTCCATGCTCAAATGAATAAATATCCTTCATGACACTTGTTCAATAAGATGTCGACTAAAACATATCCAAAAATTGGAGCAATTGGATAAAAACTCAATCCACAGGCTGTCAAACACCAAGACAGGTTCATGAGAGGACATATTGCACATACAGCTGGAATGAAAGGGACTTCATGCTTCTATAAATAGGCAGCAACTCAAAGAATAGGAAGGAGGATTCAAGAGTGAAAATTGAGGAGAAACACACGGCAAAAGAAAGAGAGAAAGAGTGAGGAAGAGAGAACAATGATGGAAAGGAAAGAACCAAGAGCTAATAACTCTTTTAAACTTGTTCTTCCTTTCCTAGTTCTCATGTAAATTATGTATTTTAGTTTCTTTGTTTTGTTTTAATATTAATTATGTCTATTTAAATTACCTAACTAAGGTTAGATGAAACACCATTATTAAATAAAGTTCTAGTTTTTATTTTCAATTCTCAAATATTGTGGTGTTCAATGATTATGATTTTCACTTCACATGATTAATAGATTAATCTTCTTTTCACCACTTCTATCATGTATTGTGACATATAACATGTATTTGTGGTAGTTAAGAGTTTGTATTAATCTATTAATTCATCCTTGGTTTATATTTCTAGTTTACAAATTTCTTTGATATTTTGTTATTCAAATAAGCTTTTTCACATAGGATGCTTAGGAAACTTTGATCCTTTGTAGTTAAATAATTTTGTTTACATATTATGCTTAGAATTTGTACTTATGAAGGGAAGGAAAATTTACTTATGATCTAAAGTACAAGCTTAATTGATAAATCTTGAGAAAGCATTAGATTGATTTCTAGATTGCTACTCCATGGGAATTGAAAGATAAATAATTAGGATCTTATGGAATAATGGTGTGGATTCTAATACCTTAGTTATTTTCTCATAAATTTAAATCTTAATTTCAATTTATTGTCATTTCCATATTTGTTTCATGCTTTATTAAATTTTTTTATCAACAAACAAATCACCATTTGAATCAACTAGGTTGGAAATGAAATTAACTTGGGTATAATTGGTTTTCTATCTTTACACGCAATCCCTTGGGTACGATCTCGCTCTTACACGCTTATGCTATATTCGATTCGTGCGCTTGCGAGTTTATAAATTTTAAAAGACACCGTTTTTGGTGACAACAATCACCATTTCAGTTCGAATTTACACGACAATATCGATCCCGATATTTCGGTGATATTGTCGGCGATATTTTCGATATAATTACGAAATTTAATTGGGCTGTGACGAAAATATCGGCAGTCAAAAGAACCGATATTATCGCCGAAATATCGACAATAATATCGACTTTTCAGATTTTGCTCATAGCACACATCCAGAGAGCAAGCTTCCCTTTCATCTTCAAAACCTAGCAATATCGTGCACTATTCTTCCTTCTTCCCCATTTTCCCTCCTGGCAGAACTGTTCCAGGTACTTGACAGAACCTTTGTCGAGCTGTCGGAAATCAGTTAAGCCACCCATTGCCTTCTCCTTGTCTCCTTCTCCATCTTTTCAGCCAAACCCTCGTCAGAATCCTCTCTTCCCTTGCCTTAAAAACTCTGTTTCTCATAGGAAATCACATCTCTTTCTCTCTTTCATGCTAAACTCACGAATGCTCAGCTCTCATTCCACAAGCTTTTCATGCCAAGCCAAGAATTTATCTGCAAACAATTGTCTTTTTGTTGGTGAAGATAACCAGGGTGCTTCCTAGGGCTCCGCTACCCTTTCGAAGCATTCTTGGGGTATGATTCTTGAACTTCAGACACAATGGGCGATTCCAGCCATTTGCTCTTTACAGCAGCCCATGCCCACTCGTCAAGCGCCTGGAACGAAAAAGCCCTCCAGGTTGGAGAGAGAGGAAAAAGAAGATGGAAAAATGAGATGAGCAGTGCAGCTAGGGACGAAGAAGAAAAATTGAAGAAAAAGAGGAGATGTTTGATGGGTCTCAGTTGGGTATCCAGGTTTTGTTTTACCCGTTTGTATGTGAAACCTATTAAAACCATGTTTTAATCTCAATCTTTCAATTTTTTTTTTTGAGTAATGTTTGTACCACATCTGACCCTCCCCTCATACTTGGCACTTGGAGTTCTTCACCAATCCACGTGTCAAAGGCTACGAACAATATGTACCCGATACCGACGATGCCTATCGAGTCTACAATCGGCACCCGATACCTATCGAGTTTACAATCGGTATCTGCTACGATCAATCGGTACCGGCTCCCGATCCGGCAAAACAAACCTCGAAGGCCCTGCCTAAAATATCCAAAGACTCGTGTTCACCTTGCAGGGCCTCCCACGAGTCCCACATCCAAATTAAGTACTAAGAGCATACCAAATGCCCTCTATAAATAAGCCATTTCGCAACAATACAAGGGGTAAGACTTTTCAACTTGACTTTTATGCTAAATATATTATCAACAGGAGAAGCTCTTAGCAAACAAACTTACTTCGGCATTTGAGGGTCTTAGGCTGGTTCCACACGGTTCCATAGACCTTACGAGCCTCGGATTCCTTATAGTCAGGATTAGCATCCAAGGATAGGAAGAATCAGCGTCCAGCACTCAATCGATCCCTAGATCGTCCACATCACCTGTAAGTTGCACTCATTTCTATATGTTCAGTTTTAGTGCCAACAAGTAAAAAAGGGATTCATTAATCAGTCAATACGAAGGATAAAACAAATGGTCTACTGAATGTGCATCAAAGAAAGATAAAGAAAAAAGTTAGAGGGTAGAGTGGTAGAAAGAAAGAGTGACGGAGGGTGCTTCCTTGCAGTTTCAAAGAAGACTTAGGTGATCAAATTTCTTATTTTTACTATGGGCCCTTTTACTATTTGTAAGAGCATGTTTGGGTGCATGGGTGTAAAGGAAAGAAACCATGCGACCCACGACGCATGAAACGTCTCAACAGCGGGGCCACCGCTTGGCTGAAAAGTGTCCTGACATATGCATTGCTTCTCTCTCCTCCAAGGATCAAACTTTGGACAGTGCAGATAATTTCTTTGAGCAAATCAACGGCCGTAATATTTGAGAAGATTCCAAATTGTTATTTGACTTGAATGGTAATCAATAAACTAAATGAAAAGTCTACTGAATTTCCATGAAAGAAGAGAAAGAATAAAGCTGGAGGAGGGTGGAAGGAAGGGGGAGAGAGAGAGAGAGACTGACAAAGGATTGTTCCTTGCAGTTTCAGAGAAGGCTGAACTTTTGTTGTTCCTTCAACTCTTCTATAAATACAATACAACTTGAGTCTTAGTCTACACACACTACATGAAAACAAGATGACATACTCTCATGCAGAAGAATCGATTGAGGGCTGAATCACTCTTGCGAATCAAATTGAAGGCTGAACGATCAAGAGAGCTGGGGTACTTCCGAATTCTTATAAACATCTTGCACTTGTTAATTTCTTTTTCTTCTTTAAAAAAAAATAATAATAATTTCACTTGATGTCATTGATTGCATTAGAGAAACCAGCTATTGCTAAAGCTCAAAACCAACAAGACAACTATTGTAGGGTATATTGCATTAGATTGCTTATTTTTTGCTTTAACATTGACTGAAAACGGGAATAAACCCACCCATTAAATTCCTGGTTTTTGACTTATGAATTTGTTAATTAGCTTGATTGCATCATGATATTAAGTAAGAATAACAAGGAAAGGCCCTAATTTTAGAAATAATCCCTTCACATTTCATACTTCTTTGCTGGTGATACATAATATTGTATATCTTAGTTGTTTTGTTTTATACTTGTGTCATATAATGCATGACTTACCATTGTTGTTGCTTAATTAATTTTAGGAATAAGTAACGATTTGGGATTTCTACCAAACCTGAGTTTGTAAGCCGCCTTTCTCCGCGTCGATTATCAATGTTCTTCTTCCCAAAACCAGAGTTTGTAAGCCGCCTTTCTCCGAGTCGATTATCAATGTTCGTGCCCAATACCAATTCTACTGATGTTGCTGATGCTGCTGAACTACTCTTCAGTCTTTCAATCATTGGGTTCAGCCAACTCTCTGCCGCTGATCAACATGAGATGACGAAAGAAATGTATAAAAAAGTAGTTGAAGATGTTGTTGTGGAGCAACTCTCGGAGGAAAGTGAAGAGGATTTCAGACTCAGAACATTCACAGATCTTTTCAACAAACTTCCTTTCCCCGACCAGAACCATTTCCGGTCCACTGTTATAAAGAAATTGAAGCGCCAGAGGCAAATTGGCGAGTTGATTTCTTGGTTCACTACTGAACTTGACGCCAATGATCAACAACAACTTATTGGAGAAATGGTTCATGTTAAAGCTGATGAGGAAACCAATGATGACGATTTCAGGCTCAGAAGATTTACACAGCTTTGTAAGGATTATACTGACGATGTTTATGCAATTCTTATCGCTTGCAGGAAGAAATATGACGAGCAACCAAAACATAATGAAGGTTGCTCAGATTGGCAGTCTCGTTTTGCCGAGTTTTTCTTAGGATTCTCAATTACGTGGTTCAAGGGACAAAGCTCATATGATCAGTGGAAGCTGATTGAACAACTCTCTGATGGAGTTGGCGTTGTAGTTGAGAAGCTCGCAGAAGAAAGCCAGGCGGATTTCGAACAGAGTGGTTGACTTTGATGTCCAAGTCCACTTTCTTGACAAAGCTGTACAGCAGCTGCGATACGAACGAAGAGATCTTCCTCACGGGGTGCGCGTTCAGCCCCAAGATTATGCCAGTGCTGCTGAATTACTCTCTCAGCTCTCTAGTTTTGGGTTCAGCCTACTATCCCCCAACAACCAACAAGACCACATTGAACAAATCTCTAACGAACTAGCTGTCAAAGTTGTTAATGTCGAAAGACTTGCAGGGGAAACAGAGGAAGATTTCAGCAGGAAAACATTCGCAAAGCTGTTTAATAAAGCTCCAGTGGCTACACGAGTTCATTTCTTCAAGAAGTTGAGTAAAAAATTCTTCCGTGAAAGACGCTTATGCGAGTTGATTATTTTGTTCAGGCAACTGGATTCCAATGAGCAACAAGAAACGATTGAAAATATGCATGATCTGTTCATGACGCAAGGAAGCAAAGATGTCAAAGATGTCATACTCGAGAAATTCTCCGAGGAACGCGAGGATGATTTTAGGCTCAGAAGATTTATTAAGCTGGCTAGCACATCTGCATCCCTTTTGGATGACTTCATTCAGGATGAAACTAATGAGAATCCACAAGGGCTTCATATGCAGACTTCAGGTATAGATATGGAAGAGATAGAAGAAATCAAGCAGCCCCGCTATGCTGAATTTTATTTGGGGTTGTCAATTATTTGGTTCAACGCACGATGTGCCAGTGATCCAAGAAACCTCATTCAAGTACTTGTTGGTAAAGCTCGAGGAGGTGATGATACAATTGAGAAACTCGTCAATGAGACTGAGGAGGATTTCCGGTTCAGAAGATTTAGAGAGTCGTTTAAAAAACTTGAATTCAGTTCCCAGGAGGATGTTGTGGAACGTATTCAAGATACAGTATTTCATGATCTAGGTCATGATCTACTTGTTCGTTATGGGGGATATATCTGCGTGTATCGTAGAGCTACTACGAGCTCCAAGGAACGCCTCCATTCGCTACTGAATTTATCAAGGTGAAAACTCCAAATCTGAGAGGATTAGGAGGAGCAGCGGCAACTAAAGGAGGAGGAGAGGGAGCAATCACAATAGGAGGGCAGGGGACTGGTCAACATTAGAAGATTTGCACCCATGCACTTTAGGAAAGAAGCCTTCGAATAACAATTCAAAAGATGTGGTCAATTCATAGATGGAGCAGCACTACTCTTCTTTATGAGTTTGCCCTGTCTCGCCAGCACGTGCGTTTTATTCTTTTGCAATATAGCCTTACCTTTCTCGTTTCTTCCTGATGAGACAAGAAATGGAAAAGGCCCCCTCCCTGATTTATGGATAAATGTCTGTTGTGTGTGTTTTCTAATTTCAAAGGGATCATATGATGTGCTCTATCTTTTTGTAATTTATGCATTGAATATATTGAAAGTTTATATTGGTATATTAGTCAATGAGGTTCAACGCCAAAGCCCCTCACATCTTGATAGCCTGATTTGAGCTAAAAATGAGAGGAGAAATCGAACCAAACCAAATTGTTAAAGTTAATGTTTAATCCCTTGTAACTCTCGGACAAAAAGAGCTCGAGCTATTTTCTGGTAAAAAAAACTAGTTCAAGCGTGTTTTGATAGACTTTGTCTGCTGTTGTTTTTGGAATAGTTCCTTGTTGTTTCAAGGAACAGAAGATTGAAGGTGATGAACTTTTAAGTCTGTTGGGGTTTTTAACCGCCAACAGTGACACGCCACACGCTCAAACATAAATGAAAGTTGATTTATTGACCACAAATGGTTTTAGGTCAATGGGGAACTTTACCTAAACATATTGCTGACATTGTCTGTTTGTGTATGAATACGGGAAGTTCAAGCCAAAACACACAGCTTGCGATGGAGAAAGGTCAGCAGGCATTTCCTGAATGCTGAACCAGAGAGCATATAGGGGTACTTCTTTCAAATCTCTTCCACTTGTTACTTCATTTTAAATAGTTCTCTCTTGGTGTCATTGCATTCGAGGACTTGGAACACAGCAGCAAAACAAAAATGGCTCTTAACACCTCAAAAGTTACTGAATAAACTAGTACTGTAGGGATTTGAACAGTATCATAAAAGTAGTTTTATTTCATTAGGAAGTTTTACTCTTTACAGTTTTCATAAAAATGGCTCTTACATATACAAATAGATATTCCGCCCCCTTCTGACCAATTAATGAAGTTTTCATTGTTATTTTAATCTTTTTTGTTTAAAAGACTCAGCATCTATCATTCATCCCACATCAACCATGTCACTTGTGTTGGAAATTTGGCTCACCTAAGGATACAAAGTCCTCTTTTGTGTGCTATGGATTTCTACCTAAATTACATGACATGGTTGACTCATTTCTAGAAGAAGTTTGGAGTTGCCCATGTGAGTAAATATTGGCTTGCCATCTTTGTCAAAAATAGGTGACTTGTTTGGTGGCACAAAATGGTGGAATGTTTGGTAGCCATCCATGGTTAAGTTTGGTAGCCAATATTTGAATAGTGTGAGGTTGCATTCACACTCTTGCATATTTGGCTATATAAAGGGGTTTACCATGCAAGAAGAAAATCATGGCTTAAGAGTTTTCTAGTGTATCAAAGTGTTGAGCAAGGGGTGAGAGAGAAAAGAAAGCTTGGGGAGAGAATAGAGTTCTAAGGGGGTTTCTTTGTAAACCAAAGTTGTAACTTATTCTTTCATTAGTGAATTTCTCAAGGGGATCACCAAGAGGATGTAGGCAATTGCTGAACCTCTATAAATTCTTGTGTCATTTTGTGCTTGGTTAGTTTCTCAAGTATAGTGTGTGTGATTCATCCATAATTGTGTTTGTCACAAAGTCCATCAACAACAAGATCAATAGGGGAGGGTGAGTTGAGTTTCTTCTCAATTCACAACAAGTGGTATCAGAGCTGTGTTGGAGCAGCAAGTGCTAGTGTGTTGAAGATGGCAGGTGACAAGGAAGCTGAAGGTGAAAGTAGCTCTATGTTGCAGAGGCTACCACAATCTGTCAGCATGAAGGTGGAGTTAAAGCCCTTCACAGGGAAGGAGAACTTCACGCTTTGGCAAAGGAGGATGAAGTCAGCCCTTACACAGCAAAATCTCTGCATTGTTTTGGGAGGCAAGGAGAAGAAGCCAGCAACCATGACAGATGCGGAGTGGGGTGTGCTAGACGAGTTAGCTAGAGGAGCCATCGAAAACTACATCACAGATGAGGTGCTCATCAATGTGATGAAGGACACAGCGCAGCAAACATGGGAGAAACTCGAAGAGATGTTTGCAGGGAAGTCGCTGTCCAACAAGCTTTTCCTCAAGGAAGAACTCCTAAATCTTCGGATGGAGGAGGAAGGTAATCTAATGGAGCATTTGAGCAGGTTCAATAGATGTGTTGCTGACTTGCAAAGAATGGAAGTGTTGTATAATACGGAGGATAAGGCACTCATGTTTCTTACATCCTTGCCTCCGTCTTATAAGCATTTTCGAACGACGCTTATGTTTGGGAAGAGTACCTTGAAGTTTGAGGATGTGGTGCAAGATGTGATGACGCATCACAGGATGTCTGAACGTTCGGAGGAGAACTCTCAAGATGCTGGCTTGTTCGCAGGGAGGTGTTCAAGCAAGCGTGGAGGCAAGAGAAGCAACGGGAGGAATGCTAAATCCAAGGACAATGAAGCGTGCTTCGAGTGTGGATCTACGGATCATTGGAGGCGAGATTGTCCAGTTTGGAAGAAGAAGCAGAACAAGATGAAGAAAGCCGAAAGTTCAGCAAATGTGTGTGATGATGACATTTGTGATGAGCTCTTGACGGTTACAGAGGAGAGTAACGGGGAAGTCATGGCAAGTTCTTCGGGTAAGAGTTCAAGTTCTTCTTCAAGTTGGATTCTAGATTCCGGGTGCTCATATCATGTGTGTACAAATAAGTTGATGTTTGACACATATGAGGAAAAGAAGGCATGCAAGATTATGTTGGGAGATAAAACTACATGTGAGGTTTTGGGCATAGGGACTGTGAAGATCAAGTTGCAAGGTGGTGAAGTTTGGAGTCTTAATGAGGTAAGGTTTGTACCTGCACTAAGAACGAATCTACTCTCTCTTGGTTCTTTGGATAGACAAGGGTGTTCTTACAAGGCCGAAAGAGGGAAGCTCATAGTCACACAAGGTTCTGTGGTGGTTATGAAATGGGAGATTCAACCAAACAACACATACAAGCTTTTGAGTGGTACATTTGCAGGTGGTGCAAAGAGTGGTACCAAGGAAGAGCAGGCAACAAGTCTTAAAGTCAAAGAGTCAGTTCAACATAATGCAGCTGCAGGTTTGCTCAAAAGAAGCTGGGCAAGAAAGGTTAGTCAAAGTTGTGTGACTAACGGTTCATCATCAAAGGTGCTTGATTTCAAAGGTGCAGAAGGTGTGGAGCGGAAAATCCACAAAGGTGAAGACAAGACAAAAGATGATGGGGAGGATGTTGTTGAAAAACTTCTTGCCAAGGTGGTCATGGAAGAGACTCAATTTGAGGTGGAGCTTGACACAAGGGCTGAAGAAGGAGGGCAACAACAACAAACTCACAAAGGGGTTCTACTTGAGGTGGAGCCATCATCAAGTGCAAGGTCCAGGCCCAAGGAATCCATCAAACCGTCCCTAGGTTTTGGATGGATGGACCAAGAAGTTCCAGCCACGTTTCAGAGTGCTATAGGGAGCATGAAACGGGAAAGTTGGAGAGGTGCATTGATGAAAAGAAGTGTGTTCTTAAATCCAAGAGCAAGGTTGGCTATGTGGGGATTTAGTGAACAAAGGTTTGGTATGTGGTTTGCATATCAAGGCATGTCCAAGATTCAAGGTTCCAAGAAGGCAAGGAGCAACGAATTTGGCATGGGGGATCTCTTTTCTGCACATGAGGTCCAAGTTACTCAAGTTTAGACTTGGGTGGAGCACCTTCCACCAAAGGTGCATTGAGGCAAGAGGTTAATTGCCATGGTGGAGCTCTTGGAAATTACTAGAACGATTTCTAAGAGGTTCTAGAGGACAACAATGGTTCACGGGGTGATTAAGGTTCGCCAAGGTGGAGATTGTTGGAAATTTGGCTCACCTAAGGATACAAAGTCCTCTTTTGTGTGCTATGGATTTCTACCTAAATTACATGACATGGTTGACTCATTTCTAGAAGAAGTTTGGAGTTGCCCATGTGAGTAAATATTGGCTTGCCATCTTTGTCAAAAATAGGTGACTTGTTTGGTGGCACAAAATGGTGGAATGTTTGGTAGCCATCCATGGTTAAGTTTGGTAGCCAATATTTGAATAGTGTGAGGTTGCATTCACACTCTTGCATATTTGTCTATATAAAGGGGTTTACCATGCAAGAAGAAAATCATGGCTTAAGAGTTTTCTAGTGTATCAAAGTGTTGAGCAAGGGGTGAGAGAGAAAAGAAAGCTTGGGGAGAGAATAGAGTTCTAAGGGGGTTTCTTTGTAAACCAAAGTTGTAACTTATTCTTTCATTAGTGAATTTCTCAAGGGGATCACCAAGAGGATGTAGGCAATTGCTGAACCTCTATAAATTCTTGTGTCATTTTGTGCTTGGTTAGTTTCTCAAGTATAGTGTGTGTGATTCATCCATAATTGTGTTTGTCACAAAGTCCATCAACAACAAGATCAATAGGGGAGGGTGAGTTGAGTTTCTTCTTAATTCACAACAACTTGAGCATAAGGGTTAGATAAAAACTAATCTAAACCACAGGCTACTTTGTAGTACCAGAAGGAATCTATAATCTTTTATAGATGAACTACTTAATTGAAAATTTGCATATAGTTTGTTATTGTTGATTAATATTGTACTTCTTCTAGGAACAAGTTACGGCCAGAGCTTTCTACGATCGAAAACCCGAGTTTGTAAGCCATTATTTCTCAAAGTTCGAACTTCCCAAATCAGCACTTGATCAGCCCATCAACAGTTGTAGTACTGATCATGTTGATGATGGTGGTGAATTAGTCCTATGCCTTTCAATCTTCGGATTCAGCCAATTCTCTGTCACTTATCAAGATGAGAGGACGAAAGAAATCCACAATAAAGTAGGTGAAGATGTTACAGTGGAGCAACTCCCAGAGGAAACTGAAGACGGTTCAAGAACTCCGCTTCCCTGACCAGGCTCTTTTCCTTTCAGGCAGTTATATAAAAAATTCAAGAGCAAAAGGCGATTTGAAGAGCTAATTTTTGTGTTCAAAACTCAACTAGATGCCAATGATCAACAACAACTGATTGGACAAGTACTGGATCATTTTACAGCGGACAATATCCAGAATACCCCTGAGGAAACAGAGGAGATTTCATAATCAGAACATTCACAGAGCTGGCTAGGGACCATGCTGACCATATTTATACTCATCCAGCTTGGGAAGATATTAAAAGACGCAAAAATACATACAAGGTGCAAGAAAAGTGTCAAACATCCTAACATTATTGCTACTCTAGCGCTTCCCTCAAGCCCCAGATGGACTGGCTTATTCATAAACAGTAAAGAAAGTCTGAATTGCAGTGAGTAGTAGGAGTATAACAGCAGCTAAAGCAGACAAGAAAGACCATGGAGTACCAAAATACTTGGATCTAAAACCTTCCCATCGCACATGCCACATATTTCTATGGTACTCATTCACTTCTTTGAACAACTTCCATAGATAACTCTCATCAATATCAAACGCCACACCTTTGCCAAGGTTTTTGAAGAAATGAACAACCTCCTCATCAGTTCCAAGATAATTCTCGACAATTTTCTTGTCACACAGAAATGATACGTCTTCAGGCGTGCGGATCAGACAACTCATGAATGCAGCGTAACTTGTTACATCCTTTGAGCAATGAGAGTAGCATTGTTCAAATGCTACAAAATTCATCAATAAATCAGTCCGTAGATTGTCGATTACTATGTGTGGAATTTCCAGCACTCCATTGCAAAATCTTATGTCTAAGAAGCTCACTGCCTCCCTTGTCTTGAACTTAATTCCAGCTTGACGAAGCTTTTTGGTTGACTGGATAAATTCAATGGACGGAGAAGTATTTCCCTTTCTTCTTGCTACAAACTTTTGCATTGCCTTCCTTGTTCCTTCTAGAGGCTTTTTGGCATACTTAATCAATTGAACTAATGGACGAACATTTTGAGGCTCTTCTTGAGGTGAATGATCATAGGGTTTAGGGATAAAACTCCAGCGGAGTAAATCCAGTAAATGTTTTCCTTCAACAGTAGTGAAGTCCTGATTTAACACTTGCTCAGGGGTTTCTACTGCGTAAGTAAAGAAGTCTAAAGCAAGTTTGGCTAAGGACGAGTCACTATCTTCTCTTGAAGGTTTTGATTCATCAAATAGTTTTTGAAGAAGGAAGAAAGGAATTTGATTCTCCAAACGAAAAAGATCTCGTAAGATATTAGCGAACACGCATGCCATGTTAAAGATGGGATCGTCTGGATCACTTGGTGACAATCTTCCAACTTTGCAAAAGAGTTCAATAGTGAAGAGACCATCCAACACCATCATCTCAATTAGATCATGACTGCATAAACTGATGGTCTCCGAGTAGCACCCTCTTATATCTTCTTCCATTGCTGCTACCACCTGGCGATAGTGATCAAGTGTTGGGCCGTTTGAAGGTGTTCGAGCAAGTAGATCGTGAAGAAATCTCCATTTGTGTTGCTGCATCATCTCCAAACGTTGATCTTCATAGTGATATGGACCACTGGAGACAATATGGGGCTGGTAAGTCTTGTTGTTTATTTCCACAAGGCATTGACGTACCTTGAAAATGCAACAAGACTCGTTTCCTGCTGATGGATGCAGAAGCCATCTTGTTTCCTGGATTCTTTGGTCCAAATCCAATGGTGTCGTCTGGATATTGTCTGTAGCTACCATTGTGATGACATCATGATCTCTTCCTCCATTAGCTATTGGCGAGCTTGATTGTGAGTTCATTAGTATACTCTGCCTTGAATTGATGAAGTTGAATGACAAAAGATGTGTTGACAACTTGCCACTAATAAAGAGAACTATCAAGAAGACGAGACCTGAGTAATTAGCAGCAATGGCGGAACCAGGATCTTCGACACGTGCAATGAATCCAACGGTGTTCAATATTTTGGTGGGCCACAGCCCTAGCCTGTGCCTCCAATAATTCTGTGACTTCTGTCACTTTATTATTTTCCTTTTTGAGAGACGGTCAGTTTAATGGTTTTTTTTTTTATTGGTAACAACTGTCACTTTATTTTCAGTATAAAGTAGATGAAAACGAGTCTACTGAATTTCCATGAAAGAGAAAGAAGGAAAAAAGCTAGAGGGAGACTAAGACCAAGACTATGACTACAATGGATGGTTCCTATCAGTTTCAGAGAAGACTGACTGAAGGTGATCAAATTTTCTTTTTACTATTTGTAAGATGCTGAAGTTTTATCCCAACCCTTCTATAAATAGTATGTTACATATACGAATTCTTGATCTACTCAATACATAAAAGTATTTTTCCCTGCTCTTACAAGCTATAAATTAGATATCTGACAAAATTTATATGCTTATGGCATTTACGGACGGTTTTAGACTAAATTAGAAAACTACTAGCAAAAGTGCCCGCGCGATGCTGCGGGTTTAAAACTGTCTGAAATTTGTATAAAGTTATAAAAATATGTAGCAAGTTTAAGTTATAAAATAAATACTAACAACATGTTTTATATGTAGAAGGATTTTGACCTTGAAAAAATTCGATAAATCTAAATATCCAAAAATGCCGAATCCGATATTTTTCGATAAATGTTGAAAATTCCGCAATTCCGATCCAATTTTTCCAAAGTTTTCTAGACAATTTCGAATTTCTTATGATAATTGCATTATTTTTAGTGTATATGTGTTATATATGTTTCATTTCTTAGGTCACATACAAATATTCATATATACTAAAATAGGCCTTGTCAAAAAAATATATTAAACATAATAGTTTATAACTTTAAGAGTATATATTTTAGGCAAATGTGCTTGTTTGAATATAACAAAAAATGCATATGTGTGATTATTATATCAAAACGTATTATATATCTGGTAAATGTAGGGAAGTATCATACTATTCCATTTTGTATTTTATGTATGTATAGATTTTAAAATTTTAAACTATCTTCATTTAAACTTTAATTACATGATACACCACATATAATATAAATATATTCATTGGAGCTTGACAATTATAGTATTCCAATTGCATACAGCAAGACTAACATATTAAGATATTGAATGAACAAATAGTAGTATTAGTTCCTTTTGTAAACTTTTAATCCATTATGTTATTTTTAAAATTTCCATCATGTACACAACTCAACCTCCCATTCACATTTCCACCACTTTAGATACGCCTTATATGTACAGAGGCTTCATTTGGATGAAGAGATTCTAAATCCATGTACGTCAAAATTAGCACAATAATGAAAAATAAAAATAAAAAGAATTCAAAAGTCTGACTTAAGCTTCCTTGCACACATTCTCTGTCTTTTATATATATGATATATTAAAATTAAAAACCTTTTTTTATCAGAAATTAAAAAACAAAAGTAAAGAGCTAAATAAATAAAATTAAAAGTAAAAAATAGAAAAATGTTCCATCTCCCACTTATCTATCCCTCCTTCTTTTCTTTACTTAATTTCTCAATTTCTCACTTACCCTCATTTCATTTGTTTATTTGCCCCCTCTCTCTCTTCCAATACTCACGTTCTTAACCCTAAGTAACAATTTTTTTTTTTCCATTTGCAGCCGCCGCACCCTTTCTATTTCTTCCCTCTCTCTCTTCCATGGCTCCTCTATCTCTTCTTCTTCCTCCTCTCTCCCTATTCTTGTTTGGGTTCGGTTGGTTGGTTGAGTGATTGGGTTTAATTGTGTTCTGTTTGACAGTGATACTTGTGCTCTGTCTTTGGAGATATTGAATTCATATTGTGTGAAAATGCTGAGTTATTAGGTGGAGGGATGGTGGATGGTGGATGGAGGCTGTGGTAGGTTTGGCTGTGGTGGAGGCTATGGCGTTGGCGTCGGAGTGGGTCTCACAGAAGAAGGCAAAAAGAGAGAGGAAGAAGCAGCGTGATTCGTAAGGCACCAGCCCAAATGGAAATTGATGCCCCAAAGGAATCCCGAAGACCAAAGCCGTGCATCCCATGGCTACCCTTCAACCAGCCTAACCAAGCTGGTTGGAAGCGGACGATCGCTCTGTGGAAACGAAACAGTGGGGAGAGTTAGCATCCAAAGAGAGAGGGGCAAAAAGGGAACATAAGGAAAAAAGTTTAAAAGGGCAAAATTGACAATTTACTGTATTGTTGGGAAAAATAAGACTTTTTAACGGGGGTTTTTCTGTCAGTTTACTGTTTAAAGTGCTTATGAATAGTATCTAGTTGCATGGCTTTAGTATATATATAATTTTAAGAACTCTTTATAAAATTATATACATATTACTTGGCACATATTTAATCTATAAAAGCTATTTTAGTGGAAATTTAGCTAAATTCACTAGAAAACTAGGTTAAAAAACATACAAGTATTACTTAACAACAAATCTCCCAAACTTTTCAAAATATTAGCCTAACTTATTTTCAGCACCTCAACCATAGGAGCAATCTCCAACTGACACACATATGAAGATAAAATATAAATTTCTTTATTAAAACCTTTGGGCGGAATATCTTGAAATACAATAATAACTAATATCATAATTAATCTTCACTAAAAACGTAGTTTTCTTACATAATAAAGCCTATTAAATGATAATATATATTTTTAATCCAAAAAGTAACTTATTTTACTTGTGGTTAATCTAGTAATAGCTGGTTTCCCTAATTATAATGGAAATACTAATAAAAACTTTAATAAATAAAGACTTGTGCCCATTGTCCAAGATTCCTTTGTTGGACTTTCTTTTTCTTAATGTCACGCCCCCGGACCCGAGGGGTAGCCTGGAAATCCCGCGTCCGTTGCGTGAAAAAAAAAAGTAAAATAAAATAAAATAAAATAAAAAGAAAGCAAAAACATAAAATAAACTTTTTAATATAAAAATAGCTCCCAAAAAATCTTTACAACTTTACAATAAATAAATAAAGCTCAATCACTCTCATCTAATTCAACCTGAATTGGTTTAGTCCTTGTCTTGCCCATTAATTCATCTGAAAAATTAAACAGAGTGAGGGATGAGCAACCACCGCTAGCGAGTAGATTATGTAATATGTCAGTTCAAGCAATGCCGTTTTACACACTCTAGAAAATATCATGAAAAGATACACCAATCCAGATCATATCACATCATCCCTTCATATCTTGGTTATCCTTCATAGCATGTAACCAACCACGTGATCATTATTGGCCTCACTGCCCTATGTCCCCGTGTGGTACATCTATCCCTCCGATACTCCAACATTGAAGTTCTCATGTTCCATGAATAATACATACTTTATATTCCAATCAATATATATATAGTATGAAAGATTGCACCAAATTAGACATGCTTGACTTGAAATAGAGAGATATTTGTAAATAGAACAAATCCACTATAATTCATGGTTTTCATATTTTATCACAAAATAAGAACTTTTAGAACCCATTACGTAAACAACTCACCTCGTTTAGGGCTCGTCAATGGGCCGGGCCGGGCTAGCCCGCCTTAAATTTCATGGGCTTGGGCTGGTTTGGGCCGGGCTTTAAAGAGGAGAGAGAAAAATATCGGGCCGAGCCGGGTTTTTTTAGAAAATTCAAAGCCCAAGCCCATCTCATGAGTCGGGCTTGAAAAAGCCCATCGGGCCGGGCCGGGCTAAGCCCAACGGGCCGGGCCGAAATGGGCCTAAAAAATAATAAGTGTAAGTAAAATAAAATAAAATTTATAAGGATTATATGAATAAATATGCAAATGTTTGGTGATGTGTTAAAGAAAAGTATGATTATATTTGGTGGTATGATTATGTTTGGTAATATGATATGTTGTTTGTCTTATTATATATATATAATTGTTGTATTAATAAATGACACAAATTAATGTGCTAATCATCCAATTATAAACTAGAATTAGTATAATTCAATGGAAACAAACACAATTTTTATAACAAGTAATACACAAAAAAAAATTAAAGAGGAGGATTTGTCATTCAAGTGATGTAATCCTAATCCTAAAGTTTTATTTGTACATAATTATATATGTATGCGGGTCTAATGGGCCGGGCTTTTGTGGGCGGACCGGGCCGGGCTTTCGTGGGCTTAATCGGGCCGGGCTTCAAACACCCAAGCCCAAGCCCGACCTAAGCCCAAGCGGGCCGGGCCTTCTCAAAGCCCATAACGGGCCGGGCCAGGCTTTTTTCCAATGGGCCGGGCGGGCCCCCGTAAGCCCATGAGCCCGCGGGCCAAATGATGAGCCCTAACCTCGTTAATGAGAACCCTTTAAATAAATTAGCAAGACAACCCATCTACATGTCTCCTCCAATATCAAATTTCCTTGCATCTCTCTTTAGTCCTCTAGCTCTAACAACTTATCATGTTGCATGCATATTATCTCTAGATGTAGAAGTAAACAACTTGTAAATGCAAGCTCCCTATTTATACTAGAATGAAATCGGCAACTAATGGCTCTTGATTGGTGGAATGCAAGTTTGGTGATATGCTTGACTCCAATATTATCCAACTTTCCCTTAATGACAACAGCTCATGCTTTGAACAAAGGCTTAGTCATCTAGGTAGACACTTGTGAAGAAAATAGGGTGGTGTATGTGGGTAAGTTTTGATGTAAATATCACCTTGAGTGATAAGGCTTTGTATGTGGCAAGATATCCATATATACAATTATAACCAATATAAATATATAATCAATAAAACGAAATTTTAACTTATAAACCTATATAGATAGCAAAACATTTGTTTTCCAAAAAAATATATATAAAATTTTAAAATACAAGACTTCATAAATGTGCAAAAATGTACATTTTTCCGCCGCCAAAAAAGAAGGCGTCTACACCCATCAAGGAGAAAAGTTAAAGCGCGTAGAGTGGAAGACTAACAAAGTCAAAGGATGTTTCCTTGCAGTTTCAGAGAAGAGTGAAAAGGAAGGTACTGAAATTGTGTGCCTCCAATAAGAAAAGGATATATCTGGAAAATTCGACCAAAAAAAAAAAGAGGATATATCTGGAAACAATGGGGATGACATACTCTCGTGCTGCAGATGAAGAAGAATGAATCAATTGAGGGCTGCCTGAATCATTTTTCAGAATCAAATTGAAGGCTGAATTATCAAGAAAACTCTGCTACTTACTTCTTATAAACTTCTTGCACTTGTTAATTTCTTTTTCTTTTTTTAAATAAATATTTTTCATTTAGAGAAACCAGCCATTACTAGATTAACCTCAAAATTTTGACCAACTATTGTAGGGTATATTGCATTAAATTCCTTATTGTTTGTCTTATAAATAGTTAATTATGTTGATTGCAGCATGATATTGAGTGTCAACAAAGAGTACCAAAATTACACACCCATCCGTTTCGATCATCATACCATTTACATTTTTGTTAGACCATCCATAATGGGCTTCCTAAACCACCTCCATAGACAAATTTTAGGGATAAATTGTAAAAAATACAATTCCAACCATACTCCCTATCCACCTCCTAAAATATGGAGACCTCTAGGAGCTCCTAAATATGAGGAGAGAGAAATGACTCTTAGTGGCTCACTATAATTAATGCTGCTTTATTTAATGAGTATTTCAAACCTTTATTTAATGCTAACTATTTTTTATATTATTTTTTAATAGAGATGCACCAATAAAAAAAAAAGGAAAATTAGGTATTAGACATAGATAACTTTACTTTTTAGTATTTAAGACATTTGATATTTTGGTTTGGGTTTTAATACCAAGAAAAGAATTGTTATTTTGGATTAGGCCTAAGAGGAAGACCAGATTTGTTGACCCACCTTACATTAGTCATTAAAAATACAATTATACCTTTTTCATTTAAAAACCTAACCCAAATTCATTAGTTTCTCAGATCTCTCTCCCCCGCGTCTTCTCCCTTTCTCCTCCCCTCTGTTTCGACCGACACCGACAAAAACCCCCAGCCACTGTCACATCGGCCACCCAGCCACTGGACCGGTCAAGTTTTGACCGGTGTCTTCTCGCTTGCTCCTCTTCTTGTTGCTGCTGCTGTTGTTGGGCTCCCAAGTAAGAAAGTGTGTGAAGCCTGAGGAGCGGCTGTGAAAGCCATGGAAAAGGGAGGCTAAGAAGGTGCTCTGTGGTTTTTTACAATTACTTTTTGGTCATGTTGTTGCTGAGGGGATTGTTTTAGGAGTTGGAATTTCATGGCCTCGTTTATGTGGTTCAGAATAAAAATCAAAGCAGGTTCATATATTAATGAATTTTATTTGAGAACAAAGTTGAATGGAGATTTAGAATATTAGTATCATTTGTGTGAGCTTACAGGTTTCGTATTTGTTTGATGATAGCTAAAGGAGGTACTTTGAATTGCATATATATATAGATACTATGCAGCTGATTTTTGTTTCCCGATGAAGTGCTTTTTGGTTAAATTCTTATGTGCTTTAACTAAATTTTTGTACCTCATGATTTGGGTGTATATTGACCAATTTCAAATTTCAAATTTGATTTGTGGAGGACATGATAAATATTTAAGTTATAAGTTATAACCTATTTGAGTCCTGCCCTTTTGGTTCATAGTCTGTGTGCGGTTTTATTCCTGTACTGTATTCAAGCCCAGAAAAAAAGAAAAAAGAAGAAGAGAGGAAACATTGATACTTCACTGTATAAAATAGTCAGTTTTGAATGCTATCTGCACATAAGTATAAATGTTGAATGCTAATATTTCCTTGAAACAATCTCATTTCTTTCCTAATGTTTTCCTTGGCAATATATGAGTTCTCTCTTCGAAAGTAACATAAGTTATTCGTATGCAATTGAAGAAGAATTAGTAAATGAATGCTTGTACATTTACTAATCTACAAAATGCTAAAATGCAAATAGTTTAACTAGAGCGAAAAGGCAGTACCATTTATGGTGCCATTTTTTGTTAGTTGCTCAGTTCTTGTGATATCAATTTCATATCAGACTTCACATCAATAAAAAGATCTATTGTTTAAATCTCCAGCTTGCATCCTTATTATTTTAGTCGTTGATATCTGTTGTCATGTTTTTTGCTCTTTCCTTAGCCTTCAACCTCACCAATTGAAAGAGTATAGGCTTCCCAGATAAGGAATTGGGTGGGCAAGAGAAGATGGAAACTGCAATGCAAAAAAGAGAAACATGAATAACCTATTTTACATTCTAGGTGGCTTTCAGTCTGATTCCCTCTCTACCAACATGTCTTGAATATATAAAAAAATATTGTTTTGTTTTGTTTAACTCTAGAGCTGAGCATTTTTGCCAAGACTCAGCATTTCACTTCCATTTTTGTATTGGAGTTTCTATTTCTGCATCGCAGTTCCCGTTTCTGCATCGCAGTTTCCATTTTAGTACTTTCATCTTGGTTCCTCCATTTTGCTTCTATAAAATTATTATTATTATTTTATATAATTGATATCTACATTGTATTTTTGTTGCAGTTTTTGCTTTTATTTTCAGTTTTTGTGTGAATATGTGGTGAAATGAATTTTTTTTTAATTAAAAAAAACCGTTTATCATTTATATAAATATTGTATAACTGAATAAATATTACAAAATTAAGTTTGGTGCAGTGGTTTGTGAGTGAGCCTTCCTCCTTTGAGGATCAAGGTTCGAGTCCATTCAATGACACAAATTTTTTTTTTTAAGGTGAATAAAGGGCAACGGAGTTGATCCCCTGGAGACGGTGGCAGGTCGGCGGCGGGAGGCGGCAGGTGGCCGGCGGCAGGATTCCGGCGATGGTGCCCGGCGGCGAGATTCCAGCGATGGTGGTTGGATAGATATGGACATGTGACATAGTATGCTTGCTTTAGAAGGAGTGGCATTGTGTGTAATTTTGATATTTTTTAATGATATTTTTGTAAATTAGGTACCACATTTTGGTCTTTGCCCTTATGCTAATTAGATAAAATTGTATTTCTATCTTCCAAATTAGTAAACTATATTGTGGTTTAAAACTAAAGCTCCCTAAAAAAAAAGTTATAGCATTTATGACTCCCTAAACTAGAGAGCATGATTGAAGTTTAAATTTATAGAGAGCTCCTAAAATAACTTTTATATATTTTTAGCTAAAATTTAACTAAAAAATAGAGAGCATGATGAAAGCTCTTCTCTTATTTTGCTTAATTTGTGTACGTTGTTTTAAGAATAAGTAACAATTGGAGATTTCTACCAAAACAGAGGAAGATTTGAGATGTTGGCGCTTGGTCGATTTGTAAGCCTTACTCTGGGTTGATTATCAAGGTTGGCGTCATGGCCCGTGAGCCCAATACTGCTGAAGTAATCTGGAAGCTCTCAAGTTTCGGGTTCAGCCTACTATCCCCCAACGACCAGCAAGACAAGATTGAACAAATCTCCAAAGAACTTGTTGCTGAAGGGGAAACAGAGGAAGATTTGAGAAGGAAGCTGAGCTGTTTCATAAAGCTCCGGTCGGTACACAAGTTCATTTATTCTGCGAGTTTACATGGAAATTCTTCAATGAAAGACTCTTGTGTAAGGCGATTCTTTTGTTCAGGCAACTTATACAATCTTTTGTAATCACTCGCAACCATCCCACACCCGACTATTGCTATTGGTGAAAAATGTTGTTACCATTGACTTTAATTATCACAGTGGTGCCACCTCCAGCTTATGTTATCCACCTCATGCTTCTTAAAATGGTAAAACAAGTACATATATAATCAATTTAAATATGTAACTAAATAGAAAACAAAATATTTATTCTTCACATATTTTTTTTAAAATACAGGTCTTCAGAAAAGAAAAGTGTGATTCTCATTACTGAATAAACTGTTACAGAGGTCTTTATACATAATGCTGAACTGTTATAACTAATTACATATGAGAATATATTAGTAAATAGAAAATATAACTAATCTAACAGAGTAATAACTAGTTAATGCTTTTAATATGGTAGTCTCTCCTTCCATTGTAGGCAAAGTCGTGCAAAGAAATTAAACAAATAAGTCATGTGGATACAATAAAGTCTAACCTAAACTATATATTGTCGATGTCTTAACAACCCGAAGACAACCCCCAAATACACTTATAGAATTGTAACAAGGACACTCAAGATTCCTAGAGGCTAAATGTGCAAAAAATGTACATCTTTCCGCTGCAATATAAAACACGTCTACACCCATCACGGAAAAAAGTTAAAGCGGGTAGAGTGGTGGAAGGGAGAGGGAGACTAACAAAGTCAAAGGATGGTTCCTTGCAGTTTCAGAGAAGAGTGAAAAGGAAGGTACTGAAATTGTGTGCCTCCAATCCTTCAACTCTTCTATGAATAGATTACTAGTCTTAGTCTACACACAATACATGATAAAAGAATATATCTGAAAACAATGGGGATGACTTTACTCTCATGCTGCAAAAGAATGAATCAATTGAAGGCTGGCTGAATCACTCTTCAGAATCAAATTGAAGGCTGAATTATCAAGAAAGCTCTGGTACTTTATTTCTTATAAACTTCTTGCACTTGTTTATTTCTTTTTTTACTTTAAATAAATATTTTTCACTTCGAGAAACCAACAACTAAAAAGGGGAACAAACCCATTAAATTCCCGGTTTGTCTTATAAATTCCTTGATTGCAGCATGATATTGACTGGTAGTCTTCAGGATTGTACGTGAGTGTCAACTAAGAATACCAAGGAGATGGCCGGACCTTGCAGTATCAAAATTACACACCCATTCGTTTCGACCATCATACCATCTACATTTTTGTTTCTTTTCTATATCAACTCCGTCATTGCCAAGCGCTGCCTGATTTTAGGAAAAATCCCACTGGTGGCACAGGTATGTAACATTTGTTCCTTTTAATTTTAAACATATTTATTGGATAGGTACACAATAATATTAATTATATGCACTTGAAGGGTACATTATTGTGTTATATGTATTTCTACCCTTTTGGTTAGATGTATTATTTTCAGAACTGTTGGATATATCTCATATTCTTTATTTATATCTTTAGGGCTTGTTTGATATGGATGACTAGACTAGACTATAGACTGGACTATACTGGTAAAATGTTTATATTTCATGTGCATTCAAAGCATAATATGAACATTATTGTCTAATTTGAAGGATGAATAGAGACTATCTATAAATAATCCTCATTCATGCTCCAAAGTTAGACAACAATGTTCATATTATGCCTTAATTGCTAATCTAGTCGTCTAGTCGTCTAGTCTAGTGTTCCCTATCAAACAAGCCCTTAGTTCTAGATTCATGACTATGTATCTTTGTTATATACTGAATATTATAACTATTAGTACCTTTTGATTAATTGAGTTTATTATTTGTATCTTTTGTTCTTTTGAAGTTTCTAATGAATATTTTTAAGGGAGTTTCACTAAAATACCCAAAATGGGGGCTGAAATTATAAAAATACCATACACTCAAAACACTTTATAAACATACCCAAAATCCATCATTACACACACTCAAAACCCATTTATAAACATACCCAAAAAATATACAATTGTTGATTGTGAGGTTGATTTTGAGTATGTTTCTATGTTTAAATAGTGCTTTGTTATTTTTATAAATACATGTCTAGAATTGGGTATTTTTATAAATATCTATATTTGTAATCAGTTGAAAGGCATGAGCAAATATCTAACATTAAAAATTCAAATTCAGAATTCAGAATTAAAAAATGCATAAAATAAGCGATTGTATTTACCCCAAAGAGCAAAATGGGCATAAGAGAAAATAAATGGATTCGTATTAAAATAAGAAAATAGTTCGGGTGAAAAATCCGATACCAAGAATAATAAATAAATAAATACTCTAATATGAGTTATAGGCTCCTCTCTTGGCTGCAGTCTGAACTCTCTTTCAAAATAATGTAACTTTTGTACTTTATTTTAAGAATAAGTAACGATCGAGGATTTCTACCACTATCCAGAGCATGTAAACCCTGCTCCGGGTCGATTATCAATGTCGGCGTTCCCAAACCCATCCCATGAGCCTAATGCTGCTGAAGTTCTCCGGAAGATCTCGAGTTTTGGGTTCAGCCTACTATCGCCCAACGACCAGCAAAACCAGATTGAACAAATCTCTGAATTACTGGCTGCCGGAGTTGCTGATGTCGAAAGACTTGAAGGCGAAACAGAGGAAGATTTGAGAAGGAAACAATTCGCTGAGCTGCTTAATAAAGCTCCGGTCGATACACAATTTTATTTATTCAGGGAGTTTACGTACAAATTCAACGATGAAAAAAGCTTGTGTGAGGCGATTCTTTTGTTCAGGCAACTGGATTCCAATGAGCAACAAGAAACGATTGAAAATATGCTTGGTCAGTTGTCGTATATGGGAAGCGAAGAATTGAAAGATGTCATACTCGAGAGACTCCCCGAGGAATGCGCGGAGGATTTTAGGCTCAGAAGATTCATAAAGCTATGTAGCAGATGAAAGACAGTACTCAATAAATGTTTTCTCTTATCAAATCAATATATTACACGATTACAGGGAGAAGGTTTTTATATGGGAGGATGAGAATATTAACACCTATATCAAGAGAGCTTTTGAGTTGTACAAGACCGACACTATAATAACACTACAATAGACTAATATTATCTAAAGTAATCACTATGCAGACACCATCATATACATCACTATGGAATATTATAAAGTGGTCAGTCAATTATTCTTTACACCCCGCAAGTTGACAGGCCGATCATGGATGGTCAGCTTGGAACGAAGAAGAGTAAAACGGGCAGCAGACAGTCCCTTAGTGAAAACATCAGCAACCTGATCCACTGTTGACAAATAACGAACATCAAGCTCATTCTAACTACTTTCTCATGGACGAAATGGTAATCAACCGAGACATAGCGAGTGCGAGCATGAAACACAGGATTGGCAGCCAAAGAAATGGCACTAATGTTGTCACACCATATGCAAGGAACGGAGAGAGGAAGCCGTAAGTCTTGGAACAGAGAACGTAGCCAGGAGATGGTCGCAGCAGTATATGCTAATTGACGGTATTCGGCCTCCATACTAGAACGAGAGACACCACGCTGCTTTTTCGAACTCTAGGAAATCAAGTTGTTACCAAGAAAAATACAATACCCACCAGGAGACCGTCGATCATTCGGATCACCCGCATAATCCGCATTAGAGTAAGCAATTAGATGAAGTGGACTAGGGCAATAAAGCAAACCATGAGTAATTGTGCCATTGAGGTACCGAAGAATGCGTTTAGGAATATTTTAGAACCTAGGGTTTCCTACGGTTTTAGTGTTTCTTTGTTTTCTATTTAAGCCAACTCATGACGTTGTATTTGTCAATTGATTCATCTTATTTCTCAATCAATATATTTGAGGTTTACTCAATTTCTCTAGTGAATTCCAATTTGTTAGTAAATCCGATATTGTTACTTGTAAGATTATCGTTCGATCTCCCTATCCTTTGTATCTCGTTGCGTCAGTTGGTTGGGTCCCTTTTCTACTCATCCAGTCATCCACATAAGACGTACTTCAGCAACAATGATTTACTGTAGCAAATTGATTCTCTAAATCCAAAACAAAAAAAACAAAAACAAAAACATGTTTGGACCAAAATTAGCTCTCAATTTCTGTAATTAATGGGCTGATTTTATGAACAATTGAAGCCCAGTTACCCAAGTGAGTTGTCAAATGAAGCAGGGCTCTGACAGAATTTATGTTCGAAAGCCTAAAAGCCCATCGGACATACGAAACTTGAAACATACGTTGACTAAACAAATTGGTCCACAAAAAAAGCGAAGGCTCATCACAGACAGAATGTGCCCGATATACATTATGATAGCCAATTAAAATGTTCTCATAGCCAAATTAAAATGGCTATTACAAGATCATATGATTGGGTCCCCCAAAATGGATAAGAAAGATTTCTTTTCTTAAGAATTCATAAATTCACAGATAATGTAAATTTATGGATTTAAAATCAAGAGGTCATCTGAATCAGCCTACCAGGATTAGCAAATCAAACTAAACCATCAACATATGTAAATAAAGAAAGTGGTTCATTGTAATTTCAAGAAAGTTGAAGGTCAACATTTATTTTTACCCTTTGTAGGGTCAAAATTGAAAATTTGCATATAGTTTGTTATTGTTTATTAATATTGTACTTCCTCTAGGAACAAGTTACGGCCAGAGCTTTCTTCGATTTGAAACCCGAGTTTGTAAATGATCACATGGATTATTCGTCAAAGTTCGAACTTCCCAAATCAGCACACTTGATCAGCCCATCAATAGTTCTAGTACCGATCATGTTGATGATTGTGGTGAATTAGTCCTATGCCCTTCATGTTGTGCGGAAGCGTCAACTAATTGTGAGTGAAAAATAAACAACAACTGGCAGGAGATAAATGAAACACAAAACAACATCAACAAGAACACCAAGATTTATACCTGGTTCGGCAATGCCTACATCCAATTTGGAGACGACGGAGTAATTCACTATAATCAAAGAGAGTATACAAAGTGTTTATCACTCAAGAAAACCCAAAGCCCCAAATACACCCAAGTCTCACTCTCAGAACAATTGAAGAGAAAACAATGATACAAAGCAAAGAACAATTAGAGAGAAATGTTTCTCTCTTTGGCAAAATGCCTTTCTTGCTATTTTTCTCTTCTACTCAACACTTGGTGGGATACTACAAATGGAACCATTTGCTTCCAATTTATAGCCAAAGATGCAAGAGTGTGAATGCAAGCTTCAACTATTCATTTGTTGGCTACCAAACTTACCAATGGATGGCTACCAAACAATCCACCCTTTTTGATCTCATAGTAAGCCAACATTTACTCACATGGGCAACTAACTTTGACTCACATGGGAAACTCCAAAATTCTTCTACATTTGAGCCAATTTCCAACAATCTCCACCTGGGATCAATATGTAACAAACTCTCATAGTAACACTCCCAATGGTCGTCTCCCAATCCCCCCAGGGGGCAATCAACAAATTTTACGAATCTCAATCAAGTCCAAGCAACGCTTAAACTTGAACAACGAAACTGGCTTCTCCAACCTATCAAATTGCTTGTACCATTGTCTTGGAGACTGCTTCAAGCCATACAATGATTTCTGCAATTTGCAAACCCAATTTTTCTTTCCAGCAACACTAAAACCTTCTGGCTGAGACATATAGATCTCCAAATCACCATGTAAAAAAACAATCTTGACATCAAGTTGAGCCAACTCCAGGTCAAACTGCAACCAAAGCCAACAAAATACGAATAGAAGAATGTTTTACTACTAGAGAAAATACCTCATTGTAGTCAATGCCTTCCTTCTGAGCATAGCCTTTAGCTACCAATCTGGCTTTGAATCTTACATTATCCTTTTCCAAGGATTCCATCTTCTTGTCATACACCCAATTTTGTTGCTGTGGGGGCTCTTGAGTAGGTGCCTCCTCTTCATCATCTTTGTCCTCTTCATCAGACCTTACCTGGAACAACTGGAGTCTTTAGTAACTCCACCTTCTTTGAACTACTCATGGTCTTGGTAGCTTCAATTTCATCTTCATGCTTGTTCTGATTAACCATAGCAGTCTCATCAAAAGTCACATAGCTGCTTACAACAAATTTCTTCTCATCTGGACACCAGAGTCGGTATCCCTTCATGCCAGTGCTAAAGCCCATAAACAGAGCTTTCTTTGCTCTTGGATCCAACTTGCTTTCCCTGACATGGTAGTAAGCAGAACAACCAAATATATGTAAATACTTGTAATCAGTACAAGGTTTACCAGACCATACCTCCATGGGCGTTTTGCCCTCGTTCGCAGCAGCCAGCAACCGATTAATGAGATGGCTTACATAACTAACTGCCTCAGCCCAAAACGCCATGCCTAATCCAGCATTAGACAACATACACCGAACTTTCTCAAGCAAAGTACGGTTCATGCGCTCTGCCACCCCATTTTGTTGCAATGTCTCCCTAACCGTGAAGTGCCTCACAATACCCTCATCTTGACAACCTTTCAAGAAAGGATCAGACCTATATTCACCACCATTGTCTGATCTTAGAGTCTTGATCTTACGATCGCTTTGCGTAATCATCTCTTTACACTTCAGGAATATCTTCAAGACTTCATCTTTACGCTTCATGGTGTACACCCATATTCTTCTAGAGAAGTCATCAACAACGGAGACCAAATAATGGCAACCTCCCCAAGGTGCATTCTTGGAAGGTCCCCAAACATCAGTGTGAACATAATCTAGAGTGCCATTAGTGTGGTGAATAACAGGATCAAATTTCACTCTAGTTTGCTTACCAAGCACATAGTGTTCACAAAATTCCAATTTGCATGCCTTTGCACCCTTCAATAAGCCTTGCTTCACCAATTCTTGCAACGCTTTTTCACCAGCATGCTCAAGACGCATATATCATAACCTTGTGGTGTCTGTGCTATCCGCGTCAGGCTTCTGTGACAGCTGCTCCACCAATAACTGTACTCCCCTGCAAGAAATACAAGTTATTTCTTCTTGTACATTTCATCACCACCAGTGCCCCGTACACAGCTTTAAGAACTCCATCGTCCATGGTGATCTTGAGACCCTTGGATTCCAAAACGCCCAATGAGATGAGATTCTTCTTCATATCCGGTACATACCGAACATCACTCAATTCTCTTAACTATTCCATTATGCATCTTCAAACAGATTTTGCCTATCTCTTATGTTTTGCAGGCATTATTATTGCCCATCAAAACAACTCCACCATCCAGCTCCTCAAAGCTAGAAAACCATTCCCGAATGGGACACATATGATAGGTGCAACCTGAATCCAAAATCCACTCTTCGGAGTGACCATCAGCAGATGAACTAGCCAAAGCAAACTCGAAATCATCATCTCCAGATTTTGCAACATTTGCTTCAGAATCCGCTTTCTCCTTCTCTTTGTTCTTCAATTTGGGGCAGTCTTTCTTCCAATGACCCTTTTGGCGACAAAAGGCACATCGTCTATGGCAGGAAACTTTCCCCGCTTCCCAGATTTTCTTTCCTCTGTTTCGACCCCTTGCAACTAGTGCCTCAGTTTGTGAATTGTGAGTCTTCTGGTCCTTCTTACGACACTCATGATTCACCAAAGCCGCAGACACCTCCTCAAGTTTCACCTCGGATTTTCCATACAACAAAGTAGTTGTCAAATGATCATAATCATCGGGCAATGAATTTAACAAACATAGTGCCTTATCCTCGTCAAGAATTTTCACATCAAGGTTTGCTAAATCAGCAAGTATTTTATTATAATCATTGAGGTGTTCGTGCATAGAAATACCTGAACGATATTGAAATTGGAAAGAGTCGCTTCTTCAAGAAGAGCCGATTTTCTGCGCTCTTGGTCATATACTTCTCCTCCAATTTCGTCCATAACTCCTTAGCAGAAGTTTCCTTCATATACGGGTATTTCAACTCCTTATCAAGGAATGATCGAATAGAGCCACAAGCATGAAGATTAAGTCTCTTCCACTGCTTATCATCAATTTCTTCGGGTTTATTCTCCAAAACAATATCCAACTCTTGTTGATACAACACATCCATAACTTCACATTGCCACATACCAAAATTATTAGAGCCATTGAATTTATCAACCTCCAACCTCGTAGTGGTGATTGGATGTCTATTGGATGTCGACGAAGACGATATCGACTCCTTCTCCTTCACGAGTTCATCTTTATCTCCAGCCATCTACTCCGGCACTGTTCACAAATACAATACTGTTCACGACTGGAGCAATTCACTGTTCACAGGAACTGTAGCACCAGACTATTCATCGAAACTGTAGCTCCAACGAATTTTTCACTCCTACGAAACCCTAGTCGAAAACTGGAGCTCTGATACCACTTGTTGTGCGAAAGCGTCAACCAATTGTGAGTGAAAAATAAACAACAACTGGCAGGAGATAAATGGAACACAAAACAACATCAACAAGAACACCAAGATTTATACTGGTTCGGCAATGCCTACATCCAGTTTGGAGACGACGGAGTAATTCACTATAATCAAAGAGAGTATACAAAGTGTTTATCACTCAAGAAAACCCAAAGCCCCAAATACACCCAAGTCTCACTCTCACAACAATTGAAGAGAAAACAATGATACAAAGCAAAGAACAATTAGAGAGAAATGTTTCTCTCTTTGGCAAGATGCCTTTCTTGCTATTTTTCTCTTCTACTCAACACTTGGTGGGATGCTACAAATGGAACCATTTGCTTCCAATTTATAGCCAAAGATGCAAGAGTGTGAATGCAAGCTTCAACTATTCATTTGTTGGCTACCAAACTTACCAATGGATGGCTACCAAACAATCCACCCTTTTTGACCTCATAGTAAGCCAACATTTACTCACATGGGCAACTAACTTTGACTCACATGGGCAACTCCAAAATTCTTCTACATTTGAGCCAATTTCCAACACTTCAATCTTCGGACTCAGCGAACTCTCTGTCACAGATCAAGATGAGAGGACGAAAGAAATCCACAATAAAGTAGGTGAAGATGTTACAGTGGAGCAACTCCCAGACGAAACTGAAGACGGTTCAAGAAACTCCCCTTCCCTGACCAGGCTCTTTTCCTTTCCACAGTTATATATCCATTCTTAGCA
The DNA here is from genome assembly GCA_018703695.1 of Prunus fruticosa. Classification (NCBI taxonomy): domain Eukaryota; kingdom Viridiplantae; phylum Streptophyta; class Magnoliopsida; order Rosales; family Rosaceae; genus Prunus; species Prunus fruticosa. The sequence goes on from CM031923.1 coordinate 28,145,876, forward strand.
GTAAAACTCAACTAGATGCTAATGATTCAACAACAACTGATTGGACAAGTACTGGATCATTTTGCAGTGGACAATATCCAGAATACCCCTGAGGAAACAGAGGAGATTTCATAATCAGAACATTCACAGAGCTGGCTAGGGACCATGCTGACCATATTTATACTCATCCAGCTTGGGAAGATATTAAAAGACGCAAAAATACATACAAGGTGCAAAAAAAGTGTCAAACATCCTAACATTATTGCTACTCTAGCGCTTCTCTCAAGCCCCAGATGGACTGGCTTATTCATAAACAGTAAAGAAAGTCTGAATTGCAGTGAGTAATAGGAGTATAACAGCAGCTCAAGCAGACAAGAAAGACCATGGAGTATTGAAATACTTGGATCTAAAACCTGCCCATCGCACATGCCACATATTTCTATGGTGCTCATTCACTTCCTTGAACAACTTCCATAGATAACCCCCACCGACATCTAAAGGCACACCTTTGCCAAGGTTTTGGAAGAAATGAGCAACCTCTTCATCAGTTCCAAGATAATTCTCGATAATTTTCTTGTCGCAGAGAAACGATACGTCTGCTGGAGTGCGGATCAGGCAACTCATGAATGCAGCATAAGTTGTCACATGCTTTGAGCAATAAGAGTAGCATTGTTCAAATGCTACAAAATTCATCAACAGATGAGTAAGAAGATCGTCGATTACTATGTGTGGAATTTCCAGCACTCCATTGCAAAATCTTACGTCTAAGAAGCTCACTGCCTCCCTTGTCTTGAACTTAATTCCAGCTAGACGAAGCTTTTTGGCTGATTGGATACATTCAATCGGTGGAACAGGCTTCTCTTGAGGTGAATGATTAGGGATAAAACTCCCGCGGAGTAAATGGAGTAAATGTTTTGCTTCACCAGCAGCACTGAAATCCTGATCTAACACTTTACCAGGTCTTTTGTAATGCATGGTTAAAGAATGTCAAGGCAAGTTCGGCAAGGGATTTGTCACTATCTTCTCTTGAAGCTTTTGATTCATCAAATAAGTCTTGAAGAACGAAGAAAGGAATTTGATTCTCAAAACGAAAAAGATCTCGTATGATATTAGCGAATATGAAATTCAATTTAAAGAGGGGGTCGTACTCGTATTCATGACCTAGTGACAATCCTCCAAGTCTGCAAAAGAGTTCAATAGTGAAGGGACCATCCAACACCATCATCTCAACTAGATCATCACTGCTTAAGCTGAGGGTCTCCGAATAGCACCCTCTTATATCTGCTTCCTTTGCTGCCACCACTTGCCGATAGTAATCAAATGTTGGGCCGTTTGGAGGTGTTCGAGCAAGCAGTTCGCCAACGATTCGCCATTTGTGTTGCTGTATCATCTCCAAATGTTGATCGCCGCAGTGATATGGACCACTGGAGACAATATGGGGCTGGAAAGTCTTCTTGTTTATTTCCGCAAGGCATTGACGTACCTTGAAGATGCAACAAGATTCTTTTCCTGCTGATGGACGCAGAAGCCATTGTGTCGCCGCTGCTGTAGGTGAGCTTGATTGTGAGTTCATTCTTGTAGCTCTAAAGAAGAGAGGATTATTTTAGCTAATGAAGTTGAATGAAAAAAAGATGAAGTTAAATGAAATCTGCCACTAAAGAATTAACTTTCGAGACGAAGAGACAGGACAAACCTTGGTGGACCATTCCATCTTCTTTTCCATCATACCCGTACTCCATCCGTACATTGACGTGACCAAGCCATAGATCAGCTTCACGTGACTCTGCCTGAGCCATCCAATAACAGTTCCCGTCACTACTACAATATCTAGCTATGGGTCCTAATATGATTTGTGCTCTTTAGTGCCAAGGGCGCAATTATTTGTGCTCTTTCTTTAGTGCAAAAGACGCAATTATTTGTGTTTTATATTAATAGTCACAGGGCAATCACAATAAATTGGTCAGATTCCTCTATAGGAATTTCAATTACTCATCAAGCACAACTTTACTTTTTCGTGTCCTTTGCTTAATACTCTTGAGCATGAGAGTATCATATATGATTTCACTTTTATACATGCACACCGATTATTCATTCTTGTCCAAAGTATGTTTTAATGAAAAAAAAAAAAAACTGATATGTAAATAAAGAAAATGGTTCCTTGTAATTTCAAAGAAGGTTGAAGGCCAAATTTTCTTTTTATCCTTAGGGTTTTGAATTTTTGCGAGCTTGCAGTCCTTAAACTCTTTATAAATACAATACAAAGTAATTTATAATTAGGAAAACAGAAGAAAGAAACGAGAAGAGTTAGAATTACCAAGTCAAACTAAATCATCAGGATTAAGTTAAGTGACACAAGACCTAATACCAATATCATCAAGATTAAGTCAAGTCACGCAGGCATGGCTGAATGAATCCATGATATAAGCTTTTCACCTACATTCAAAACGACTTAAAATTATAAAATTAAGCAACGCCTATTGAATCTTAGAGCACTTCCACCCCTAAAGGGCAAGGGTAAGGTAAATGTAAGACAATGTTTGTTACTATTTATATGAATAGTGAAAGTCCTTACCTTTTTTGTTTCCACCCCTAAGGACAAGGGCAAAGGCAATTACTATTCAGTTTAATTTATTTTCTATTTTTTATACTTAAACCATTAATTTTGAAAAGATTTTTGGTTGCCACATGTCACTATTTATTATAAAATTATCATCTCAAATTTCATAAAAAAATTTAGGACAAATTTTTCGGATAAGATTTTCAGTTGACACATGTCCATATTTATCATAAAATTCACATCTCAAATTTCAGATAAAAGTTTTATGTAAGATTTTTCAGTTGTCATGTGTTCATATTTATTATAAAATTCACATATAACTCATCATACAACTGAAATATCTACTCACTCATCATACAACTGAAATACTCCCGGTCCTCATAATTCGACACAATCGAGTACAAAAACGACACAATCATTGGCGGAGGTGGTTCCATCGGATCGCGACTTGGGGGAGTATTTTCCTTCCGAGGATGAAATAGTGCCATTATTTCCAACACGGAATGCACCACTAGAACAGACTACGGGCATTGTCACTTGACGAGCCATGTGTAATGGTTTTCCTCTTTTTTGTTTTGCCTTGAATAATCTATTAAAAAATGAAATTGGAAATGCAAGAAATATAAATAAATAAAAAGATATTAAATCAAATACAACGGCTTTTTTTTTTCTACCTCATCGCCAAGATTTTGAGCACTTTGAACATTTGTCCACGACCTTCCAGCTTCGATGGAAGAGAAATAGAATTTTGTAGTATAAAATTTGGTGTGGAAAGCAAAAAATATTGTAAGAAGATTTGGTGTGGAAAGTGAATAATATTGGCAGGTATTTAGAGAAAAAAAATTCTAGAATTTCTTGATTTTTTTAACAAATTTTTTCGATTTTTTTAAACCCAAAAATGGACAGTTGTTGGATTGGATAAGATTTTTGGATTGGAGGCTCCAAGAGAAGCCACATGGCTTGTAGCCATTGGTTTCTGACAGCTGTGTGTTAGCAAGAAATTCAAATTTTTGTTACCGTTGGCGCGTGTATTCCACATGCCAACAGGAAAAAAAAATTTGAATTTCTTGCGTTGATGTAGCCCAATGGTGTCGTCTAGATATTGGTTGTCGCTGCAATTGTGATGACAACATGATCTCTTCCTCTAATAGCTGTTGGTGAGCTTGATTGTGAGTTCATTATTATAGCTCTAAAGAAGCGAGGATTATTTTAGCTAATGAAGTTGAATGAAAAATAGATGAAGTTAATGGCATGTTTACTAATCAGGAATTGGAATTCTCATCTAGAATTGAATTTCGCCTATGGAGAATTCCTTGTTTACTTCACATTAAGAAATTGAAAAGTAAGCGGGGTCCACACAAAATTAGGAATTGAATTCCTGATTTTGGAGGAATTCAATTCCGAATTGGAGGTGGTATTCTAATTCCTGGAGAATTCACCCATTAGGAATTCATCTTTTTACCAATTATATCCTCACACAATTTTCAAAATTCCAAATATGTCATCTACTTTAACCAAAAAATGTGGACATTTTAGTAATTAGTACCACTCCTATCCTAATTCCATATGATTTAGTAAACAACTTCAATAGGAATTCCAAATCTAACTCCCCTCAATCCATATGGTTTAGTAAACAACTTCATTAGGAATCTGGAATCTAATTCTCCTCAATCCAACTCCTCCTCAATTCAATTCATCCTCAATTCAATTCCCCCTAATTCAATCCCGGATTAGTAAACATGCCATAAATGAAATCTGCCACTGAAGAATTAACTTTCGAGACGAAGAGACAGGACAAACCTTGGTGGACAATGCCATTATGCTAGCTTCTTTTTCATCATACCCGTACTCTATCCGTAGATCGACGTGACCAGGCCATAGTTCAGCTTCATGTGACTCTCCCTGAGCCATCCAATAACAGCTTCACGTTTTTTTTTTAAAAGAGAAACGATTTCAATTGAAGAGAAAAAATGAGTTACAAAAGGTCCTCGATTAACACATCCTGAATGAGTCCTGGAGCATCCCAAACCCAGGAGGAACGAGGAAGTGTTAGAGCATCCACAGTGGGGGTGTAAATTCAGGGGTGTAAAGCCACTTTTACATCCCGTTTACACATCTGGAAGGTGTAAATTCGGGGTTGTAGCCGTGGGTCCCAGCCTTTTATGTTGACTTTTCTTCAATTTTCTTCTCTTTTCTTGGGTGAGTCCCGCCTGCAAGGGATGTAAAAATAGATGCAAATATACATTTTATTTTACATCCTCATGGTGGTGATGTATATTTACATCTATTTATATCTCACCATTAGAGACGATTTTTAAAATAACTCTGGAGTGTATATTTAACATACACCCTCATATACACCCCTTCGTGGATGCTCTTAGCTTCTCTAAGAACAAAACAAATAGAAACGACGGACAACCCCTTAATCAAGAAACGACAATCATGGGGGAGCCCTCGTACTAATATTATTTGCACTCCTCTGTGCAAAGGGCACAATTATTGGTGCTTTATTGGTGCTTTATATTAACAGTCACGGGGCAATCATAATAAATTGGTGGGTTTTTCACCACTCATGAAGCATAATTTTACTTTTTTTCAAGTGTCCTTTGCTTAATACTTTTTAGCACGAAAGTATTAGATCTGATTTGACTTCTATACATGTACACCGATTATTCGATTGTGTCCAAAGTAAGTTTTAATGAAGAAAAAAAAATTGATTTTAAAAAGAAAACCTAAACCAACTTTTTTTTTCTCTCTCTCACCACCACCGCCAGCTTTTCTTTTAAAATTAATTTTAAATGATTTTTTTTATATTTAACAGAATTTTGATGGAATGAATCATATTGCCTAACAAATACAAACACAATGATCAAATTGACCAAATTAATAACACATGAATTTAATTTACCGATTGAATTAAACACAACGACCATTTTAACATTTAAGCCATAATTATATATATGAAAATCCATCGTCACGAGGCTTTTTCAAAGACTTTAACAGAGTACATAAGACACAATTTGGGAACAGCATGTCTGAACCTGTGCAAGATATTGCAAAGATTTTTATGGGAATATCACAACGCAATTATGCAATGGATGTACTAATTTTCGACACGTGTCATGAGTACAATGGTGCTAATGGCCAAAGAATCTTTAGGTGGGCAACACGCCTAGTCTCCTGAGGGAGAAAAACTTCCCTGGCACGGGGATGCAGGGTAAGCAATCCAGCTAAGTATCCCCTTCCAATTATCTCTCGACAGCTGTCACCTATAAAAATTTAAAAAGTAAAAATTTGGTTGCCTATGCTACTCATCCTATGCGAACCCAGAAACTGAAATCCCTTTCCTCTCTCATATCTCCCTCTCCTTCTCTCTCTTTTTGCACCGCCGCTCTCCCTCTCCCACAGTGCAACCCAAATCCCCTATCTCTCTCTGTTTTGACTTACTCTCTTCTTTTCCTATCTGTCTCTCACTTTGCATCAGCCACATCGGAGGCCGCCAAGAAGAGATAGAAAGATAGGGAGAGATTGGCCTCGAAATTTGATGTCAGTCACCTCAAGTTTGGAGTTTGGCAAGCTTGCCGCCGCTGCCACCGTTGTTGGCGTGAAGAGAGAGAACGAGAGGGAGAGATGAGACAGAGGTGATAAGAGATAGATAACACCAACGATGGAGGAAGGGATGGGGACAAAAAGGATGGAGGATGGCGGTGTCGAATTTGACGCCGATGTCGACGGATGTGGCGACGAGAGGCGGCCAGGACGACAAGGGCTTGAATGTTGGTCTGAAGAATTTTTCTTTTTGGTTGAGTGTTAAAGTAGAGTTGCTGGGTTCGTATAGGATGAGGAGAAGGGGCAACTAAAATTATTTTTTTTTCAATTTTAATAGGTGACAGCTGTCGGAAAATCATTGGAAGGGGATACTTAGCTGGATTGCTTACCTGGCATAACCGTGCCAGGGAAGTTTTTCTCCTCCTGAGGCCCGAATAATTAGAAAACGACATTTTCTCTATCATTTCTCAAAGCAAATCAACGGTTTTTGATCGGTTTTCTTCCACATGTGATTTTTTCTGACAAGTTTTGAACAGACCACTATTTTTTCATTATGTTTGTTCACCGGAATAATTAGAAAACGACATTTTCTCCATCGTTTCTCTTTTCTTCTTTTTGATCAGATTTCTTCTTTTTGACAAGTTTTAAACTAGAACACTATAGGCTCGTTTGGGAGTGCTTCTTCTTCTTGAAGCGCTTATGCCAGGTGAGGCTTATGCCTAGGCACGCTTCTACATAAAAGCGTTTTTGATATTTTGTTGAGTATTTGGCTTACACAGGAAAAAGCGCTTTTAAAAGTACTTTAAAAAAATTTAAAGAATCCCAAAATATTATAATAAACATATGAAATAAAAACTAGATATCTCTATATGGTAGTGTCTACATTATTGTTCCTAAGATCCAGCACTACGGGTGTATGGTTGATCTCCTAGGTCGAGCCGGACACTTAGACCAGGCAGTGAAGTTCATTGAAAGCATGCCTATCATACCAGATATCTCTATATAGAGTTCCTTGTTGAGAGCATGTGGAAGCCATCAGAATCTAGAATTAGCATAAAAGTATTTCAACAGCTCATAAAGATAGACCCTCTAAATGATGCTGCTTATGCTCTTATTTCAAATATATATGCAAAAGCGGGTAGGTGGGATGATGTGATCTGGGCAAGAAAGAAGTTGCATGAACTAGCTGTGCATGAATTTACAGCTTGGGATTTCTCAAACCCTCAATTTGCTGAAATTTATGCTATGTTGGATGAGATAAAGGGTAGATTGCAAAAACGGGAGTAGAAACATCATCTCATCATAGTGAAAGATTGGCTGTTGCTTTTGGTCTTTTAAACAACCCCCCAAGAACTCCTATCCGTGTAGTTAATAATCTGCAGATTTGTAGAGATTGCCATTCAGCCATGAAACTAATATCTCAGGCCTACAACAGAGAAATTGTTATCAGGGATAATTACAGATTCCATCGGTTTGTAGATGTAAATTGATATTGTAAAGATTATTGGTGATGCACACAAACGAGTGAATTTACAAAACAATCATCCATGGCTGCCAAGCGATGCACACAAATAGCTCTTTGTAAAAAAAGAAAAAGAAATCAACGATCAAGTTTTGATGATTGTCGTTTCTTGATCGGAGTTGTCGGTCGTTTCTATTTGTTTTGTTCCTAGAGAAGCCAATAAAGTGGGCTAGTACTTTCATCTTGTAACTTGTTTTTATCCCTTCAATTGAAATCGTTTCTCTCAAGATAAATTTAAAAAAAAAAAATCAATGACATATCTGAAAATTGTAATTTGATCTTCTATAAAATACAATACAATACTAGTCTTACTCTGCACACAATACATGAGAACAATGGGGATGGCATAATCTCATGCACAAGAATCAATTGAGGGCTGCCTGAATCACTTTTCCGAATCAAATTGAAGGCTGCATGATCAAGAAAGCTGTGGTACTTGTTGTGATTTGAGAACAAACTCAACTCACCCTCCCCTATTGATCTTGTTGTTGATGGACTTTGTGACAAACACAATTATGGATGAATCACACACACTACACTTGAGAAACCAACCAAGCACAAAATGACACAAGAATTTATAGAGGTTCAGCAATTGCCTACATCCTCTTGGTGATCCCCTTGAGAAATTCACTAATGAAAGAATAAGTTACAACTTTGGTTTACAAAGAAACCCCCTTAGAACTCTATTCTCTCCCCAAGCTTTCTTTTCTCTCTCACCCCTTGCTCAACACTTTGATACACTAGAAAACTCTTAAGCCATGATTTACTTCTTGCATGCTAAACCCCTTTATATAGCCAAATATGCAAGAGTGTGAATGCAACCTCACACTATTCAAATGTTGGCTACCAAACTTAACCATGGATGGCTACCAAACATTCCACCATTTTGTGCCACCAAACAAGTCACCTATTTTTGACAAAGATGACAAGCCAATATTTACTCACATGGGCAACTCCAAAATTCTTCTAGAAATGAGTCAACCATGTCATGCAATTTAGGCAGAAATCCATAGCACACAAAAGAGGACTTTGTATCCTTAGGTGAGCCAATTTTTCCAACAATCTCCACCTTGGCGAGCCTAAAACTCCATGTGGAAATCATTGCCTTTCAGGACATCTGTTATGTCTTGAGAATCGTCCTGATAACTCCCAAGAACTCCACCTCAATCTTTAGCATGGAACAAGATTGAGCAAGCTCAAACAATGTTTGAACTTTGCTGCCTGACTGGCTTTGTTAGACAATCCGAAGCATTTTCAGTTGTATGAACCTTATTTATCATGACGTCTCCATCGTTCACCCAATCTCTTATCCGGTGGTATCGCACATCAATGTGTTTGGACCTCCTATGAAACGCTTGATTCTTCACTAAGTATATAGCACTTTGACTGTCACTTTGTATCACCACCAAGTCTTGAGCTATCCCGAATTCCTTTGCCAATCTCTTCAGCCATACCTGCTTCTTTAGAAGCTTCCGTGAGCGCCATATACTCCGCCTCTGGAGTAGACAAAGCACTAACCGATTGTAGCACCGCTCTCCAACTAATCGGTCCTCCACCACAAATGAAGACATATCATGTGGTGGATCTCCTCTTGTCTAGATCTCCTGCATAATCAGAGTGCACATACCCCGACACACATGCCTTTCCTTGTTGTCTTTCAAACAATATCCCAATCCTCTTGGTGCCCTTCAAGTACCTTAGAATCCACTTTGCTGCTGTCCAATGTTGTTTCCCTGGATTCGCCATGTATCTTGACACCACACTTACGACTTGGGCTAAGTCGGGGCGTGTGCACACCATTGCATACATGAGACACCCTATCAAGCTTGCATATGGAACTTTGCTCATTTCTTCCTTCTCTTCATCCGTAGAAGGACATTCCTGCGCACTTAACTTAAAATGCTCCGCCAAAGGAGTAGACACAGGCTTGCAATCCATCATATTGAATTTTTCAAGTACTTTGGAAATGTACTTACTTTGTGACAACCATAGCTTGCCTGAATTTCTGTTTCTCCTTATCTCCATTCCTAGGATCTTTTGTGCAGGGCCAAGATCCTTCATGTCAAACTCCCTTCCAAGCAATGTCTTCAATTCCTGGATTTTTGACATATCTTTACATGCAATTAGCATGTCATCAACATAAAGAAGCAAAAAAATGATATTACCATCCTTGAATGCATGAGTGTATACACAAAAATCTGATTCACATCTTCTATACCCAATTTTCATCATGAAAGAATCGAAGCACTTGTTCCACTGTCTTGGAGATTGCTTCAGCCCGTATAAAGACTTTTTCAACCTGCAAACCAGATTTTCCTTGCTTGCTTCAATGAACCCTTGAGGTTGGCTCATGTAGATGTCCTCCTCCAAGTCCCCATGGAGGAAGCAGTCTTCACATCCATTTGTTCCACCTCCATGTCCTTTTGAGCTACTATGGAGAGTAGTAGCCTTATAGAAGTATGTTTCACCACCGGAGAGAAGATTTCATCATAATCAACTCCCTCCTTTTGCAAGTATCCTTTGACCACCAACCGAGCTTTGAATATGGTGGCTCTCTTCTCATGCATTTCTTCTTTCTTCCTAAACACCCATTTGCAGCCAATAACCTTGCGACCTTCGGGTTTAGGAACTAACTCCCAAACTGAGTTTTGGTGTAGAGATTCCATCTCTTGCATCATAGCTTCCATCCAACTTTCTCGTTCCTTGCTCTCAACAGCCTCTTGAAACGTGGTTGGTTCTTCTTCACTAGCATTTAAGGCATAGTGAACTGCGTCATTGTCCCATCCAAACCTTTGAGGTGGTTTGATGGTTCTCCTGGCCTGGACCGAGCTATAGATGATGGCTCCACCAGTTCTTGAGCCTCTTCTTCTTGAGTTTGTTGTTATTGTTGCCCAACATCTTCCTCCTCAATGTCAGACTCCACCTCCTCCTGAACGTCTTCAGTTGGCTGTTCTTGTGAAGTTTTCCTGGACACCTTCTTGAGCGGAACTTTAATGGTTGTTTCTTTCTCAACAACATCCTCCCTTGCATATGAATTCTTGACTTTGTTCATAGGCATGGTCTTCTCATCAAACACAACATCTCTGCTGAGTATCTTCTTTTGGTTCACTAGATCTCATAGCTTGTAGCCCTTCACACCACTTTCAAAGCCGATGAAAATGCATTCAAGAGACTTTGGCTTCAACTTGGATCTTTCATCACTAGGAATAAGTGCATATGCACTGCATCCAAATACCTTAAGATTAGTATAATCAATTGACTTATTAGACCATACCTCCTCTGCACATTTGAACTCAAGATTTCTTGACGGCGATCGGTTAACCAAATAGGTAGCGTGGTTAACTGACTCCGCCCAAAATGATTCGGGCAATCCTGCATGAATCCTCATACATCTCTCACGCTCCATGAGAGTTCTATTCATCCTCTCTGCAGCTCCATTTTGTTGGGGCGTCTTCTTCACGGTAAAGTGCCTCTTAATGCCTTCGTTTCTGCAAAACTCAAGGAACTTGTTGTCTTTATATTCACCACCATTGTCACTCCTTAGGATCTTGATATTTCTTCCGATTAGGTTCTCAACTTCTGCCTTCCACTCTTTGAATTTGGTGAAGACCTCAGATTTCTCCTTCATGAAGTAGACCCAAACCTTCCTGGAAAAATCATCCAAGAAAGTCACGAAATAGCGAGCTCCACCCATTGATTTAACCGGTGATGGCCCCCATACATCCGTGTGAATATAATCTAGCACACCTGTGCTTTCTTCCTCTTTATCTCACTGCTTGAAAGCTACTTTTGATTGTTTTCCCATGGTACAGAATTTGCAGAACTCCAGCTTGCAGCTTTGAACACCTTTTAACAACTTTCTGTTGTGTAGTTCCTGCATGCCCCTCTCACTCATGTGCCCTAGCCTCAAATGCCAAAGCTGAGTTTCATCCTCCGAGTCCTTGCTTGTGGATACAGCTGCTCCACCTGTAATTGTTGTGCCACACAATCTATATAAACAATTAGGTTGAACTTCTCCCTTCATAACCACAAGTGAACCTTTTGAGATTATGAGTTTCCCTCCATTAGCTTTAATTGAATAACCATTCTTATCAAGAGTTCCAAGGGAAATGAGATTCTTACGCAACTTTGGAATGTGTCTTACCATTCCAAGCGTCCTAACAGCCCCATCATGCATCTTCACCTTGATTGTACCGGTGCCTTTGACTTTACAAATTGAGCCATCCCCCATCATAACTTCACCATCTTCTTCTTTTTCATATGTGTCAAACCACTCCTTGTTTGAGCACATATGGTATGAGCACCCGGAATCCAAAATCCAATCGGAAGAGGAACACCTTGAAGAATTAGCAAATGCATTAGTTTTAACATTGCCATTAACACATAAAAGCTCACCATCACTTTCAGTGACTTCCTCAGCTGTGTTTGCTGCATTCTTCCCTTTGTTCTTCTTCTCCTTCCATATGGGGCAATTCTTTTTCCAGTGCTCCTTTGACCCACATTCGAAACAACCTTCTTTTGCCTTGGATTTTGACCTTCCTCTGCTGCCTTTCTTGCCTTCACGCCTCTTTGAACGGCCCCTCTCTTCGGTCTTAGCAACTAGACCTTCACCTTGAGGGTTTTCTCCTGATCGTTGGGCCTTCCTATGGTGCGTCATGATGTCTTGCACCACCGGCTCAAAATCCAGAGTGACCTTCCCGAACATAAGAGTAGTTCGAAAGTGTTTATAGGATGGAGGTAAGGATGTCAGCAACATAAGAGCTTTATCCTCCGTACTATAATTAACTTCCATTCTCTACAAGTCAGCAACACATCTATTGAAACTACTTAAATGTTCCATTAGATTACCTCCCTCCTCCATCTTAAGATTTAGGAGTTCTTCCTTTAGGAAGAGTTTGTTGGACAACGACTTCCCTGCAAACATCTCTTCGAGCTTCTCCCATGTTTGCTTCGCTGTATCCTTCAACACGTTGATGAGCACCTCATCGGAGAAGTAGTTTTCGATGGCTCCTCTGGCTAACTCGTCAAGTACACCCCACTCATCATCTGTCATACCTGTTCGCTTCTTTTCCTTGCCCACCAACACAACATGGAGATGTTGTTGTGTAAGGGCTGACTTCATCCTCCTTTGCCAAAGCGTGAAGTTCTCCTTCCCTGTAAAGGGCTTTAACTCCACCTTCATGTTGACAGATTGTGGCAGCCTCTGCAGCATAGAGCTACTTTCACCTTCAGCTTCCTTGTCACCTGCCATCTTCAACACTCTAGCAACTTGCTGCTCCAACACAGCTCTGATACCACTTGTTGTGATTTGAGAACAAACTCAACTCACCCTCCCCTATTGATCTTGTTGTTGATGGACTTTGTGACAAACACAATTATGGATGAATCACACACACTACACTTGAGAAACCAACCAAGCACAAAATGACACAAGAATTTATAGAGGTTCAGCAATTGCCTACATCCTCTTGGTGATCCCCTTGAGAAATTCACTAATGAAAGAATAAGTTACAACTTTGGTTTACAAAGAAACCCCCTTAGAACTCTATTCTCTCCCCAAGCTTTCTTTTCTCTCTCACCCCTTGCTCAACACTTTGATACACTAGAAAACTCTTAAGCCATGATTTACTTCTTGCATGCTAAACCCCTTTATATAGCCAAATATGCAAGAGTGTGAATGCAACCTCACACTATTCAAATGTTGGCTACCAAACTTAACCATGGATGGCTACCAAACATTCCACCATTTTGTGCCACCAAACAAGTCACCTATTTTTGACAAAGATGGCAAGCCGATATTTACTCACATAGGCAACTCCAAAATTCTTCTAGAAATGAGTCAACCATGTCATGCAATTTAGGTAGAAATCCATAGCACACAAAAGAGGACTTTGTATCCTTAGGTGAGCCAATTTTTCCAACAGTACTTCCTTCTTATATAAACCTCTTGCACTTGTTAATTTCTTCTTCTTTTATGTATATCAGTTAATGTGTTTGCATTAGATATCTTAGAGAAACCAGCTATTGCGAAAGCTCAAAATTTTCAGGTAAGGTTCGGATTAAATTGAGTTTATTTGTATCTGCTTACACGAAAAGGCACTTAAAATAATGCTTGACTTACCACATTTGTAATTTCTGTACTTGTTTTAGGACTAACGACTAAGAATTTCTACGAAAACGAGTTTGCCAGTCTTTCTCCTCGTCGATTATCAATGTTTGTGTTCCCAAAACCAGCCCATGAGCCCAATACCAGTTTCTCCTATGCCTACGGATGCTGCTGAACTACTCTTGAATCTTTCAATCTTTGGGTTCAGCCAACTCTCTGACTCTGATCAACATGAGAAGACGAAAGAAATCTATAAAAAAGTAGTTGAAGATGTTGTAGTGGAGCAACTCTCGGGACGAAAGTAAAGGGGATTTCAGACCCAGAACATTCACCAAGCTATTCAAGAAACTTCCCTTCCCTGACCAGAACCATTTCATGTCCACAGTTATAAAGAAATTCAAGCGCCAGAGGCAAATTGGCGAGTTGATTTCTTGGTTTACTACCGAACTAGACGCCAATGATCAACAACAACTTATTGGAAAATTGATTCATGTCAAAGCTGATGACGAAACCAATGACGGTTTCAGGCTGAGAAGATTTACTCAACTTTGTAAGGATTATACTGACTATGTTTATATGCATTTTGTCGCCTGGGGAAGAATATAGCACGAAACCAAAACATACACGCGGACATCCGGTACTCATGAAGGTGGTTTGGATTGGCAGTCTCGTTTTAATGAGTTTTTCTTAGGTTTCTCAATTATATGGTTCAAGGGACAAAGCTCCCATGGTCAATGGCAGCTGATTGACCAACTCTGTGATGGAGTTAAAGGTGTTATGGCTGAGAAGCTCGCAGATGAAAGCGACGCAGATTTCAAACTCAGAAGATTCACAGAGCTATGTAAGAAAGTGGTTGACTTTGGTGTCCAAGTCCACTTCCTTGACAAAGCTGAAGAGGCAGCTGCTGCACAAACGAAGAGATCTTCCTCACGGGGTGCTCGTTCAGCCCCAAGATTCTGCCAGTGCCTCCGAATTACTCTCGCAGCTTTCGAGTTTTGGGTTCAGCCTACTATCCCCCAACGACCAACAAGACAAGATTGAACACATCTCTAACGAACTTGCTGCCGAAGGTGTTAATAATAATATTGTCGAAAGACTTGAGGGGAAACAGAGGAAGATTTGAGAAGGAAAACATTCGCAAAGCTGTTTAATAAAGCTCCGGTGGCAACACGAGTTCATTTATTCGAGGAGTTTACTGAAAAATTCTTTGTTGAAAGACGCTTATGCGAGTCGATTATTTTGTTCAGGCAATTGGATTCCAAGGAGCAACAAGAAAAGATTGAAAATATGCTTGATCAGTTCATGAGGTGGGAAGACGAAGATGTCAAAGATGTCATACTCGAGAGACTGTCCGAGGAATGCGATGAGAATTTTAGGCTCGGAAGATTTATTAAGCTGGGTAGCACATATACATTCCTTTTGGATCACTTCATATGGGATGAAGCAAAGAAGTGGGATCTAAAAGGTTTACGTATGCAGGTGTCTAGGCAAAGAAAAGATAGAAGAAATCAGCAGTCCCGCTATGCTGAATTTTACTTGGGATTTTCAATTATTTGGTTCAAAGCAGTATGTGCCAGTGATCCAAGAAACATCATTCAAGTATTTTTTGGTAAAGTTGGAGGAGGAGGTGATCATACAATTGAGAAACTCGTCAACGAAACTGAGGAGGATTTCCGTTGAGAAGATTTAGAGTCGTTTAAACAACTTCAATTCAGTTCCCAGGAGGATATGGTGAAATGTATTCAAACGACACTATTGCATGATCTAGGTGTCGGTGTTAAATTCATTATGATGGGAACTCCAAATCTAAGAGGATCAGGAGGAGGAACAACCGCTCAAGGAGGAGGACGGGGACAAGCCAACAGGAGATGATTTGAAGCCACATGCACTTAGGAAAGAAGCCTTCAAATGATACTTCAAAAGATGTGGTCAATTCCATGCATGTAGCAGCACTACTCTTCTTTATTAGTTTGCCCTGTCACGCCAGCATGTGTGTTTTATTTTCGTATGCAATATTGCATTACTCTTTCTTGATTTTTTTTTTTTTTTTTGGGGTCAAGAACTCTAATTTCATAAAGAGAAAGCACAGTTACTGACCAATAGGTTCCCAGTTGTGCCCTTCAACATGTTTTTCGTGAGAAGAATGGTGTTGCTGACCAATTGGCTAGTTTGAGTTATCAAGTGGATCTTGGGTTGTGCGTGTTTGAGCATGCCCCTAGTTGGTTAAGTGCTTATCTTGTTGATGATTTGCTTGGAATTGTTCATTCTAGATTAGTCTGTTTAGACCAGTGTGTGTAGTCTGTTTCTTGGGGCTTTGCCCCCCGCTTAATCAAAAAGAAAGAAAGAGAAAGCACAGCGTACAAAAGAAAACAAATACTAAAGGGAGGAGTGGAAAACTAAACCAACACTCAATTTAGTACAAAATGGGACCCCTCCCAAACAAGCAAGCTAAAGTGGACCAGGTAGACCATCCGAATTGAGAACGTGCGTGAGAGCAAGTGGAGCTCTATTGAGCCAGGCATCGCGCTTCCACCAGACCTTTACCAAGCTTTGCAGCTTCATGCGCAGCCATATTTTGGCTTCTAGGAGCCCAGAACTACTCACAGGAAACAAAAGAAGCTGCCAACTTCCTAATGTCCTTAATAATAGTATTGGAAGTTGTCCAGCGGTTTATTAGTTTTTTCTGTGTATTGCCGTTCCCCAAGTAGATAATAGCCGTCTTCACCTTTCTTGTGTTTAGGAACTCTCTCTTTAATTAATCGATGTCAACTCCTTAATTAAAGGGGCTGTTACCTCCTAAGTCTCATGTTATAGGTTAATCAAGGAAGGTCAAGGAGGGTTAGTCTCCTGTATATATATATATCTCTTACAATTGTAATAATTTATGATTTGGGGAAATACCAAAAACAACTCTTTGGAAATTCAATAAATAGGCAAGATAGTCCAAGCTCTATTACCCATCTTGCCATTTAAACCATCAACTAAAACTTTGGAATCAGATTCCAAGATTACTCTCTGATACCCAAACTGTGCAGCCAACTTCAAACCAGATAGAGCTGCTTCGGCTTCAGACATAAGGGCCGACTCACAAGAGTTAGGACCCACTGTTCCACCACAAAATGCACCAGATGAGTCACGCAAGATCACCCCATAGCCTGCCAAACTTACAGCGTCAGCCCACGCTCCATTGATATTGACTTTAATAAACCCTGATCTTAGAGGGCACCAAGGGACACGACCGTCCGTGCGAGCATTACTATGCCTAGCAATTTTTACCGTGTCAGCCTGGTATTCATGAGCAGCCCTATTAGCATTATTCATCACCATAATGGGATCAATCTTCTAGCCTTCTTGATGAGACAAGAAATGAAAAATGTCTATTATGTGTGTTTCCTAACTACAATGGGATATTTTCACCCAAAAAAAATTTCAATGAGATATGATAAGCTCTATCTTTTTGTAATTTATGCACTGAAAGCCTATATTGGTATACTAGTCAATGAGGTTCACCACCAAAGCGGCTCCGAACATCTAGCAGCGTGGACACGGTCCGATTTTAATTAGCTAAAATGAGTGAAGAAATCAAACCAAACCATAAGATATCTCTATGACTATGAAATGGTACGTATGACCGTATACCTAATGTTTCAAACTTTAACCAAGGTGGTTGGTGTGAGTGGTTGGGCACTCTCATTCCTTAAGAGAGGTAAGGGGTTTGATCCCTGCTCTCTTATGGAGTCACCAATTTGGCTAGCACTTTACCCCTTATGGGCCGACTCTGTGTGAGCGGGGATTAGTCTGGATTGTGGTTAAGACTTAAAGGTGCCATCCATAATTGAGACTCATCCAGGACCACCTCGTGATTCAACAAAAAAAGAGAGGCTAAAAGTCACTTTTGGTCCCTGTAGTTTGGCACTTCAATCACTTTTGACCATGTAGTTTCAATTTCGTCAATTTTGACCCTGTAGTTTCATATTTGTAGCAATTCAAGGACAAGTTAGTATTCCTATCAATTTCTTTGATGATGCAAGGGGCAATTTCGTCAACCCAAAATCCTTGAGCATAAAAACTCGTCTAAAACTCTCCAAATTTCATATTAGGACTTGAAATTGGTCATTTGGGTTTAGGGTTTTTCAAAAATTGGGATTAAAGGTTGAATTTTGAGCCCTAGTATGAAATGGGGAGAATTTCAAACAAGCTTTTATGCTCAAGGATTTTGGATTGACAAAATTACCCCTTGTATCGTCAAAGAAATTGACAGAAATACTAACTTGTCCTTGAATTGCTTCAAATATGAAACTAGAGGGTCAAAAATGACGAATTGAAACTAGGGGTCAAAAGTGGTTAAAGTGCCAAACTATAGGGACCAAAAGTGACTTTTGGCCAAAAAAAAATATTTCAAACTTTTAGTCATTTAGAATATTGTAGATAAATATGCACCTAAATCGTTTTCTTCCTCTATATATATCAACTTGCTTTGCCTAGAATATGGAATTGTACTTGGTAACATATCAACTTGCTTTCTTCCTCATTATATATCTGATGAGTTTAGTTAAAATTAATCAAAGCACTAAACTCTAACAAATGCAATTATATTTAATCAAGGACCGATTAGCTTCTGATCAACTACACAATCGCTAGAGTTTGCTGTTCAATCATGCTTACTTACCAAAATTGACTTCTCACAGTGGTTTTGGCCCTTTTATGACTGAAATTAACTTAATGGGCTTTTATCAATCATGCACCATAATGTCATATTATTGTTTGGACTATTAATCAGGGATTATTTTATACCTGAAGAGATGGCCCCTAACGTTAATCAAGTTGTACTAATGTTTTGGCTTGAGGGTACTAGCTTCATCCTTCTAAAAATTATTTTTAAAATTTTTTAAATATCCTTTAACACCCTCCACCCCTAAACCCTGTATTCAAAGACAGGTATATTAGTACAATGTTTATCCAGTTTCTTCATAAACACATATCTTAACCATATGTGGTTGTGAGTTTTGAGTTGTTTGTTGCCTACCTAATTTTCAAAGAGCAATACTAATACTAAATGCATCATATAAAAGTTGTATAATTTTGTCTCAACTATATCTATTTGACTCTTTCATTTGTTCTTATTTGTTTCAATTATGGAACTTATTTATTCTTTATTAAGATATGTCATTTTTTTTAATACAAGCGATATTGAAGGAAAGGGAAAAAGACCTCATATGCACAAATAAATGACCACTTAAACTACAAACGTCTTGTTAAGATATATCATTTTATTTGTTCCCAATTTCATTATTAAGATTTGAATAATTCTTGATGCATTTAGTATTGATGAATTAAAAATCAATTTTCTGCCAATATGTGGCATGTCATGATTGGTCACAGAAACAAACATCTTATTTAAACTAACTTCAAATACACTCGACTCAAAAACAACTTGCCAAACGCATCTCACAGCCTATCAATGGCTAAGACTTGAATCAACTCCTTTCTCAATTTCTTGAGTCCCTAGTTGACAACTCCTAATTAGAACTCTCTTCTTTTACCAAATACATAGTCTGTCTAATTACCAATTGACAACTCCTAATCGGAATTTCTTTTTTATGGTTTGTAACCTTAATGCTTTGTCAACATCAGTGTTTGGTATGATTTTTATAAGCTAGTCAATTTTCCTAATTTATCTAAGATCAAATTCGTATCTGCAAGCCCTTATGAGCATTGTAGATATTGTTGGCACTTTCATCGGACTCATTGTAATGTCTCAAGTATATTACAGTGGTGTATGAGGAGCTCTGTTTATGTCCAACAACCATTCCCTTTTTTGTTATTAGGTTGTTTATAGTTTTTAATCAAATGTATTTAGTTTGAATAGATTCACATTTGCTTTCTTGTAACAATATTATGCCTTTCAGACATAATCAACTTTGAACTTTTGTTGTACCTTATGTCCGATGTTAGTTTAAAGTTGGTGTTTCTTCTAAGTTTTATTCCATAGCAAGTGAAATACTGAAGTCCTCTTAACTGAGGCATAGAAAAGAACTTATCCGAGCCAGATTCCCCACTTGAAGCACAATTGCTTTTATTAGAGGTTAAGATTAATGAGTGCAGCACTATTTTCACATCACTTGATCACTCGTTTTCTCTTTCTACTAGAAGAGTAAAACACTAGTAGTGGCACGCCTTACGCATTCAAAGAGAAGGGCAGCTCTAAAACCCAAACTAAGAGCCCAAACGAACCTTTCTTGATTAACAAGTAACACATCGTAGCTAAGCATCAGCCTGCAAAGATTGGGCATCGCCCAATGCTCTCCAAAAACCCACAAACACTTTTGGCACATATTGGACATATATACACCTTTGTCACCACATTCAATCATCAACCACATTGTAGGGTTTTGTGAGAACATTAATTATTATAATAATTTGCACCTACTAAAAATTGAATGCCCTATCTTAGCAAATTGATTAATTGAAACAACTAATTATTGTATGAATTGGACATATACCCTCCTCCTTACAACATTTCAGTCATATGACGTGTTTGTGAAACAATAAAAACTAATTATATTATATATGATTCAATGGGTTATAACTCGGTTGATTGAGCTCTTTCACTTCCATCAATATGGACACTTGATAAATATTTGTGTAAACCCCTTCCCCTAATACCTTGAACTAAACAAAAACCCTATTGTATGAATTAAACATATACAACCTCGTACTCACAATATCGAGTCATCACATACTACGTACTAGTGAGACAAAATTGGTACATGCAAAAAATTTATTTGTGACAGCAACTAATGAGGGCTGAAATTAAATCAGGTGGGGTTGCAGACCCCAAAACGTCCATTATCCATCCAAGATTTCCATAACAAGTCAGCACCTGCTCCGAAGTTTATCCAACTAAGAAACAAACAAAAGAGTAATACAACTCCGCTGGACCAATGGAACATCACCTCGTATGTCCACGTGGCAACCTGAAACCCGACTCCCGTGAACCCCGCCGCACCGGATCCATACTCCAATAAATAAAGGATTAAGGAATAAATTAGATTTTTCCAAAAATGCACCAAAGTTTCCTAGTTTTCCCTCGCATTTCTCGCACAGGTCCATCTTGCTTTTAAATGCCTCCTAAAAACACACCATAATTTCCCATTTACGATTTTTGGGTATTAATATATATTTTTTCTGTGTAATTGGTTTTAATTCTCACTCACTTCTCACTTCCGCTGAAAACCCATTTTCTTGGACTCTCTGTCTCTCCTTCTCTTCTTCTCTGTGTGAAAATGCAAACAGAAGCTCCAGCAATGGCGGGACATGAGGTCCTCCCAGTCTCACAAGGCGAGGCCTGCAACTCGTGCCCAACCTCCTCCCTCGAGAACATCGAGAAAGGTTACTGTGGAAGCGCGCCGTCATTTGACCCCAGCTGGCTCATTGACCCGAGCTGCGTCGAGATTGGTCCAAAAATCACAGAAGGGCCTCGCTCTACGGTCTTCCAAGGCTTGTGGGTCCCATTTCTTGCACTGGAACACTATCTCTGTATCTATTTGCTCTTTTTTTCTTGGTTATGCTTCTTGATTAGGTTGCTCACATTGTTTGCATGTTCTTGAATTGTCTTGCTTTTGGTGCTGGTTTGTTTGGTTGAGTTGGTGTCTTTGTTTTGGTTTGGTTTGGTCTTTGAGTTGCTTTAGTCTTGGAATTCTGGGTCTTTCTGATAAACCCTTTTGAGGGTTTTTGATGATTTATGTGTTTTAACGAGTGTTGGTGTTTTTGGGTGCCAATTGTTAATTTCAGAGCCACATTTAGATTTTCTTTGATCTTAAAGTCCTGGCACTCATTATTGGTAAACCCTTTATGAGTGAAAAGTGAGTTAAGGTCTCCTTGTGGTACATTTGTCATATAACTCTAATTCACTTCCAAGATTAGATTGTACATTCTTTCAAGTAAGGAAGCAGAGAGAATTTTGTGCTATTATGCTGCATATACAGAGTTTTTGTACAAATTCATTGCCTTAAATCCACAGTAAATTATAATTAGAGGGTCCTTAGTGTAACCCTTTTTAAGTTTTGCATGTTTTTCTTTGGGGTGGTCTTATATCAATGTGTTATAGTGGTTGGATCACCGTTTATTCAAGGAGAAGACATACACAGAACGGCATTGATGGGAATCATTATTGAGAGAGATCATGTGGTTTAACTGCTTTTGGTGAATACTCCAAATTGGACGTGATCATTCTGGATTTTGCAATCCACTCATTTGTTAGCATAGGAGGGATAAAAACTTCATTAATGTAGGTTCGATCGATTGCAGTTGTGGATGCTCCAAAATGGGATGCAAACATTCTGCATTTGGAATCTATTCATTTATTAGCATAGGAGGGATCAAAAATAAATTTATTATAGGTTTTGTCGAATCGTGATCAAGGCCTCCCTTATTTCTCTGCAAGTCATCACTCTGACATGAGGCATTGAGGCGTGTAGCATTTCTATGCTCTCAGTAGTTGCATAAATGCAATCATGACGATTTTTAGCAGTACATAATGCAAGTGAGAAAATCTGTTGGCAATCTTTTAAATATTATATAGGACCGAAATATGGTTTTTAAACTATGGTTTGTTCTAGCCATGCTACATTAATCACCTAGCAAAATAGTTCAAGGAAGGAGGTATGTATTAATGTGTGGTAGATTAGAAATTTAAAATAATTGGTTACATATAGTAGGTGATATCGCTTGTTTTAATTTAGAAGCCCTGGCCATTATTTATGGTGTCTTTTATGTTTCAGTATCCCGGGGGACTAGGAGATGGGGTAGGGTAGTGAGACAGCAGGCAGGTGGGTTCAACCAACAGCATTTGCATATCATAATGAGATTATTAACGTATGGTTCGTTGGTCTTTGAGGACGTAATATCAGTTGATGAGGCCAGATTAATATTAGACTTTGAAGTTTTAATATAAAGATTAATGAAGAATAAACAGTTTTAGACTTTTAGGCATATACAGGACAGAGAGAATTATAATCTGATATTTGGTTTTTGGCAACATAATATCAGTTGATGAGACCAGATTATATTTAAAGAAGTTCAGCTATAAAGATATGTTACCAAGTCCATAGGTTTAGGTACATGCAGGACCAAGAAAATTGCATGATACAGCACAGTTTGCCAAGAAGTGGTAACAAGGAGTTTTAATTATTTGGCTGCTTGGGCCAATTTGAACAGATGGAAAATAGGAGAAGACACTCTGCGATTGAGTAGAGTTGAAAAGTGTAGTGTTTGTAAAGGTCAGTATAATTTATGTGTCATCCTTCAATGCAAGGAAAAAAATTTAAAACACAGCTGTCATGATAATTATTTGGATCATAGAAGTTGCCCTACCTAGAGCGGAATGGCAAACTACATAGTGAGGAATAGCAAATAAGGATATCTTTAGATCTTTTTAACTTGGCGAGGCCTTTTTTAGATTCATTAACTTAGTTTATTTATAGTTATCATATCTTTTATACCCGAAGGTTGAATTCCTGGAAAGCAAGGATATTCCAATGTAGATGTCACTGAGGACACTAATATAATCTCTTTGTTGCAGTTAGTATGAAAAGCATTAATGATAAATGTCAGTAGAAAAGGTTTGTAGCAGGGTCTTGCTTCTTACACTAAATGATTTTCTGAAACCTACTATATGAGATGGGATTTTACTCGTATTGTATGCAAAACATAAATGGTATCATATGCTTCTTTTTTTTTTTATAACTTGTGTGTGTATAACTCATAAATCTGAGTGTTGTTCCATGCTGCAATGGAGGAATGTTTAGTTCTGGATGATGATTGGGTGCTGACTCTTTCAAGGCTATGTTTCTAGGTACAAATCCAAGCCTGTCGCTGTAAAAATTATAGAGCCAACCAAAGAATCAACTGAATCGAAGGAAAAATTTCGGAGAGAGGTTATACTTCTTGCAAAGGTGAAACATGACAATATTGTGAAGGTTTGCTACTTATTTCCTCTTATTTGTTCTTATGCCTGCATTTTTTTATAATTATATACTGTTTGTTCATCATTTCTTGGAATTGGAAAGCCTTTTATCTCTTTTGTAAAGGACTTTAACAACTTATACCTGCCTGGTATGAGTTCTATACTATTCTGGTTCCTCAGTTCCTTGGTTTGGTTATTAGAAGAAATCATTTATGTAAATTGACCTTTTGTTTCAAGAAACATCTTTCTTCGATTTATATCAAGGTGATGAGATGAAATCGTGACCTGAGGAAATGAACACCTCTGAGATCACTGTACTTTTGTTCCTAAATTGGTATTCAATGCCCTTTTAGCTTCTGCAAACTGGTTGCCAAAGTATTAAAGTGATGATGGTTTGGGATAATCTTTGCTTGGAGTAATACGTGTTCCCTCACGATTCCTTAAATTACTCATAATGTAACCATATATGGAACTTTTGGTACTATACTGACTGTGAGAATAAAGTATCTTTGACAAACAACTCCAGCTATACATTAATGTATGAGATTACAGTTCCTTTTTTGAGAATTTACTAGCACTCTAAGAACTGATAGAGTATTACCGGCACGAAACCTACATATTAAGGAATAGAATCTACATATTAATTGTGATGATAGTATTATCTGGAACTTTTAGTATAAATTATGGAAAGATATAGTGATGATAGTAATTTGGAAATCTACATATTAAGGAATAAAATCTCTTTTCCTTTTTGGTTTCTGTATCTTTCGGTTTCACCATGCTTCACCTCTAAATGTATCTAGATTCATATCAGTGTCACTTATTCAAGCTTGAACATCTTACGTTCATGATCAATGCCCTTAGCCCATGTGCTCATATAAGTCATTGCTCTGAAACAGTTTATCGGTGCGTGTTTTGAACCATCTCTGATGATACTTACTGAGCTTATGAGAGGTGGTACAGTTCAGAAGCATCTGCGGAACATCAGGCCACAGACCCTAGATCTGAAGCTTTCCATAAGTTTTGCATTGGATATAAGTCGAGCTATGGAATACTTGCATGCAAATGGTATTATCCATCGTGATTTAAAGCCAGGTAATTTTTCTTTTTCCTTTTCCTTTTTCTCGTTGTTCTAGTTATTTTAGTTTATTTTGACGACGGGCAACTGATCGGGCATTTGGGTTGGCAACATATCCCACTTGTAATTGTAAATGAGGTCCTTAGTAGATCCACAAAAATATTAATCATTTCTAGTTTTGAACATTTGCCAGAATGCTATTGTTAGAATCATCCTGTTTTCTTTTAGTTTTGCATGCTCGTCTAAGTTCTAATTCTAGAGTATTAGACAATATGGTTGAAACATTGTTTATCGCAGAAATTGAGTTCTAATCTAGCAAATAACCTTCTTTTCTTTCCCAGCCAATCTACTTCTTACAGAAGACATGAAGCAAATTAAGCTCGCTGACTTCGGGCATGCTAGAGAGGAGATAGCCGGTGCAATGACTAGTGAGGCTGGTACATACCGGTGGATGGCTCCTGAGGTGCAGTTTTTTGTGTTATTTGTTCAAATTTTTATACTGCAAAAAATTTCATAATATGGCTAATTTTTTTCTTTTTATCTGAATTAGTTATTCCACACAGAGCCACTTCCAAGAGGAGTGAAGAAGCAATATGATCACAAGGCAGATGTGTACAGCTTCTCCATAGTTCTGTGGGAGTTGCTGATGAACGAAACTCCATTCAGGGGAAGGGCTAGTATAATGGCAGCATATGCTACAGCGAAAGTAAGTCCTGTGACTGACATTTAAACATAAAATAATATTCCAGAAACCCGAAAACTCTATCTGATAGCTACTGCAAGCTCTTTAACACTCCTATCTCTATTCTCTTTTAAAACTCAGCCCACTTCATTCCATGGTGCTTGATCTTTTCGAATTGCCTTAGATTTACTAAGAAACTTGTATGATTGTTTATATTTTGGAAAGTTTGATTTTGCTGCTGATCCGATGAACTGAGTGTAACATGAAAACAATTTTTCGAAAGTTTAATGACTGTTGGTGGATTTTTCTTTGCCATAGAAACAGATGTTCTATGATTTGCTACATTCAGTGGAAACATTTGGATGAATTTTTCGCTCTTGCTTTGCAGGCAGTACGGCCGAGCCTGGATGACATTCCTGAGCAGATCATCCCACTCTTGGAGTCCTGTTGGGCACATGACCCAAAGACCCGGCCTGAGTTCATGGAAATCACAGATTTTCTTTCCAACTTGTTCAAGGAACTGTGTTCAACTGAGGCCGAACCTCCCAAAGTCTTTGAGACTGAAGTTGAACATCCTGAGAAGTGCAATGTGAAGAAAGAAGAATCGGCAATTACCAACCATGTGATTGACAGGCCTGACGAGAAGAAGAAGGGTAAAAGGCGAAAGAAGAGCAGATCATTAAGCTTCTTGTGGTGCTTTGTATGTAAGTGCTGGTGTGGTTGACAAGTGGCATTGTGGGTTCTGTTTTGGGTTCTTTAGGGCTGAGGGGCTCACTCCACAGGCTAGGAATTGTTTTGGTTATTCTCTCACCTTTTGTAGGATACACAGAAGAACTACAGATATAGATAGGTACACACAGCCAGGGTTTCTGAGCTGAACTGTTGTTATGTAACTTGTGTTACAGACAACTGTACAGAAATTACATTGGTAGGAACCTTAGAATAAAAAAAACAAAAAAAACAGATAGAGAGCTAGAGAGAGAGTTGGATACAAAGTGTTTTCCCAGTTGGATTGCTTTACAAATCAAAAGCTTAATCTTTTGTGAATTTTGATCTTTAGCATTTTATTTTTCTTCAAATTCTTCTCAAACCATTGGATTTTGTATTTCATTTTCATAGGTATGCTGGCTTGCCCCTTTAAGACTCTTAGATTTTGGAATATTTTGTTTCGTACAAGTTAATGTGATTGGTCATAATGACTCCCTTTCTGATGCTTGAATTGTTGGTTATGGCAAAATTAGTACTAGTTAAGAACAGTAGGCTTTCAGATAAGGATCTTGTTTCCCTTTCTATGCTGGTTGCTTCGTAGTGCTTAGCTTTTGTGTTGACTAAGCGACAACATCATTGCTAGTGGTAACTATATCCAAGTTATGTGACTTTGTAAAGAAGGTTAAAAGCTATTTTTGAGTCCAAATTTTTTTATTTTGGATAATTTACTAGTAAAAGGATATGTGTAAGGTTCCATATCAAAACTCTTCGGTTCTAAAACTGCTTCGATTAGATTTTGTAGATGATTACACGTATATGGAGTTTGTTTAGGATCCACATAGGATATGTAAATGTTCGTATTGATTTGGGGTTTTTGCATGTTACAAAAATTGTAATAAATGTTGGACCCACATAATTAGTGTATATCGAAGATCGAGATACGTGCCATAATTTGAGTGGTATAAATATGTAACAGCAGTGGGTACTTTGATACAAGGAACAAATTTTCAAGAGGAGAAAGTGGGTCATGAATTTTTTCCATATTCAACTAAAAACTATAGCTTTTTTATTAGGGTGACGTGGCCGTAAATCAAGGAGAGTTAGTAGAAGAAACCGGACAGGAGGGAGGGAGGAAGAGAGTAGAGATAAACAATAAATAAATAAAATAAAGTAATAATATTGAATTAAATTAATATGAAAAGGTAGCTGTCAGGATGAGTCATCGTGGCTCCTGCATCGTCACGATCTAATCCAGTGAAACGTGGACAGCTGGACACATCTTCCTCGCACGTGTCTCCCCCGCCAAACCCTAACCCTTTTTGTTCCGGTAGACTACCGCCACACTGGATCACTCCGTACAGCCCCCAACCCACATATCTACTCAGCCCCCCCAAACCCAAACCCAAAGCCCCATCCCCAAACAACGACAAAACTAAAACTAAAACTACTTAGAGAGAAAAAGCTGAAGCCTTCATCTCTCTGTCTCTGTCTCTGTCTCTCTCGCTCTCGCCCACGTAGTTTTGAAGTGAAGGTTCTAAATTCGAAAACCCTAGATTCCTAATTTGTTAGCCGTTGATCTTAAATAAAGTGTTGTTCCACCTGGACTTCCACCTCACTCTCCTAAACGCCATGAAAGCAGGTCTCTCTCTCTCTCTCTTTCCTTATATAATGCAAATCACGCGTCTCATGGCCTGATTTCCCGTAAATTGCCTTTCCGTTCGTTTTGTGTTTGTATTATTCTGCGGATTGTGTCAAAATCTGAGCTTTGTTGAATTCTTTGTTGTGTACGCAAGTTAATCTGTTGCGCTTATTGGCTGCTATTCATTTACTATCAGCTTTTGCTTCAGCTCTGTGATAATTGTTTGATTGAATTTTGAGCTTGCTGTAGGAAAATTAGTTAAATTGAGATAAGTGTAGGTGTAATTTAATCCCCAGTTGATAAATTTCACGGCTTTGAGTGTCAAATCGGTGCCTGAATAGTAAATACTTGACAATTTGAAGGGGATTTTTCAGTCTTTCCCTCTCAACCCTTCTTTGGTTGACCACATTTTTTGTTTTGGTTAATCTTGATTAATTGAACCATCTAATTACTGATCTTAGGGCTGTTAATTTTGTTGTTTTGCAGGTGCTTCATAGATATATATATATATATAATTACTTATCTTAGGGCTGTTAATTTTGTTGTTTTGGTTAATCTTGATTAATTGAACCATCTAATTACTTATCTTAGGGCTGTTAATTTTGTTTTTTTGCAGGTGCTTCATAGATATATATATATATATATATATAAGAATAAACGTGATCTGTTAAATTGTGAACTTAAGGGGTGTTTTCTGGGCCAACAAAAATGGGGACAGGGGAAGAGGGCACGCCTTCTAAGCCTTCCAAACAAGCTTCTACAGCTCAGGTAGTCCCTCCCTCTCTCCTCCTAAGTCCTCAATTCTGTCCCCTCAAGTTTTTAATCAGTCTCCCATGAATTTACAGGAAATACCAACAACACCTTCATATCCGGATTGGTCCAGCTCTATGCAGGTTCATGATGAAAACACATTCTGGGTCAATATGTGATTTTTTTTGAAGTAAGCAGATAGATAAATTTGATATCTTGATAAATAATTTTAATAGCTCATAGCTTCTTGTTTAGGCTTATTATGGTCCTGGAGCTACTCCACCTCCCTTTTTCGCCTCTACTGTTGCTTCCCCAACTCCACATCCCTATATGTGGGGAGCCCAAGTAAATGTCTTTTCCTTTGTTACATAGGAAAGAAGATTGCTTTTTTCTTTTTTGGTTGAAAAAAGGTGGTGTTTATTCTCTTTTTGTGTTTCAGCATCCTATGATGCCGCCATATGGAACTCCAGTTCCATACCCAGCCATGTATCCTCCAGGTGGAGTTTATGCTCATCCTAGTATGGTCGCGGTATGATGCTATCCCTCTCATATGATTATATCCCCTCGCAAACCAACTCTGACACAAGTCTCTTCTTGCTATTTGCTTTATACACGTCTGTCCATCTTCATTGATAAAAATGGCCTCTATGATGTTATCTAAGTATTCAACCTTAACAGCTGATTTCTTGCATTCATTTACTCTTTAGACTCCAGCCTCAGCACAGACAAATCCAGAGTTGGAAGGGAAGGGCCCAGATGGGAAAGAGCGGGTTTCAACCAAAAAACCCAAGGGAACTGCAGGAAATACAGGTTTGGTTGGTGGCAAGGCTGGGGAGAGTGGAAAAGCAACTTCAGGTTCAGGAAATGATGGCGCTTCACAAAGGTGTGCTAATCTTTGCTTTGGATTCCTCCTTTCGACAATTTTTTAGATTTCTCTTTTCTCTTTTTACATTGGCTCCGTGCAAGATTTTTGTATCAGTGTGGTGCCCTGTTGCTGACTGTAAATTTTTTGGATAATAGTGGTGAAAGTGGTAGCGAGGGTTCATCAGATGGCAGTGAAGATAATGCTAACCAACAGGTGTGTATAAGCATTTTAGGTAATCGCTCCTAGGTGTTGGTTGTTACTTTGCTTGACTAACAAAGTTGCGGGCCCATCTGGAAAATTGTTGTTGCCCATTTTTCGCTTGCCCACATCTACACTTAGATTTTCTATGTTGGGCTTTATACTTCCATATTAACCTGTTCAAACAAAATTTCTTCTGGTATGATGTATTCTTGTTCTTCTAATGAAAGCGTGGTTGATTTCTCTCTAGGAGTATGGTGCAAACAAGAGGGGAAGCTTTGACAAGATGCTTGCGGATGGTATATTAATCGTGTTCAACTTCCTGCTTGTGTTATATTTGTAAAGTGGTTTGCTCATAATTAATTTTCCAGGAGCAAATGCACAGAATACTGGGGCAAATGTTCAAGCTTCAGTGCCTGGGAAGCCTGTCTCTATGCCTGCTACTAATCTAAATATCGGAATGGACTTATGGAATGCAACCCCTGCAGGTGCTGGAGGAGCAAAAATAAGAGCAAATCCATCAGGTGCTCCATCAGCTGCGGGTGCTGACCACTGGATTCAAGTATGAATCTTTCTATTATCTTCTAAATTGTTATTTTGTAATCGCTATCCATGCAAAAATTTACACGCACAGATGATCATATATGTGTATATAATATAGATAGATAGATAGATGGAGAGAGAGAGATGTTGTCAATTTATTTGTCGGACCAATCTGGAAGCACATTTAAAGATTCCACTTAATTAATGCTAGATTAACAACCATGCAAATTAACATGCCAGATTGTGTGCCAAGAGGAAATTTTCCTAGTCATGGTGGTGACGTTATGAATATCTTTCTTAAAAGACTGGCATTATAATAGTTTTAGTAAGGTTTTAATTTGTTTGTCATGATTTTGACAGGACGAACGTGAACTGAAAAGACAGAAAAGAAAGCAATCAAATAGGGAGTCAGCTAGGAGGTCAAGATTACGGAAGCAGGTACAGATGTACTTATATACACTATTTGGCAGCAATTTCCCTGTTCTATCTGGCTTTTTATTTGTTTATTTAAATTTCAATAAAAAGGTCAGTACCCAATTTGGTCACAAATGAAGGGCTATGGGAGGAAAATCTGCATTTAAGGAAGAAAAAAAAAAGTAATATTTGTCCCTCTTTAACTAGTGGAAATTTTAATAAGCATCATGTGCTACAAGATGATCAATTTTAAAGGACCAATCAAACAGTAGAGCTATGTGCTAAGACCTGAACAAATATAATATGTATTGATATCATACATATATATGCTTAACTCCCTCTTCCGTTTCTTATGTTTACCAGGCGGAGTGTGAAGAGCTACAAGCAAGGGTGGAGACATTGAGCAATGAGAATCATAACCTTAGAGATGAACTGCACAGGCTCTCAGAAGAGTGCGAGAAACTCACATCTGAGAATACTAATATAAAGGTTTACTTCAATACAATTGCATTTTCTTCTTCTTATTTTACTTCTATGCCAAATGTCAAATCCATGTTTGCATAAACTCAAATGGGGAGAGGATCCTTGCCGGTTCAAGTTGTGGCTTGATGGGTTAAAAGCAATCAAAGTTGCCTGAATGTTTCACTAATCTGTTCCACTAGTGCACTCCATTTTTTGATACGTATGATTTTTGCTGCTATACAGGAAGAGTTGACGCGAGTGTGCGGACCAGATTTCGTAGCAACCCTTGAGCAGCAGCCTGGTGGTGGTGAGGGCAACAGTTGAGAAGGAATTAATTTCTCTCTTTGTAGTAACAGAAATTTATTGAGCTCCGGAAGCCATGACCCTCACTCGAATTGAGCGTAGAGCATTTGTTTCCCTTACTAATTTATACACTTAACCCTTCTCTGTAACTGTAACGTTTATTTATCAACTTTCAACTGAGTTGGATCCTCGGAGCCATGCAAATTGTTGTACCATTGGAAAAGAGTATATAATAGATTGCTTCCATTGACTATTTATCTTTTCAAACCGATTTGTACTTCCTCATTCTTCCTCACCCGTTGTTACTGTTTCTGTGCTCACTCAAAATGATGCTGCGGACGGAGTGGAGGAGTCTGGTTATAGAAACAGCGAACTTTTTGTATCTTTGTTTCGAAGTGGCAGAGGCTGAGAAAGAAATGATGCAATAGAGCCCAATTTTTCTTCGACAGTTTTCGCAACTCACCTTGCTTTTTAACTTTCATAGATTCATTAATTCCACATCAAATGTGAGAGTTGGGAAAATAGGTGGTGTTTCCCTTTCTCTTACAACTAGCAGGGCATCAGTTAGAAAAGGCAGTGCTTGGTTAAAGAACTTCCAACGAGACGGCTTCTGATACGTTAAGGAAAAAAAGGGTAGGGAAGGAAAAGATAAGGACAAAACGTGAAACGGAATGTGGTAAAGATAAACATGAGCACTATTTCCGTCTGCTAAAGTACAGTTAAAGTTAACATCATATTTACCAAATTGTGAGATAACATGCCAAGAGTAAAGCTACCCAAAAATGATTTTGTTCATTGCATACTACCCCAGATCTTCACTAATTACAGCACAAATAAGAAATACACAAGTACGTTACAAAAGGGAAGGTACTTTTCTTTCTTTTCTCCTTTTGCACCAGGAACAGAAGGATTTCAAAACTACACATATTACCAACAGGTAAAAACACTAATCACTCTCTTTTTAATAATATCACTAATCCTCATGATCAGACTCCGAAACTGGGGCTATTCTTGCCTGGCCTTCTATTGCATTCTGTCGTGGTACGTCTGAAGTAGGCCTCGGGTCTGTTAAATAGGAGGGAGGGCAATGAACTGTAGTCAGAAAGACTGGACCAGCAAATATAACAAACAAGCTCTAACTACTAGCCTGTTAAACTAATGATATCCATCACATTATATACGATCCCTTTGTAGGGGAGAAAATGTAGGTGTTTGACTTTGAGTGTATGTGGTGGGGGTACCAATGTCATTCTCACCTGAACCCAAAATTTTCATCACCACAGCCCTAGCATACTCAATCTCCGCTTGGTGTGCACTAATGAGTTTGTGCTGCAATATAGAAACCAGATAGCTCTATGACTGTACATTGTAGTATTTTACCTACAATGTAAAAACAGAAACAAGCACTTGCACAGGCAGTTGATTTTGACCATGACCAACAAATTTCAAGGGTACTGCTTACCAAAGTAATATTCACATAAACTCATATTGCTCAAGAGACAGAAGGCATACCAATTCACCATATGTGAGTGCCAGAACTCGATCAACCTGAGTTTGATGCTTCAAAAAGAAATGGACGTAGATGGTTCGTGTACAACTGCTTTGCTCCCTGGTAGAATCAGGCAGTTATTTACTAATTTTTATAGAAGAAAGCAGGTAGTTAATTACAACACAATTTTCCCCACGTGTCCGTATCTCATAAAGTTATGCATATAAACAGTGTGTGCTATGAAATGCAACAAAGCATTATGAACACAGCCCAAAATGCAACCATAGAAAAAAAAACCCCCATAAACACCCAAATGAATATGCATTTATTTTCTTCCAAGTGTCTGTTATCATCCTCATTAACAAGTGATGTTCAACAGAATTGGATGACAATCATGATGCTGTCTTTACTGCCTAACAGCCGAGACTAGCTGCTTATCACTTGACATCACAACCAGAAGATATAAACTCTAAAGCTAAATCAACTAGTCTAAACTACATTTTACTCCTCATAATCTCATTGCACCAACCCCCTTATGTGGCCCCAAAAAAGAACATAAACATGAAGTCCCTTCCAAAATGCCTTTCAAAAAAGAAATTTCAACCTAATTCAAAAGAAATATGCTTTAATATTATCTGCAATGAGTTTCATTTTATAATTATATATATATGCACAGTAACTATGTAATATGGTTTTGTTAATAAACCCAGGAGAAGAGTCCAAGTGATGAGGTAGGTGGGGAAAAGGGTTCAGATTAGAATAGGTCGTGGGTCAAATCTCATCCCAATCTGGCAAAGAAAAAATATCATTCAAAACAGAAAGATGAAAAAAATGGTGAAATTACTCAATTTATCCAAACATTCCCTGGATGTTTCCTGAATTACAAATGAGTTTGAATATACGAGGATAATTGAAATGACTACTAGAAGTTAATGCAAGAGAGGTTGAGAGAAAATAGATGATTAGAACCAACTCAATTTTGTGACTGCCTTTGTCATTTTCATTATGTACTGACAAAAGCACTCCAAAGAGAAGAATAGCATTGAACTTACATCGACAGATGGAAGTTGGAGCCAAACAAGAAAGGCAAACTTCAAATGATGGTACATTGGGCACCTGGGTACAACAACAATAAAGATGAGGTTGTCTATCAAGCTCAGGTAAACGCATGCTTAAATTAGTAGTGATATCTTTTCTTATAATGTTGTAAGATACAATTTACTCTTTCCTTATGCCAATATAATCTCATTTGTAACTATTGTTAAAAACACGTTATACCCTGAATGCTACTGCACCATAGTCTTGTTGGAGAAATGGTTCATGTCATGATTATAACAAGTGCATGAATAGATAAATTAAAAGAATATGAAAGAGTGTAGGATATCTGATTTTATTATTCTTCAAAATGTGGATTTCTTTAAATTATATAGGAAAACTGAATTTTTTGCTATTCAATTCATCAAAACATTGTGGTTGACACATGCAATTCATCAGGGGTTTAATTAAACCATCTGTAATGTACAAACTCGAAAGAGGTCAAGAGTAATCCTGAAACTACACAAAACCGTACGGGATTCTGGGCAAATAATATGCATATGTAAAAAAGTAGTACATGTTAAACGACACAAATAAAACAATTTATCGGATTTTCAAGGGGGAAAACTTGACCCATCTAACCTCAAATAGAGAATCTAACTTCATGACAAATGTGATGATTTTGAGAAATAGGATCCAGAGTCTTACCAAGAAATAAGCTTGTCTGAAAATATTTCCACAAGGCTGAAAGATCCATAAGCTGCAACCATTTGAAGTGGACAATTGAAAGAACTAAATTAGTTGCATGATAATGTCCGAAAATCATAAGCCTGTGTTATATACAGTTGAGATGAAAGGTGAACCAAATCCAAGTTCAAATGGAAAATAATACTAATAATAATAAAAATTTCTAACCTGCCCAATATAAAAGCCACTTTTCTTGTGCATTACGATCTTTCCTCTCAATTGCCTTGCATGTACAGTATACTGGTATACCAATTCCCACAGAACAACTATACCAGAGAAAAACTCAACGTCAAATCACAAAATAACCATTTCTGAAGCTTATACAGAAGAAAGAAACAGTAGTCATGGCTTACCATGCTGTTCGAAGAACAATGTTTGAACCGAGAGGGCAAAGGAGCAATCGTAAACCTACCTGCATCAGATATTTTCAAACATCAATTTTAAGCATGCAACTATCAAAAAGTTAATGCATTCCAGTCTAAATTTGACAGGCAATACAATGATAACACAAATAACAACACATAACACACACAGAGGCAAATTGATGAGGTATTCTGTAACTATCAACACCCACTAGATTGGCGCTTTAAGGACACTAAAATTAATTGCATAGGCAGACAGGGTCCAAACAAGACAATTGATTTCCTTTACCAAAGGAGAAAAAGGAAATTAATGAATTTGACAATCAAGTTTCTTAATTTCTCACTGGAAATGGTATTAAAATCATTATCTTGCGCCGGATCAGCAAGAATTGAAATTCTAAAAACAAATAATCAGTTTAAAGTGAATCATCGGAAATATTATTGAATAAACAATTTAATTTCATATTATCAGTTATTACGAATCCCTAAATCAAATTGGAATTCGAATTTTGGGATCAGCCCGTTACAACTGTTGATGCGAAATTGAAACGAGAGCAAGCCAAAAGAGAAAAATGTCATTGAGCAAAGAGCAAAGGAAAGCAAAATCGAAGGAGGAAGGTGAAACTTGACCTCGCTGGCTATGTTAGATCCGAGAAGCGCCATCTCCGAGCAGAGCAAAGAGCGCAGGGAAACCGCCTAACCGTTAATTTCGTTTTCGATATATGGCGTTTTTATACTTGTGATTTATTAATCTAAGTTAGTAGACACGAGATAAATGGAAAAAAACTGAGAATTTAAATTAAGGAGAAAAGTAAAAGTAAAAGTAATTTAAAAAAATCATTTTAAATTAAAAACTAATATCACTTAAAATGATTTTTCACTAAATTTAAAATCCATTCCGTAAAACGCGGGTCTTTGAGTCTACTCTCTTACGCCTAAGTTTGAATTCATCTCTCCATAGATATTACATGTCTTCTTAAAAAAAATCTATTTCGTGTATTTTACTCCTAATCAATTGTAATTATATGAACTAAAGCAACTGTAATTGTTTTTTTTAATACAATCGAATTCACATGTTGAGATTATTAATCGTGGGAAGAGGGTTTAGGCATCTATATATGAACTAAAACAATCAATAATGTAAAAACTACCTATCAATATTGGAAAGGAGGAATCGAACTTAGGATATGAGTGCAATGATAAATAAAATACTCTTAAATTACTTGAGTTACAAGCCAATTACGTGCTTTGTTACAACCCACCCATGGTGAATCGTTTTTGCCCTACTAATCCGAGGGATTGGAGTGCACTTAATACAATCTCACCAACATGTAATTGTGACCAAATTAAGATCATCTTGCTCACTTGGTTTAACTATCAGTATATTGTTAATAATTTAGAGGCAACATTTTAGTTACAAACTCACGCTACAAGATTCAATCTTATAATTTAATCTATAAAGAAGAAATGTAAGAAATAGGTGATGCGGAATGAAATATGATTCATTGATTCATAATTGAGTGTTGGGACATTGCCAATAATTGCTTAGCTTCCCTGTTATGTTTGTTAAAAAACAAGCCAAAAAAAGAGTTACAAGGACAAAACCAAACGAGAACCACACGTACACCAAAGAAAGAGAAAACTACTCCCAAATCCAACAAAACAAATTGGTCGGGATCATTAACTTAACACTTAAAACATAATTACACCCCAAACCCCCAATAGTTAAAGAGTAAGAGTATAGACTATAATTAAGTAAAATAACTACTTAATTATTAGCTAGCTAGCTAGCTGCAAAACGCTAATTAGCTGCCCTAATTACACCTCCATGCCGACGTGGCAATCAGGGCTCTATCGTGCCAGCAAAGCACCAACTCGGCCTGCCGTTTCGCCACATGGAACCCACTGACCTGGACCTTCCCCAGCAAGCACTGGGCCTGAAAGTCCGCAAACTGGCTCAGCTCCACAGCCCTCATCCCGGCCCCATGAAACGCTTCCCGCCACGGTGGGACCCGCCTCCCCGCCGCCTCCACCGCCCCCTGAATCTTCGGCCGCAGCAAAAACATCTCAATCTTCTTCACCACTTCGCTGGAAGCCGCCGCTGCCGCGTCGAGCGACTCCAGCATAACGGAGTAAAACTCGAGGCTGGAGACAAAGTTCCTCCTGAAAGACGTCGCTGCGGAGTCCCCCATCCCGTCGGCGTCGACAAACACCACGACGCTCGGCGACAACCGCCTCATGTCGCCAAGAAAAGCGGAAATGTTGTTCTGAGAGCAGAGGCGGCGCAGGATGTACGGAGAGAGCAGAACCGCCGTTTCTCTCCGTCCATGAACTTGACGGCCTTAAAGGACATCATCTCGAACGTACGGACGGGGACGAACTCTACCTGGAACCTGATCTTGAGGTCCTGAGCGAACTGGGAGAGGTTCTCCTTGACCAGCCGGGTTTCGCCTGCGTACTCCTCTGGCACGACAGCGGTGATGCGGAGCACCTGTGGAACTGGGCTTGTTCGGCCTGCCACGTCAGCTT
Organism: Prunus fruticosa; assembly: GCA_018703695.1. NCBI lineage: Eukaryota > Viridiplantae > Streptophyta > Magnoliopsida > Rosales > Rosaceae > Prunus > Prunus fruticosa. Next base: position 28,183,360 of record CM031923.1, read on the forward strand.
TCTCGGCGAGCTCTTTCATCAGGGAAGCGTACTGGCCGCCGAAGCCTATGTCGAAGTCGACGACGTGGATGAAGGCGGAGCCGCTGAGGGCTTCCAGGAGGGCTTGGTTGGTCGTGAAGTGGGAGAACATCGGGACTGGTGAAATTCCACAAAAGCTCTTGTAGGCGCGGATGGTCTGGACGATTTCGGACCAGGACGAGAGCTGATTGTGAGCAGCTGAATCGGAGCCGTTGAGGATGGACTGGAGGGCGTCCCTGAAATAAACCGCCGCACGCTGGAGCGGTTTCCCGACGGGTTTCGACGGGGAGGAAGATCGTAGCCGTTGGTTCAGGCGGTCCAGGATCCCCTGGGCGAGCTGCAACTCGTCCGAGTCGAAACAGTCCGCGGCGCGGATTAATTCCTCTATGAAATCAAACCCGACGTTCCAATTTCCCGGCTGATGGTCGTAAAAATTGTGGGTGGTGTTAGTGAAGTTTTGGGTGGAGTATACTTCGGATTCGGAGAGATTGATGTTGAAATCCGAGTGGACCAGCTGGGTCGAGTCGAACGGCTGGGGATGTGGGTAGTCGGAAAGATGAGAAATTTGTGAGTCGGTGGAGTTCAATTGCGGGATTGAAGTCTTCAAGTTGGGAACAGAGTCGTCGTGCAGGCCCAAGTCTCTCATGATCGAGTCCCAGTCCAGATTGTGCAGGGCCTGCTCGTCCCACTCAAGAGGGTCATGGTGATTTGGGTGAGACAGGACGTCTGAAACCGCTGAAATTTTTGCGGGTTTTTGCTCGGCCACCGGGCTGGGGCTGGGGCGCAGGTCAAGAACCGACGTGGGTTCGTAGCACGAGTTTTGGATATTGAGATTGGCAGGAAAATTGAGGCCTCGGTTGGTTTGGTTGGTGTTTGTGTTTGTGTTGTTGTTGTTGTAGGATTCGAGTTTTGGGTTGGTTTGTGGAGAGGAAACGGGTACTCTCATGGCTTAGCAAGAAAGCTCTGTTTGCTCTGTGAGCTGCTGCTCTGTTTTTGGGTGCTTGAAACGAAAGAGGGAGATGAGGTTGAAGAAGAGGTGAGGGGGCTTTTGGATGTGATGATTGCTGGCTTTTTATCTTTGCGTGTGTGCATGGTGGTTGGTGCTTGCTTGCATTAATATGTCATACATGACAGACATGGATGACGAGGGTCAGAGGAGGCTTCTTGCTCAAGTCTTCCATGGCCATTTGCTTTTTGAGTTTCTGTGTCTTTGTTTGATTCGCTGCCTAATTCGCTTTTTGTTAACTCTCTCACTCAGCCCATGCAAAGCACTGAACTCAACCCATCTAGTGTTGGTTGATTTTCAGAAGGATCGCATAGGCAAAACTTTAATCACTCAAACCAGTGAAGTGAGCTGTGGGCCAGCTACTTACATGCACCAATCAATGATTGGCTTGAACGGGGAAAGTTTAGGTTTCCGTGCACTATATTTTCATGATCATATTCCTCGCCAAATTTTTATATTTATTTAATTATTTTAATTTAAGGTATCTTTTTTAATATGCGAGTGAATTTCACTTATAAGATAGATGTGATTAACAATGTAATTAGAAGATTCAAACTCCGAATTTGTTTGTTTTGTTATAAATTTGTCATTGGTGATAATTTTTAGAACAAGAAAATCATACATAGGATAGGAACACCAAATGTGCCTAATATTGCTCCATTTCTGTCCTAATTGTGTTTTGATTAATGTCATGCATCCTTTTCCTTTTTCGTCTTGAATCTGTTAAAATGGGTAAAGGTGAAAAACGGTCACTTGCAATGCGTTCACATCATCTGTACAAAATTCCAAAGCCTTTGCGTATTGGAAGACTTCTCAATTCGTTTCAAGTCTTCAACGTAAAACGACAAATAAGTCAAACTATTGGCGTTAAAGCTCCAAAGTTGTGTTCCCCCCAAACTCTTCCGAGGAGAGGACCCACAAAAGCTCTTACTAAAACCAAACCCCCCTTGCCTTTACTTATCCCACTTTGAGAAAAGCTTAGAAAAAGAACCATCATTAAATCTTTGAGAGGGCCGCAGATACCGGCTCACTCTCCCACATCGGAAGTTGGCAAAGTACCAATTAAAACCTAATTAGAGTATAATTAACTATCTCTTTATCTTAGGTTTAATACCCTAAACTAGCATTAATTTGTACTCTTCTTAGTTTACTTAATTAATCAAAGAACAAACTGTAGACGTACTCTAGAAGAATGAAGCAACGTTCACACTTGTTGACGTTGAGGAGGGACCCAAAGGCCAAAGGGATGGGCCCTACCTGCAAACACTCCAGCTTAGATTGATTGGGCACAGGCGGAGGGACCCATAGGACCCACAAATGGGAGCCACTAGGGTTGCTTTTTGTCGGACATGCATGGTTTTGCATGGGCATGCACCGCAGCAGCGTAGAAACCAGGCCCACGTAGGATTGCTTTGGCCAATTGCCATTGGCGGCGACCAGAAAGAGAGAATATATTCCTTAGAAGAATTTCCAATATGGTGAGAGAGAGAGAGAGAGAGAGAGAGAGAGAGAGAGTTGCAATCACCGATTGATTGATGCAAATCCTTCCGTCCATTTACGTACCAAAGAGCAAGTTAACACACAAGATCTAGCGATGCACATTTTCTGCACCTTTTGTTTTGGTAATGGGTGTGATGGGTGGGAGGAACTTTACTATTGGAAAAGTTTTTGCCCACCACCAGAAAGATAGGTCGAGTCTTTTTGCTAGAGACCTATAAACAAAAGTATTTTATTACTACTTTTATAATAAGCTAAAGCACTTAAGTCCTAATCAAGCTGATTATCATGTGTGTTTCATTCCAAAGCCAAAAAGAAGGAGAGGAAAAGAAAGGGTTTGTGTTAAATTGCTAGTTCTTTGAGTTTTTCTGTGCCCTTTTTTTGTCGTTTAATAATGTAAACACTATGCAAGGATGATATAGGATCCTATGCAACTACATTCAGAAAAAAGATTTAATTGCATTTTGATGTGTGAATTTAAACTGAGGGATTTGAATTTTATTTTTTATTGTATTATGTTGCATGATAAATTTTTTTTCTCTCTCAAAATTAAGAAGAGGAGGAGATTTTTCACACACACATTACCAATAAGGTGCCATGAAGTTTGAACCTAATACAATTAGGCTACAAATTTTTAACAAGTATCAAAAGTAGTCTCTTTTTGAATAGTTTCTTTTAACATTCCATTAAAAACTTTAAATTGCGTAGTCAAATATAAGTTTCTCATTTTAAATCCAGTAAAAAAAAAAAGAGCTTTATTTTTTATTTCTTTTAATTTCTTTTAATTTCAGGACGGAGAAGATGACAAAACTAATAAGAAAAGATAAATAGATAGTAAAGGACAGAATACGTTGCAGTAGAAAAAACAGAAAGAATACGACAAATCCTAATGTCATTGTAGTTCGTATTAATTAACCCTTTTTTTTTAATGGACGTTTCTTTTTGTAAATTGACAAGTATAGATGTTGCAGATTGATTTGAACTTTGACGATTTTATATACCATTAACTATTAAGGCATCCTCGTCCATTCTTTTAGAATATAATAAAATAATGCAACTGACGGCATCGATGGAGAGTTACAAAATAATTCAATTATATATCTACAGAGACTTTCGACAATAATGATAATAAGCATATTTTTCCTAATAATGCAAAGGAAACATCAGCAAATGATTCCATTATGGGTAGGATATGGAAGATCCAAGCTTTGCTTAACATGATCTCTTAACTCCTTATAGTCAAAATTCTTCTATTAATAAAGTATTAATATTGTTATAGACCTTGGGTTAAATTTCTCACTATCCTAAACTCCCTTCGTGTATATATGCTAGGATTCACGAGTTCTTTATATGTATTCAGGATTTACTTAATGTCTTTAAAAGTGGGTGAAAAGAATTTTTTCTGTGACCTAAAAATAGTTTAATATTGCAAAGTAGTATGAAAATGGAGTTTTCTGTAGCCGATACTTATCAATGGATGTAGAAAAGTACTTACTTAAGAATTAAGGTTTCTTATAATTAAGTACACGGGGCACACACGGTGGGAGAGGGAAACTTGAAGCTCACAAAAGAGAGAGAGAGAGAGAGAGAGAGGAGGTGATGGGAATTGAGGGGGGTTGAGATTCTGATTTAAATCATTCATATAAAGATGGTCTCACTAGTCCATTCACCCACCCTCCAAAAGAAAATAAAAGGCAAAGGGTGATGGGGAGAGAGAGCACTGGCGATTGCAGCTGTGGTAGGGAGATTTTTTAGGCACCATAGTGGCCTGAGGATCTTCTATCTATCTCTCATGCAAGCACATTCACCTTACACTTAGAGCCAGCAAGCCCTCCACCTTTTTGTGATATGGGATTGGGATCCCCACTGGATATGTTGATTTTGCTTTGAAAAATACCCCTTGATTCATTTTAGTTTTTATATATGTATATATGACCACCATTCTTCATTTTCTTTTTCTCTTGACCAACTCTCAGATATGTAGTTGGATTGATGATACAACCAAGACATTAACGGGAAGCTATGCCCTTAGCCTTAGGCCCCTTTCAATGCCAATTTGCCAACAACAAAAAAACAATTTAAATCCAAGAAGGTTAATATTTTGTGTATCAAATCCAAAACTGATTGAGTAGTTTTTGTCTACAATTAGCTGTATATTACTAACCATATTAATGTCCGTAATATTTTAGGGAGCTTTAGTAATATACCCAAAATAGGAGCTGAAATTATATAAAAAAATCCTACATGGAATGCACTTTAGAAACATATCCAAAAACCATTTACTACATACAAAATGAGTTTTGAATTTCCTATAAATTATATTAATTACTGTCACTAACTAACTTAAAAGAAGCCCAATACAAAAAACACAAAAAAAAACCCAAAACAAGCCCAACCCAGATTTTTTTTAAAAACCCCAAACTTAAGTATTAAAAAAAAACACGAAAACCAAGGGCATGTCTCCACGACCCTTCCTTTTCCATCAAATCTCTGCAAACCATGTCATAGAAGTACATTGTTAATACCATGTCATAGAAGTATATTGTTAATACCATGTCATACCGGTACATTGTTAATACCATTTCATAGAAAAACATTGTTAATACCATTTCATACAAAAAGAAAAAAACATTGTTAATACCATTTCATACCAAAAAAAACATTGTTAATACCATTTCATACAAAAAAACATTGTTAATACCATTTCATACATAAAAACATTGTTAATATCATTTCATATATAAAAACATTGTTAATACCATTTCATACATAAAAACATTGTTAATACCATTTCATTCAAAAAATATTGTTAATAACATTTCATACAAAAAACTCAAAAAAGCCCAGCAAGACATCTGATATCCTTTGCAGAAACCACCTCCAATTGTCTACAGTCTCACCAGGTACAATCGCAAAGGCAAAAGGAAATACATCTACAAGAAAAAAAAGTACACTATTAATACTGTGTCATAGAACTATATTCCTAGTAAAAATCACATTCTGCATATCCTAAACTTCAAGTGCACAGCTATATATAGAGAAAAATATAAAGCATGCTTTGTTACTGAAAATCTGTTAATAGTATCTCATAGAAGTACACTGTTAATACTATGTCATAGAAATCAATTCAGTTGTAGGGTATGAACAGTATAACAATTGTTCATACCACTTACCTGGAAGTTAACAACTACATCATTTCATTTGCATAATAGATACAATAAAAGTTTACAACTTCATACCACTCAAAATCAACTACATCATTTCATTTGCATAATTGATTGATTATTCATCACTCCACATACCACAAACATTGAATCGGAGTGGCTCCCACACATACTTCTCATGATCATTGTGCTTGGTTGTAACAATGACCTTATCTGCAACAAGATAAGCACCAACAGCCAAGGCTTCCATTAATTCTTTGGTGCCAACCTTGCAATGGTACCAAGGTTGTTCACCAAATCTAACAACAAGAAATTAGAACAAAATAATTAAGCATAATAGAATAATTGGAACAACACAGATAACAATCATAAGCCCAAAGCGCATAACTGATAAGGTGAAATAGTATATAGAATTTGAATAGTCTGCTATTTCACTACAAACTACAAGGATAATATGAAACCATTCACTCTCCGTGTCAAAATTTCAATAGATATATGCTGAACCAATAAGAGAATAATATAGATTTTCTAAATTGAACTAAGAAATCCATATTCATATTCATAATTCAAATGACCACCAAAGATTTAAGACACTATGGTCAGATATAATATATGCTGACTTAAATAAGGGGAATATATATCGATAGAGAAAGAGACGGAGAAAGTACGCGTATATGATAATGCAAATTACATCATTGCTATGTCAGCTTCTCATTTATGACAAACATTTGTTGTAGAAATGGAAGATTATAAAATATGAAACTAGCATATGTGTGAAATATGGAGATAATCAAGCAGAGCAAACATATCCTCAACCAGTTAGAAAATTAGGAATAGTAAGGTTCAAGCCATCACATACAAGGCACCACAAACGGAAAGGTAATATTGTGTTTGTAAGTACATTGAGAGAACAAGTCAGACAATATGAAAGCCCTCTAGTGGAATATATATATATATATATATATAATTCAAACTTCCAGGATATCATACCGAAAATAGTCAATTTGATCATCCAATAAATTAATATAGGTCTTTGCAGTCATCAAATAAGTTCATGTGTATAACAGATTCTAGAAACTTATTGCTTCAAATGAGAAATTGTTTTGGTTTCAAAACGCAGAAAACAATTCCTTATAGCTAAATCTTACAGCCAAATCAAAATGACTAGTGCTACTACATCAAACATGAAACAAGTGAGCCAGCCTCACACACTTGGGTACAAGCTCCTTCAAGATTTAAACTGAACAACAACTACAGATGAGAGACAACAATGCATGAATTTTCTACCAACACATATGACCAATTCAAAATCAACCAACACCAGATAGCAAACTAAAATTCAGAAAACACCTACAAATTGTTTTTTTATATATCCATTTTCCACATTTAAACCAGAGATAGAGAAAAAGAGAAAACACAAGCTGTAACCTCTTTACGACCACGCTGCTTCCACAAGGCTGGGCCTCGTTGATGGTGATGTTACTACAGTCGAGGTTCTGTCGTTCATGCCTTCGATCGCGTCCCTCATGGCCTTCTCGTTGCTGAAGGTAACGAAGCCGAAGCTGAAGCCCCTGGATCTCCGGTTTCACGGTTGTTGATGATCTGGAAACACAAAAAGAAATCAAATCTAATCAGATCCGTCCATCAAAACCAAAACGCCGGAGTATAATCAAACAAATACACAATAATAAACAAAAATGAAAAGGAATCGATCCATCTTCAATCTTTGGAGAAAGATCAAGTAACATATAGAAACAGAAGATCAAGTCGAGGGAGAGAACCTCGTGAACGACCCTTCAATTCGATGATCTCACCGAACGGAGAAAAGGCCCTCTCCAGCGCATCATTGTCGGTGGTCCAGGGCGAGCCCTCTGACGAAGCTTAGAATGATGAGGTTGAACAAAAACTAAGCTGGAAGAACAAAAATTGAAAATTGGGGTTGAAGATGAAGATGAGAGTGGAGGTCGTGAAATGAGTTCTAATCTGGTGTTGATTAGAACTCCTATTTTATGTTAAAAGGGTAATAAAAGTATTTCATCTTAATAATTAAATTAAAAAATATACAGATGTCGATTTTTGGGTTTATTTTGGGTGTGTTTATATACATTAAATAGTATAGGGTATTTTTATAGTTTTATGTCTAGGAATGGGTATTTCACTAAATTTCTAATTTTTTATTTTGTAGTAGCCAAAAGCTATGGCCTAGCCAGATCTTCTATAAATAAATAAATAAAATACAATTAGTGAGTGGGGATAAAATAAAATAATATAAATTGAGAAATACCCTAAAAATTGTGCATCTTCTTCTCTTTTGTCCAAAAATAGCCTTGTTAGGTGAAGAGCACAATTCCAATATGATTTGATTTGAATAAAATAAATTACATTTGTTTATTTCACTTTTAATTCCCCTTGTCTATTTTAATTAAATAAATAAATAAATATTCAACATAAATAAATCAAAGTGACATAATTGACAAAAAAAACCCAAAAACAAGGACAAAACATTGCAATACAATGCAACGTTTGAAGACGTCATGAGCCCAAAATGTCCGAGCCCAACTCAGATTTTCTAACAAAAACCCGTTTGATTCCCGCGAAAACTTCTCAACTGCATGGTCTCCCTCCACGGGTAGATACGGACCCTGATCACCTGCCACGTGACTGAATCACCATCCACGTGTCCATGAACAAAGCCACCTGGCTCTAACTTCTTCTTTTTTGGATTGAAACGCATGAGCTATATTGTTTATCTGATCCGCATACCATCACCTTTCTTCTATATAGATCCTCAACCTCCTCACTTCATTGCAATCCATTCACTTTTCTTACAATGTTGAACAAATCTTCAAACAACCAACCATTTCCGTTTACCTTCTTCATCTTGCTTTTCATTGGTCTGTCTTTGCCTGCTGCAAAGGCAATATTGAGCAATGAGGAGCAATTTGGCTCAGGTGCTTCTGCTGCTGCTGCAGGGTCTCTGGTGAAGAAAGATCAACGGAGGGCATTGGTTGTGACAGAGTATGGAGAGATCTCATCCATTGATATCAGTGATGGGCACAGAGGGCCCTACCATATTCAGTTCATCACCTTGGAACCCAACTCTCTCTTCCTACCAGTACTTCTCCATACAGACATGGTCTTCTATGTTCATACAGGTGCTCTAATTATACTTTTTATTTGTTTATTATGTGATTTGGGTTTTTTTGTAATCTTTGTTTTCGTGGGTCTAGGCAGTGGGAGGTTGAGTTGGGGTGATGAGGATGACATTAAAAGGGTGGCTATAAAGAGAGGTGATCTCTTTAGGCTCAGGCCAGGCTCTGTATTCTTTGTACAGAGTGACTTACAGGCTGAGCGCCAGAAGCTTAGAATCTATGCAATCTTTGCAACCAACGCTGATGATGACTTATATGTAAGACCACCTGTTTCTCTGCTTCTTTTCTTTTCCTGATTCAATGGACATTTTCTTTCACTTGTGTCCAAATTTTCTTTTTTCTGATACCAAAACTTGTGCAGGACCCAGCAATAGGAGCATACTCTAGTGTTAGGGACCTGGTCCGAGGCTTTGATCCGAAAGTGCTTCGATCAGCTTTTAAGGTATGAACTACTACGACTACTTTGCTGTAAATTGTAATCATCCTGTTATCTGTCAGAAATAATTGTGAAGATTTTGGTTTTTGCTGGTTTTCTGACTACTAAACAATGTGGTTGATTAGGTCTCTGATGAAGTGATAGAATCATTAATAAATGGAACAGACCAATCAGGCATTGTACACGCAGTGCCAACAAAGAAAGAAACTTTCTGGGATTTGGAGGCTCGGTTCTTGAAAACCTTCCTGACAGGCAAAGATGGCATTGCATTCAACAAGAACAAGAAGAAAACAAAGACCTATAATATTTTTGATGAGGACCCAGATTTCAAGAACTGCAATGGTTGGAGCTTAACTGTGAGCAAGAAAAACTCCCCGTTGTTGAAGGGATCAAACATTGGTCTTTTCATGGTGAATTTGACAAAGGTCTGGTTCTGTGGTATTTAGCTTATCTTATGTTAATTAGAGTCTCATTAATTTGATGCCTAATTCTAAAACTTGCTTTGTTATTGAAGGGGTCAATGATGGGGCCTCATTGGAATCCAAGGGCAACTGAGATAGCAATAGTGCTAAATGGGCAAGGGATGGTTAGGGTGGTTTGTTCAAGCACTGCAGCGAAGAAATCAGAGTGCAAAAGCATGAGGCTTAGGGTTCATGAAGGAGATGTATTTGCCGTGCCGAGGTTCCATCCAATGGCTCAGATGTCGTATAACAATGACTCCCTTGTGTTCATGGGGTTCAGCACAACAACGAGGAGAAACTATCCACAGTTTCTGGCAGGAAAATACTCTGTTCTGCAGAGTTTGGACAAAGAGGTCTTGGCGGCGTCGTTTAATGTTAGCAACACAACGGTTGATCAACTTTTGACTGCACAGGCTGACTCAGTGATTATAGATTGTACTTCTTGTGCTGAAGAAGAGGAGAGAGTGATGTTGGAAGAAATTGAGAAGGAGAGGGAGGAAGAGGAAGCTAAGAAGTGGGAGGAAGAGGAGGCTAGAAAGAGAGCAGAGGAGAAAGAACAGAGGAAGAGAGAAGAAGAAGAGGCAGCAAGGAAGAGAGAGGAAGAGGAGGCAGCGAGGAAGAGAGAAGAAGAAGAAGCCGCAAGGAAGAGAGAGAGAGGAAGAAGCAGCAGCAAGAAAGAGAGAGGAAGAAGAAGCAGCAGCAGCAAGACAGAAAGAGGAAGAAGAAGCAGCAGCAAGACAGAGAGAAAAAGAACAAGAAGCAGAACGACAGAGAGAAGAAGAACAAGCAGCAAAACAGAGAGAAGAAGAAGAAGCCAAAAAAAGGGAAAAGGAGGGGAGGCAAAGAGAAGAAGAAAGAAGACAAAAGGAAGAAACAGAGAGGGGGAGGCAGCAACAAAAGGAATGGGAAAGAAGAGAGCAGGAAGCACAGACGGAGCAAGAAGAGGCTAGGAGACAACAGGAAGAAAGGGAAGGCAAAGAAAGACCAGAAGGGTCAGCAGGAAGACAGCCAGAGGAACAAGAGGGAGGTGGCAGAGGCATTGATGTTGAAGAGGGAAGGAGATATTTGAGTGTCTTGAAGGTTTAATTGATCTATCTTCTCCAGTTGGCTCGGCTGTTCTGTCTTTTGATTTTGGATTGCTGCATGTTTTGTTAATGAAAAATAATATATGTGATGCTGCCTGTTTTATTTTAATGTAATGAACTTCTATGACCCAAGTCCAAAACAAATTTTGCTGCAATTAGAGGGAAAAAAAGGATGAATACTATTTATTTGTTGATAAGAAAAATTTGAGCCTACAGAACAGACATCTGCAACTGAAAGATAAAATATTGAATCTTATTTCAATCCTTTTCAAGGAAAAACAGAATTAAGGGCTGAAGAAAACACAATTCTATGCATTTCAAGCACACTTTCCTTAACGAAGTGAAAATGCAACCTGTTTTAAAGTTGATTGGATCACACCTTTGGATTTCCAAAGGGTGGCGTTTTAAAGTGAAATACAGCTCAAACTTTTCAGATTCAAGTCAATAACTAGAAGAGAAGAAATTGCACGTATTGTTTGACACTAATGATGAAAATCAATGTAAATACAGCTCAGATGGCCCTAGAAAAAAAAACCAATGTAAATACAGCTCCCTTTGGGTTTCATGGCAAAACAGAGTGATGAGCTTCTAAGCTCCACTAACCTTACAAAAAGGAAAGAGATGGTTTGTCTACACCCGGATTTGAGAGACTCACTCACTCACACATTACTGGAGCCAGTTATATAGGACACAAGAACAGTAATGTCATCAAGCTTGCCTCCATAATAACGGAACCCGGCTTCTTGAGCAGCGGTAGAAAATGGTGTCTGCCTGCTCTTATCTAGTGCTCGCTGCCGTGCCAGAGCTGCTATCTTCTGAGCAGTTACCCGTGGTTCCAAGCCAGCCCTTACCGCATGAACAACAACAGCAGTAACCTCGTTGTTATACAAGTTGTCAAACAACCCATCGGTTCCAGCTATAATGACATCTCCAGGGACAACAGGAATCAAAAACACCTGGTCCACATCGAATCCCAATTAGACGCTAGTTGGTCAGGGGATTTTATTAAAGTTTTCTCCCCTCAATGTACATACAATGACAGGGAAAGTGACACGCATCTATTGGAAGCAGAGTGATTTGGATAAGAAACCTTAAGCTCTCAAGATTTCAAAATTGTGTATTTAAGAAAATGAAAACATTATATCAGATCTTACGGCCAATTCTCCACTACAACTATTCGAAGCAGTGTTTTTAGAACATATACAGTCAAAACAAGTTCATTTGGGGGAATCTATGTATTACTTTGATGATATGCAAGTGACAACTAGTATAACGCTCAATAATTTACTGACCTGACCGGAGCTAGGTAGATCAGCCCCACTGCCACTTTCCAGCTGATACGTAAAATTGAAGCCATGCTGCTGCACGGGGGATTGGAAGATGGTGCTTCCATCTCTGACAACTACAAATCCACTGTCCCCAAGATTGATAGCTTGTAGTCCCTGTTAGAAGAAGAAAACACACTCATACTTACTATATATAAACCTTTCCTGGCTTTCTACTCTCAAGAAAATAAGCATCCAAATTCCACACAACAATCAAACTCAAGTGATCTTACAGAAAAGGAAAAGTTGTTCTAATTTATGTACTAGAAACTTCGATCATGCATCCTATCCAGATTTGACTCACAAGGGCTGGGCATCTGCAGTCTATTTTTTAATCTCTATTAATCACTTATTTCAAGATTATTCGATGCATTTAATAGACTTCCAATTATATATAAGTAAGTCTTGCAACTCAACATACTAAATGCAAAAGTCAGCAATTACCATGTATATGGAACAGTCCATTTAAAGGAAGTACTTAGGTCCTTTCTTGAAATAAATCCAACCCTGGTTTGCATATAGTAATGGATAGATACTAGACACTAAGATCATTTCTGTCAATTTATTACAGCAGTATAATGCAGCCACACATGATTGCCTCCACAAACCAGATCACATCTTTCCTTACAGGGTCAAAATGATAAAGTATCCCAAACAGTAAATTATAGCACCAATGGTTAGTCAAAATGAAAACAACAAACCTTTTCCGTAAGGCCAATGATGCAAGCTGTTGAGGAACCCTTTGCTTTGGTGCATGAGTGGGCCTTCTCTAACACCCTGGCCGGGTTGAAGCAACCCTCAGGCTCCTCTTGAATTGCCCTTACAGAATGGGACATAAGTTCGCGAGAAAAGTGTCCTGCATTGACGCCAACATCTGCCCATCCACCCACACCATCTGCTACACCAATTGCTTGTGCATCTTCACAAATAAAATGGGCATCCTCTCCTCCTGTCTCCTCCTTATCAGGATGTGGCAGATAACATGATCCTGAAAGTAGTTTCAGAGCTTTTTCTCCCAAAATAGGTCTGAAAATGAAACCAAGCAATATATATATTAGCACTGAGGAGACCAATGCCTATATTGGTATTAGAGAGTGATATAATCTGTAAACACTAATCAATCCCATTTGTTCTACACTAGATACCAAGTTCATACTGTTTAATATAAATAAATTAACATTTGAGCATCCACGTGCACAGAAGATAACCCTTAATTCCGTTCCAAACAAAAAAGACTTAATTTATGAGTGCTGAGTAAATGAAAACACAATGGAGACCCTAAGATAGTGAAAATGACAAGCAAACAACGAAAGAGGCAAAGTAAACAGCACATACGGGTCGGACAAAATGGTAGAATTTGCAAGCTGTTCATCACTAGAGTTGCCATCAAATGATACACTATGCGCAGCACCAGCAGCACAGCACACGGAAGATGAGTTATGGAAATTCCTCAACCAAGGTCCAACATGCACAGAAATCAGATGACTGTTGTACGATTCTTTTTTTCTGAAACTCAAGCTAGCTTTCAGGAAACTGCTATGGCGTCTATCATTAAAATAAACAGCCGTAGGTTTTGTGATGTCTAATGAGTTTCCGCAACTTGAAATTAAGTCATCAACATAAACATCCCCAAAAACAGGCGTCGAACTTGAAGCAGCCATGGATTTTCCCTTATGCAAAGGACTAAAATTATATCTAGCAGTGTCGGGTATCAAAAGGGTTGAATATGGTAATGAACGAGACAACCGTGAATTCCGAGACAACAATTTTCCCTGACAAGGTAGTAAAGTTTTTGAATTCCGTTGCCCGCTCCCACTTAGTACTCTCCAAATACTAGAACATATACTGGTGTTCACCTTGGGGAGTATCCCGGACTGCATTTTTATCCCCTTATATAAAAAACCCTTGATTCAACTACCCTCTCAAGGAAAACCCAAGCTGAAATATGATATAGAAGATAAAAGCTCATCACTCTCAGCACATCTATTTAACAGCTTAACCTAAAACCTACTGCTGCTGAGTCTGTTCAACTTCCAGGGCGATAGTATGCCTCTTTAACCTGAAATGTGAACAAAATTTTGAATTTCATCACAAAGATGTGAGCTTTTTGCTACATGCACAACAATATTGCTTGTATATCCCCCAAATTTTGATTTTTATCGAAATTACGAAATTATATTATCTTCAAGCTTCAATACCTAATCATCTCAAAAAGTTTATGTTCCCTGCAAATATTATTAAACACCCCCCCCTTCCCCAACCCCAAACCATAACACAACGTACCCATATGAAAATGAATCGGAAAAATTGGACTTGAAGCATGAAAGCATTGTTGCTATGAAATGTAAAAGCAGTTGAATGGATAAACAGGAAACGCACCGTTTTGGAGTTGAAGAAGGAGAGATGGGCAATCAATGCTGGAGCTCAATCTGACCCAAGAGATAGCATTAGCTAAACAAAGCTCCGAAGATATTATCTTCACCTATTCAATCTTCGGAGCTTCTTTTATCCCCAAATATGTCTCTTTGGGTTATGGCGATATGCTTTATGAGAATTGAGGTGAGAGGGTTGGCTAGGCGCTTAGGCTCATAAGGTTCACAAAAACGCCAGAGAGCGCACGTGGAAGAGGAAAGCCAAAATAAGCAACAAAATAAAAGATCTCAGCTAGTATTTTGCTCCAGAGCAAAAAATAAATAAATAAAATAAGGGAAATTTATTATTATACTCAATATAGGAGTCTAAATTGTTTTAAAAAAAATCTCACATGAAATGAACTTTAAAAACACATCCAAAACTCATTTAAAACATAATAGAGAAGCTTCGAACTTTCATTTAAATTACAAAACTGTTATTGATTTCTTAAAACAAGTCCAACCCCAAAACCTCATAAAAATACCAAAAACACTCAATAGGGTACCAAAGTAATTTAATAATTAAAATTAAATTAAATAGGGTCATATATCCTTTTTTGAGTTTTTTTGGTTTTTTTTGGTTTTTTCATTTATAAAAATGAAATAGTGTAGAGTTTATCTATATCACTAGTGCTAAGAATGGATATATAACTAAATTTCTCATAAAATAAAACTACTAATATAGCTTTATTGTGTCAATGAACCGCAAAAAAAATTACAATTAATCAATTGAAATGAAGAACCCTTAATATAAAAAAAATTACAATTAATCAATTAACCCCTCAGTAAACGAAAACCTTCTATCAACTGAACTGCAAAGATATTACAATTAATCAATTGTAAAGATAGCTTTTAATGTATGGACCGAAATGCCCTTCAATCAGTAAGGGAAGTTAGAAAAATTCTAAGGTCTGATCCTATCTTTAGTAGGATTTTGGATGCCAACTCATCAAAGACAATTGAAGCCAAATTAGAAAAACGGTCTTATATAAGTCAAAAGAGGATTTGTTCCTTATTTAAAGAAGACCATAAAATAAGGTTCTCTTAGGCTGGAGTTGTAGGAGAGTCAAAGAGTTGCTTTCATCGTCTGAAGTTCTCGTGCATCATCACAATCCATAAGTTTTATTTTATGTTTTCTAGATTTTCGATTATGTTTTCTTTGAACATAAATAACTAAATAATTCTCCAGGGCGAGGATGACATCCGAGCATGGATAGTTAGGATTTTAAATGTTGTTTAATGGATTCATAGTTTCTTTTAGATGAATATCTAATCACTATTTTAATTGTTGTTATTTGTTTAAGTTCTTTGATTGATCACCTTAGGGCTTTACATCTAGTAAATGTGAAGATGAATTTGAGGTTGAACTCGCAATATAATTCAATTGGCTTATTTCGATTAAGTGCGGTGAATTACATTATTGCTTGATGAAGAATAATGATTTGTTTGGTTTCCTTGTTTTCTAGAACGTAATGAATCCTACTTGTTAAATTTATGCCTTTACCATGATAGATTGCAAGATATAGTATATGATCTTTATTTGGACTAGAAAAGAATCTCACACTTAAGTTAAACTATGGTCTAAGTGCCTGAAAATGACTTAGATATGGGAATTATCATTCTAAAGAATCGAAAGAATCTGTTGAATGTATTGAAATCTAACTTGGATTGTTTGTGGTTGATTCGAGACCCTATAATTCAACGTTTTTTTTCTCAATTGCTTTGATTAATTTCTTGTTTGTTTCATAAACTTTCACTACAACAATCTCTACAAATTCACTTGCGTATTAGTCAGATTTAATTTTAGGTCTTCGAATATTAGTTTAATTTGGAATCCCCATGGGAATGATAGTTGGACTTGTCAAACATTATACTACATCATGCTTATGCACTTGCAAGGGCATACCAGCTTGTTCAATTTTAGAGGCGCTAGACCATTTTGTCTTTGTGCCTTCTTATTTGTCCTTATATGGTAAAAACATTCCTTTAACTCAGTTAAAATATCTGTTTTCCCTCTCTCCTTTGGAAAGAAAACCCAAGGTTTGGAGCTTCAGCCGCCACCCCTTTTGGGGGTGGGTGTTTTCCTTTCCTCTCCCCCCTCCCTTCCACTCTCTCCCGTCTCTACCTCCCCCCCCCCCCCCCTCTCCTCTTGCCCCCTCTCCTTTCCTTCCCTTGCTTTCCGTCCACTTCTTCCCTCCCTCTTTGAGCCTTTTTCCTCTACCTCTTCTTTTGCTTTGTCTTTGGGCCTTTCTCTCATTCTCGCAAGTGGGTTTAGGTGGTTTTGTTGCTCTCCTGCTTGGCATCTCCGGTAGATCTTTTCTGGATCTAGCTTATCCTGGGGAGTGCTCTCCTTCGGTGGCCTAGGTGGTTTTCCCATGTGGCCGCGCGGTTGCTTTCGTCGGCCGTTTGTTTTTGCTTTGTTTGTTTCTTTTGCAGATTTGCTGGAAATCTTCTTCAGTCTCTGATTCGGTGACAAGCAGGGTGACTAAGCGTTGCTGTGCGGATTTCTACAGCCTTTGTGTTACTTAGTTTTAACCCATTTTTGGTGTTAAGTATCTATCTCTTCTAGTTTTTACTTGTAAGAGGCTCTGGTGCGTGTTGCATTTGTAGTTCAGCCGTTTATGGCGTGTTGGTGTTCTATGCCTCGATCTTTCTGGGCTCGCGGTCTTCCTTACCGCAATATTTCCGGCCTTGCAGGCCAGGATGGGGGTTGTTCCCGCTCTCTCTGGAAAACCTTATATGGTTTCTACTCTTCCACAACAATTGTATCAACCCTAAATGGGTGTCAATTTCTGTTATTGCTATGGCCTTTTCGGCTCTTGTCCTGGTCTTTATGGCCTCTATCCTGGCCTATTTGGCTAACGGCCTGTGTGTCTGATCAATGAATGCAATATATCGCTAAGTTTCAAAAAAAAAAAAAAGTTAAATCTAATGACTTAGCAAGTACACACCATATAAGAAATAGCTTAGAAACATATTGTAAAAATCCATATAAATAAAAGGGCTCCATAAGCCAAGGACACACCACTTTTACTCTTTAAGTCATTATACTTATAACCTATCTCTATCAATCTTCAATCAAAGAATATCCTCATATTCCTTTTTGTCTTCAATCTATTTCTCTACTTTTAAAGTTTCTTGATCTTCATAACCCTAACACTATAGGGTGGTCAGGTTCTTACGTCGACTACTAGAATTTTAGGATTCAACATTTTGCATCGTTTGTGGGAAACCACACCTTCATACTAAGCAGAAAGATGAGAGGGGCTTATACACCTACCACCCCCGACCAAAGGGTCCTCAAGAGTAGAAAGGCCGAGAAGCACCGACTAGCGTCCCTCCAGGATAAAATGGATCAACTCCTTGGAGGAGTCAACACCATGCAAGATCTCAATAAGGCCCTTCTGGCCAAGAGTAAAGCCTTGTAGGAGCAGCACTCCGATCTCCTGGAACAAGTGAGACTGACCCATGAAAGAGCTGAAACTAGCTCCCACCGCACACAACGAATGGAGAGACGCCACTTTAGAGGAAAAGCGGATTCGAACTTCTCCGAGGAACTCACTTTGGACTACTCATATGAGGACCTATATTACATGTACAACAAGATAGATGAAGACTCCAGTGCAAGAGATTTCCCCGAGGGTCGAGAGGCAAGAAAGGACTGTGCCTCAGGGCGCTCAGCCCAGAGAAGAACCAGCCAAGAAATTCACCAAGGATGCCGCGAGCATTGTTGATCTCCAAGCTATGCTAAAGGAACTGATCGACGTAGAATTGGATAGTGTATGGTATCCCCTCAGGACAGTCCAGAAGACCAACACACCCATTATGTTGCCATTTCCTGAGGATGAAATACCTCTACATTACACAAAGGGACCTCCTTATTGCCAGTGTGGTTGGCGACAGTTTTCATTATGTGATGGAAAAGTTAGGTGTAAAAAATGTGACCAAATGCTGGCTCTTCCCTACCACCCTCAAAGAAGCAACCCTAAACTAGTTCAAGAGGCTGACCCCGTAATTAATAGCATCCTTCTTGGAATCATGACAAGCATTCCTGGACCAATATATGATCATCTTCAACCAACTATACACTGCCAATGACCTTTCCGCTATTATACAAAAGGTCGATGAATCACTTCCTGATTATATCACTTTATTCAATAACGAGTATGTTTGGTGTAAGGGGTATGACGAGACTATGGCCCACAACGCCTTGATGGAAGGCCTCCGATGCTGGGACTTCTTCCACCTAGCCTAAAATCTACCGAAGACTTATAAATATCTCATTCGAGAAGCCATAAGACTTCCAATATCTTGCCAAAACTCACTACTCACCAAGCAGAATCATCTCAGTTGAACAACTATAACCGAAGGTAGGACCCCCATAAGAGAAAAACGGAAGCTCCCTTAACCATATATACGAGTGTCACTCCAGTGCACCAGAGCGCCACACAAATTATAACATACTCAATACCACAAAACTCTTGGTTCCTAGGCGTACTCAAAACACCTACTAGGGCCGACGAGACAAGGCGAGACACTGTAAATAACACCTAGCATACAACCACTCTACCAAGGATTACTATCAATTGATAGAGGAGATCGAGGCATTGGTTAGGCGAGGCAAGTTAAAGGATTTCTTATTCGAAGCAGCGTCCACCTCAACTGCTCCTCCAAGGAATCCGCTCAGAGTTGGCCAGATATTTGATTACCACCATTGGAGGAGGTCCATCCTTATGAGGAGACTCTAACCGCTCCAGGTAAAGATTATGCTCGGTCACTCACCCAAATGACAAAACACCCTCTCTCCATCAACATCTCAAATTGACCGGACAAGCAGGCTTGGATCAATAAGCTAGAGCCCATCACGTTCTGCCAATTGATTCATAAGGGGCTGCATTTCCCCATAATGACCCATTTGTCATCTCTGTGGGCATCATAATTACTATGTGAAGTCGATTTTATTGGATGGAGGAACATCTTCAAACGTAATATTTGCGACATTTTTTTTTATCTACTTGGCATTGATGGGTGGCTAATTGATAAGCAAAGTCCACCTTGATTCACCTTTACCGGCAGTGAAGTGCAAACACAAGGGCACATACACTTAACACTCATCATGAGAGATTATCCTTGTTCATCAACTACCATGGTGAATTTTGTGGTCGTCAATTGTTCGACCACCTACAATGTTCACTTGGACGACCTCCTATTGATGAAATTTCGTACCCTAAATAGTGTGGGTACGATCTAGGTGACCACATATCTTGTAAAAACTATTACATAACTATCATGAAGATGAAGTCTACAACCTACGAAGCCTTCACCGTTAACTCATGTGATGATCCCTCAAAATCAAATTATGTGCTAGTCGAGAACGACTATCGGCTGCATGTGCATGCTCGTCTCTTCGTCATTACCGCCAACATTGCTAGACATCATTTCCCTAGGATACTCTTAGACAGAGGAAGTTCAACCAACATCATGTTCATCTCAACCCTCCCTCAACTTAGCATCGACCTATGGTCTCCAAGCCCTCGGGCAGCCCTTTTGTATGTCATCAATGGCGCCCGAAGTCTGTATTCTTAGTATTATTTGTCTGATTGTATCTTTAAGGTTATTTCTAAGTCATGGAGGAACGCGACTACGAGCACAAACAAATAAAACTTCCAAATTGTAACAATACAACAGATAACTAGACTTAACCTAACAATCACTTACATAAGACTACCAAAGCACATAAAACACAAATCTAAATTTTCAATAGTAACAATACAAACAGATAACTAGATTTGATCCAACAAATAGTCCATTAAATATAAACTTTTAATCATAACAATACAATTAGAATCAGTAAATTGAAGAGGCTGAGTTTGTGTGCTTATGATTTTAAAGAAGACAACTCAGAGTTTCATCAAGGCTATCAATTATAGTGAAAAGGCAAATTGAAGAGGCTATTAAAATGCTTCAACTTGGCTCATAACATCATTTACACTAGGCCTCAAGTCTAATGTCTCCTACACAAACTACAACATTAGCTGCCAATGTGGATAAAGATTTTACTCCTCTAATAGCTCATCATCATTCTTTAACACCGCAATTAATGTTGCCTTTCCAATTCAATGATGGGTATTGTTTGTAAGAGCATCACGAACAACAGAATACATGCATTGTAGATATGTACAACACAATTAACCCTTTCATAAGGTGCTTTGTATCTCATTTCCCTATATGCTTCAAATAACGTTACCATTATCATTCACGTTGCGGCCTGCAAGAAAGAAAATAAAAACCAAATGTTGTTTAGTTAATTTAGTTATTATTCATAACCATGCCACAACACTAAAGGAACTTACACTTTAAGATAAGATGAACATACCTAGTCCGAAGTCTTATAAACACATCACTATACTTAAAAATATTAGGATCCAAAATATTATGAGGAGAGAGATCTCCATGCATAATTCCTTGGATATGTATGTATGTTAGACCAATCAAAATGTGTGCAAAAGTGCTTCAACACATATCCTCTGTCATAATATCGTTTTTCTCCAATATATCCTTTAACCCCATCAAGCAACATGTCTCCATACCTAAAGCACGTCCACATGAACATGAATATAAACATTTTTGTGTTGCCTTGGCTTTTGACCCTCTTGAATCCAATCACCTCATAGTTGTATGAATTGATTATTCCCAACATACTCATCATCATCGTTAGAAACATCGCCAATAATATCGTCACCAATATCGATATTGATACCAACCAAAACTGGCTCAAGCAAAGCCTACTAAGTTAAAAAATGAACAAACAAAAATTGACTCAAGTTAACAATTACATATAGTAAGTTTTTACTCTTATTATTACAAGTAGTATGCAAAATACCATGTGGTATTGTACGATGTTATCATGTTCCAACGGAGCCATGATCTTTACCTCCCTGTATGTAAATGGCCACATTAGTATAAAAAAGAATTAGGAAAAATAACATTTTGGTCCTTGGATTTGACATGAGAGTTCAGTTAATATTTAGAAAAATAGAAGGATGTTCAACCCCCTAACCATAGGTAACATACGGGTGCACCCTCAACAACGTTTCTATTATTGCATCATTTGCTTTTACAATGACAATATTGAAAATCTTCCTCATTCTATGTTATATAATGTCTCCTACCTTAACTTTCTATGCTCCAACTGCTTTTTTCTTCTCCAAGCTAACTCTTCATTGCATTTCCTATTATTTAGGCTCTAAGTTTTTCAATTTCTGTTTTGAGTTTTGGTCTCTAACTTAGGTTGTGATGCGTGCAGATTCTTTATTTTATAAAATCGAAATAAACCAACTACTTGCAAATAAGGTGAGGAAAGTAAAGTAAAATGGTTCGATTACTTACCTTATAACCTGGTTATAATTGAAATCAGGAAATCAACCAATCTCCACTTTCTTCACTGCATGCGTCTTTTTGCCTATCCGGTTCTTGGATGAAACTACCACCTCGAATGCTCCTTCACATACAGAGATCAAAACATATTATTTTGGCACCGAAAAAAGAAAAAAAACAAATATCAGTAAATAGATATATAAAATAACAAAATGTATTAACCAATGACTTTAATCTCCTCAAACTCCGTTAACAATCTTGATTTGTTGTTGTTGAAGTACTGTGCCGTTTGAATGACTTCTCCAATTATTGGGCAATGTATCTCTGCCATGATCATGCCTTAAATTAATTACCAATATGTCAATGTCCAACATAATCTCTAATCAGACCCCAATACCACTATGAAATAGCACCAAACATGTTAAGCATATTTTGATACAATACAACTCAAGTTTTTTTGTATTTTTTGTCTTTTTGGGTAAAGGAAAACTCTATTCATTAAATATGCAAAAACATTACAAGAGTTTGAATGTTGAATAGCATAGGTAGAAGCATAAGACATAGGCCCAAAAGATTACAAAACATAATTTTAATATAAGCAAGGCACAAATACAAAGCTTCAAACCAAAACAACCCTAAAACTGAAAACAAGTTTGAGGTCTTTTTGTTTGTCATTGTTAATATAGCTTTATATTGTACTGTGTTGGTGAGAAATTAATAAATTATCTTTATTATATTGGGTTATGCAGATAACAAAGGGCTTGTCACATTTGAAGTGCATCACGGAGGTACACTAGTCTGTTATGAACAGAAGAAGTGGCTTTATTATGTGGGGGAGGTCTATGTCGTACTTGGATTTGTGTGTAGAGGATTATATGTCTATGTTAGAGATGTGGAGGATTGCTGAAATGCTTGAATACAATGGCATAGAATGCTTGAATACAATGGCATAGTCTCTCGGTTTGGGATAAAGAATAGTGAAAGATTTGATATACACATAGATACTCATAACCTGAAATGGTGTGCATTGGTGCCACATAGCTATGCAAAAGTAATAGTGCTCCACTTGGAAGATACAAATTTAAGTCAAATGGCAGTCAAGGTACAATGTGTAAGAAACCTTGCCAAGGAATTTCATAAGGGAGAGGAAAGTGCATTTGAGCAATGTGATGAGGAAGAGGCATATGAGCAATACGATGAGACAATTGTTGTTGAAGACACAAGTAATGAAGAAAATGATGAGGAATCTAATCATGAGGTAGATAGTGCTTATGATCAAAATGATGAGGATGAAAGGTTGTTGGAGAATGATGATAAGGCTTTTGAAAGCTATGTTGATCACAATACTGCTGACATTAACCCAAATGTCTCTGAATGAGAAAAGAAGGGCCCGAAGAAAATAAATGCATTGTAGATATGTACAACATAATCCACCCTTTCATAAGGTGCTTTGTATCCCATTTCCCTATATGTTTCAAACAATATTACCATTATCATTCATGTTGCGGCCTGTAAAGAAGAAAATAAAAACCAAACGTTGTTTAGTTAATTTAGTTATTGTTCCTAACCATGCCACAACACTAAAGGAACTATGCACTTTAAGAGAGGATGAACATACCTAGTCCGAAGTCTCATAAACACATCACCATACTTAAAAATATTAGGAGGAGAGAGATCTTCATGCATAATTCCTTGGGTATGTATGTATGTTAAACCAACCAAAATGTGTGCAAAAGTGCTCCAACACATATCATGTCATAATATTGTTTTTCTCCATTATATTCTTCAACCCCATCATCAAACAACATGTCTCCATAGTCAAAATACAACACTGAACCTAGAATGAAGAATACAACATTGAACCTGAGTCCATATATTTATATTGACGTTTGTATAGAATTACATATTCAAAATACAAAACTGAACCTAGAATGAAGAATACAATTTGAAGCAAAACTCTAAACAAAATTTACAACAAGAGTCGTATGTAATCTAAAACACTAAACTTTGAATTTGAACTACAATTATATGAATCTGTAGATAACATCTGACTTGGTCTAACTTAACTAACTCCATAAATCCTAAGCTAAATAAATAAAGAATTGAACAATCCATTGAATCCTAAATCTCATTCATTTGTACAAATCATCAACAAATATTGCAGTTTGACCAAGTTTCTTGGGTTGCATGCCTCACATGCCAATCCTTGATCTCTTGGAATCTTAAACTTTCCATTGCCATTAAAATCTTTATGTTTTTCTTTATAACTTTAACTTCAACACAAAAACATAAAGATTGTAATGGCAAGAACATAAAGATTTTAAGAAAATATGAAATATATTGTCGATAGCTTTAATATAAACCAAGAACGATAGAATCTATAATTAAATACTAAATCAAGAACTCCATAAGCTAAATAAAGAAAAAAATTGAACAATCCATTAAATCCTAAATCACATTCATACATACCATCACAATATACAGAACTAGAGCCAATCAACAATTATCTCTTTCTCTTCATGTTTAAGTTTGGCCAATACAATCTCCAATATTTCTCCTCTAGATTATAGTTTTGCCATAAATGTAAACCTAGAATCCATTAATATAATAGCTAAAAAAAATAAAGATCAGAGAAACTTACAAAATGTGAGAAACTAGCCGAGAGAGAGGTCCGAAGCGATCGATCCTAGCGAGATTGTTAAGAGAGAGAGAGCGACAAAGCTCTGTGTGTGTGTGTGTGTGTGTGTGTGTGTGTGTGTGTGTGTGTGTGTGTGTGTGTGTGTGTGGAGAGAGAGAGAGAGAGAGAGAGAGAGAGAGAGAGAGAGAGAGAGAGAGAGAGAGATAGATAGATAGATAGATAGATAGATAGATAGATAGTAGATAGATATATATATATATATATTATGAGATGGACCGAAGGCTTATATTTGTAAATAATAATATTGGAAAGAATGTTTTTGTATTCACTGAATGAATAATACAATGAGCAGTACAAAGTTTAGATACAGATTTGATGATGCTAACTAGAGTAAGTAGATATGTGATTGAATACAAAATCAATTGGAGTTCATATACAAAGTCAACATAAAGATAAATTAGGAAGGGAAGCCTTTGATTGATTCTGAGGAGTTGACGTTGAAGCTGCTGGAAAAGCCTTATTTGGCAGCGGCAAGATTGCTGGAGATGAGGCATTGATTTGCATTGACTGTGGTGATTCTCTTATACGCCCCCGCAAGATGGTGGTGCCGTCAACAACACAAATCTTGGACCGGAGAAGGTGAAAATGGTGGCGAGAGAGAGGCTTTGTGAGAGCATCGGCGAGTTGATCAGTGGTGGAAACATGAGATACTTGAAGGAGCCCACAAGTGACCAAATCACGAACAAATTGAAAATCAATGTCAATGTGTTTCATGCGAGAGTGGAGAATAGGATTGGCACAGTAGAAGGTGGCACCAATATTGTCACAAGAAATGGCAGGCGTGGAGGAAGGCATAACACCAAGTTCACCAAGCAGGGATTTGATCCAACCAAGTTCAACGGCAGTGCAAGCAATGGCATGGTACTCAACTTCAGTGGATGAGCGAGTAACAACTGGTTGTTTGCGGGAGCTCAGGAAATGAGATTACTGCCAAGATAGACAACATAGGATGTGGTGGATGTTCGATCATCACAGGTCCGGCCCAATCCGGCGCTGGAAAAAGCAGACGTAACCAAGGATAACACACAGCTGAAAATACGAAGTTTTTGGTAATTAGGGTTTTGGCCAAGGAGAGCAGTATAAGGGGAAATATTTTGGAATGTGGGGTTGGCATGCGATTTATAAGGTAGGCAGATGTTTGGAATGCATATGACCAATAGGATAAAGGCATGGAAGCATGATGGAGTAAGGTAAGACCAATTTCAACAACATGACGATGACAACGTTCTTGCATACCATTATGTTGAGGCGTGTGAGGTGGGGTGGTGAGATGGGTAATGTCATGAGTGGCAAGAAAATTTTTTAATTTCACAAATTCACCGCCTCAATCGGAGTAAAGGGTGATAATTCTAGTTTTGAAATAATTCTCAACAAGAGTTTTGAATTTTGTGAAAACAGAAAAACACATCAAACTTGAATTTAATTGGATATAACCAAATATATTTTGTGAAATGATCAACAAAAATGACATAATTCCAAAAACCACCAACATAAGAGCAGGGTGCGGGACCCCAAACATCACTGTAGAGAATGTCAAGGGGACCCCTACTTTTGAGAGATGAAACATGAAATGGGAGCCTATGGCTTTTATTACATTGATAAGAGATGCAGGAAGACTTTACGGGAAATTTAGAGGACACAGAGGGACGCAGACTGAAGGATTTGTAGAAGGGTACGATGATGAGGATGACCTAAACGTTGATGCCACGCAAAGTGAGGAGCCGCCACACCCACCATAGCCAATGGTCGAACGGAGCGAGGCCACTCATACACATCATCCTTATTCGGGCCTCAAGAAGAACCACCCCGTGTTTAGATCCTTTACAAGAAATAGTTCAATATAAGTGTTATTTTGTTTATTGAATTTAGAGACGGAGATCAAATCTTTGCGAATGGAAGGGATACATAACACATTAGAGAGAGAGAAACGGTGAGATGAAGGAGAAGAGAGATGGGTGGAACCAACATGTGTAATATGTAAACCTTTACCATTACCAATCACAATTTCATCATGACCTTCATAGGGCAAGCGCTGAGAGAGATGTTTGGGATCGGCGTCACATGATGGGAGGCACCAAAGTCAAAGAGCCAAGTAGGAGAAGGTGAAGTGTGAGAGCTAGTGGTAGGATTTGCCACGAGTTGATGGTGCTGCTAGATGAATTGGCAGCTGCGAAATCATAAGAATAATGAGGACCAGAGTTGTGGCTGGGCGGGATTGATTTGGTTGGTTGTTGCGAGGTCCGCGATTGAAAGATCGAGATTGCTAAGCAGTATTTGCTGTGATCACAGGTCCAAAAGTGGCACTTTCTTCTCGTTTGAGGGCTACTTCATACTCTACAAGTTTATCATGAAGAGTCTCGAAGGAAATAGACGAATCACGAGCACGGACAGCGCTGGAATTTCTTCGAACTCGGGGCCGATGCCATTAAGGATGTGGATGACGAGATCGTCATTAGAGAGAGGGACATCAATGAGAGCGAGTTCATCAGCTATGGCTTTGACACACTGGAGGCACTTAGAAACAGGTTTGGAGTCACGGCACTTGAAGAGAGGCGCTCTTTGAGGCCCATGACTTTAGATCGAGCCTTGCTAGCATAGAGTTGGTTGAGTTTTTCCCAAGCAACCTTGGATGTGGTGGCAGTGGCGATAAGAGAAATGACTTGCTCGGACACGAAAGCGAGAATCGCATGAAGCAATAATTGGTCTTGGCGCACCCAAAGAGTATGGGGTGATGTGGGGAGGCAGTGGCTGGTTTGGGAGGGCGAGGATGAGTGCAGTCTCAGAAGCGTAGAAGATCATACCCCAAGAGAAGGGCATTGAATTGTGCACGCCATGATGGATAGTTTAGAGGCGTGAGTCTGACGGGTAATTGGGCATCAGCGTTGATTGTAATCAACGAATTGAAGGTGTCAGTGTTGATCACCGAACCGTTGGGAGTGACGGTGGGGTTGGGCTCAGGTAGGGATGGCAATGGGTCAAATATGACAATACCATCCCCATCCCCGCCCCCGTCCCTTAACCCATTCCCGTTTAATAGGTTTCGGGGAATCCCCGCCCCCATCTCTGCGAGGGACTATCCCCCATACCAACACCGATCCTCGATTTTTCCGCATTTCAAAAATTTATCATACATTTTAACATTAAGTTTCATATTAATTTATCATTCAAGACATCCAAATTAACTATAAAGTTCAACTTAACCATTCAAAATCACTTCAATATGAAATGCCAAAGAAGATTAGGAAGAATTAGGAGAAGGAATGTTAACTTGGTTAAACATAAATATTATATTTATTTATTTATTTATTTAAATATAAACATATATATTTCCAGTTCAGGTTAGGGATGGGGACGCCAATACCATTGCCTCCCCATACCGTCGAGGATTTTTCAAGTTCGGGATCCACATACCCGATACTCATTTGGCCCCGAAATCTACCCCCATTAGGATCGGGGACCCGCCCCCGCGGGGATTTTGCCATCCCTAGGCTCAGGGGTATGTGTAGACTCAATACTCATTTTGGAGGGAAAAAAAACGAATTAAGATCAAGAAGATATACTCGTTGGAGCTTAAAGCTCTGATGCCATGTAAATAATAATATTCAAAAGGATGTTTTTGTATTTCCTGAATGAATAATACAATGAGCAGTACAAAGTTTATATATAGATTTGATGATGCTAACTAGAGTAAGTAGATATGTGATTGAATACAAAATCAATTGGAGTTAATATACAAAGTCAACATAAAGATAAATTAGGAAGGGAAGCCTTTGATTGATTCTGAGGAGTTAACGTTGAAGCCTGGAAGAGCCTTATTTGGCAGCGGCAAGATTGCTGGAGATAAGGCATTGATTTGCATTGACTGTGGTGATTCCCTTATAATATTGTAGCTTTTGCAAAGATTTAACAACACCGACGGTATTCGTCCCAAAAAAAAAAAAAAAACAACACCGACGGTGCCGTTTCACTGTACGAGCCAGAGTGCTTGGTTCCAGAACACTCCCAACCAAAAATTGGAGGGAAAATTGTTGATACTTAAATTGTGCGTTTCACACAGAAATTTTAAAAAAGCAACCGTTTTTCTTTCTCTTGCATTTTTTAGTCTTTTTCTTCTTTCTTTTTTAAATCTTAAAATCTTAAAAGTATTTCTTAACAAAATTTATGTTTTATTATACTATTGAATTTGTGGGTCTCACATGCATGTCATGTAACATGAAAAAAAAATTACTAAACCTAATAATTTCTCAAACCTCATGGACATTATTGTCATAAAAATCCCTTCATAAATTTGAAATTGAATAGTAATCATGATTTGGCGGCCAAAGTGAATAGCTCGAGATCCGATGAGTTAAAATTCAGTCTGATTCAATGGTTAGACTCACTCGGTTCGGTCCAATGACGATCCTGATATGTAGTACCTAATTGTTGTACACCTAATTATTTGAAAATCCTAAATTGTGGTGGCAAGGGTAAATTTCAGTGTAATAATCACACTCATTGCCATACGGTGTTATCAATATAATAAATCTATAATACAAATATTTATTTATAAATACTAAATTCTAGGTTTATGAGATATCAATCATAGTGTCTACTTATATTTTAATACATGAACTAGTAATACCATGTGATAGTATGACTATAACACTCAATTAATTATTTGATGGCTGAGATCATGGCTACATGAACTAGTAATACCATGTGATAGTATGACTATAACACTCAATTAATTATTTGATGGCTGAGATCATGGCTTTGAGCTTGATGCAACTTTTAATTCTAACATTTTTCTCAAACCTTGCAAAACCACAACACGGGCATTTTTCTCTATCTGGCCATTTTATTTTCAGTACATAAAATAAAAATGTTTGATAGTCATCCTCCTCCTTCTCCTCCTCTCTCTTCCTTTCTCAATTTCTTCTTCTCTTAGCTTGCTTCTCTCCTTGTGGGGAAAGCTTGACAGAATTTTGGAGAAGGTGGAGTTTAGGGGGTAGCGAGTTTAAATATGTACCCAGAACCACCTGGATCTTCGCTTCTCTAACCAGATCTATTTGGATATTGGGTTTGTTGGGTTGTTTTTTGTGTGTTCTTACTGTAGGTACTAGTTTTGGATGTGACTGCGGCGGTAGCTGCGGCATCGATGGCACTGACGGCGGCGGCTTTATGGGTCTTCTTTTTGGGTCCGCCTTCTTTCAAGCCATAGTCATAGGCTTGGAGTGGCTGTTGTTAGGTTACAATTTTTGTTTTAGTACAATAAGTGCATCAACTTTGTTGAGTTTGATGGGTGGTTGTGGTTTCTCTTCGAGAGAATTTGGGTTTATAAATGGAAAATGACAGGGAGATCATTTGGGATAACAACTCTCTAATAGAGCATGGACATATTGCATTGGTAGGCTCCACCTTTATTAGAGAGTTGTTACACAGTTGTTCTCAAGATAACCTTTCTAGCATTACCCTTTATCAATTGCGTTATGGGTGTTGTACTTAGTTAATACATATTTGAGGCTATCAAGCCCAACTGTCTGTGGCCTTGTGGGGCATTGAGTTGGCCATGTGTGGCTTTAAGTGGAGGTGTACCATCATGTAAGTTTGATGATGCGGTGTAGCCCTCCGGCGGTGTTTGTTCTAGCCCTCGAGGTTTTTGTATTTGTACGGTGCTTATGGCGTAATTTATAAATGCAATTTCCCTAGTTTTTGGTAGGAAAAAAAAATAGATAGAGGTTATAAAAATTAATTTCAATTTTAATCTTGATTATTAACCAGTTCATGCTAAAGGTGATAAGTAAACTTTAATTTTGACATGCAGATTCGCACTGCACTTGCATTATTAACCAGAGTGCCAAAGCTATAGTGATATAGCTAGCTAATTAGCTAATTTTATTTTTGAAGCCTGAGTTTTGTTTTTTGTTTTTGTTTTTTTTCATTTTGTAACATATGTATTTTTCACAACATTAGATTAAAAAAAGTAATGTTCTTTCATTTGGTAACAGACGAAGCTTCAAGTGATGAAGAGTCTTTCACTTCTCTCCAAGAATTTGCACCTTGGTTGAAGACTTGGGCTTGGAAGAAATGCAGGAGGAGGATGTCTTATGTTGAAACATCAACTTTGATTTAATTTCTTAAGTTATTAAATCCATTGCATCTTCTATATTTAGATGCCCTTTACCAACAGAAACCAACATGCCAACAAAAATAAAATTTCTTAAATATAACTAGAATATAATAATTTAATCTTGATTTAATTGTACATACAAAGTGATGGAAATTGAAGGGTTTGACCAAGTCTAGGAGCCCCAAAACTACAGCCTACTCAAACAGTAATTTACAAGACCAACCCCAAACTACATCCATCTACCGCTACCTGGCCACTACAAATTGCTACAACGAAAAACTTATGCCTAGTTTTGCAAACCCAATTGGTAAAACTCATCCACTGAGACTTTATCACTAGGCTGGGCTTGAGAAACTTGACAAAATTAAAGAATGTATGCAGTAGGTATACATATTCATTCAGCAAATCACCTTAAGCCAACACAAACTGACATAACATGTTTCCTCCCCTTTTCTAGCTACGAATGCTGAAATCCCCAAGTTAAACAAACAGAGGGAAGAAAGGTTCTCTGTTTTTAGCTTTCACAAAAGTCTACACCAGCCAGACAAAGTCATTTTCGCCCTAGTCACCAAGGCAGCAGAACAATAAAAAAGACCCAACTGCCTGTGTTCTGATGCTTACCTCTATGCCATGAGGGCTAATCTTTTATTTTATTTTTATGCATGTCTTACTTCACTCTGCAACATCTACTTTCCATACTCCAGATGAGCCTGCACCTTGTACACCCCTTCCTCTAAGTCAAATGGAACAAAATGACTTCTTCAATATTCCATTTCATGTGCTCCTTGCCAAGTCTTTACCACTATATTCCCCCCTCCAAAGGATGCAGCTGCAGCGGCTACATCGAGACCTCCACCGATAGATGTAATTAGGGCTGACAAACCTCCACTGGGGCTATTACCAGCGGCCATTCCTAATCCCAAAAGATCGAGTGTGGTTTGCTTAGGCCCGAACATGGAAGGACTTCCCATCATTAGTTCCTTCCATCCTGAACCTCCATCACAAGGAAGAGCAAGTCCAAGCCCTGCAGCAACTGAGGCACTATCTGGTTCTGCTTGCCGCTGACTCCATTGCAAACTCTCTTGTTGTGCAGAAGATGATGAGGAAGACATAATGCCAAACCCACGAAGCAACGATGCATTAGTTGCTGCTGCTCCCATTTGAGCAGCTTTCTGAAGCAGTGCTGTAGCTGACATAGCTGGTTGTGGTGGAGGCGCATACTGCCTACGCTCCTGTCCTGCAGGCCCAAAAAGTGAGGATCCATGGCTGGTTGAGAGGCCAAGAGAAATAGGTTCTACTGAAGAAGATGGTGCTAAGTCAGTTGTTCTATCTGGATTCCCCATGGCTCTAAATTAAGTCAGTATATGCAGGAGGTTGAAGAGGTTGCAAGCTTGCTGATGCTGTTGAGGAAGCAAATAAACTTGCAAAAACACTACTGCTTGTACTACCATTGCTGCTTGAGCTGTTGCTGCTGCTACAGTTCCCCTTTGGACCAGTCACAGCTGGTGCTTCTTCCATAGTTTGTGTGGGATTTTCAGGCAATTCTGTCACTACAACCAAAGGAGAAAAGATAAAAAAATTAAAGGGGTCACACTTAAACACATAGAACATACAGGAATAGAAAGCTAGGCCTTTCTTTATGAAGGACTTTTGAAGGAAAAGGAGGATCAATAATGGTTTCCTTTCTCTTAACCCACTTACTCTTCCCTTTTAGCTTTTGAATCACTAGTCTCTTTATTGAGATTACGCAGTTTGAAAACTAAAACTTTAATATTAACATCTAAGAAGCTTATTTTTATTCAGTTGTTAATTAAATTCCAAAAATCTCTGTTCAGTTACCATTCTGTGATACATAACCAGCTGAAAACAAATTTCATAACAGACAAAAACTACTACACTCCAAGATCCATGGCATGAGAGAGAGACACACACACAAACAAAACAAAGATAACTAAGTTTTGTTGTTTATTCAGACTAAAAACACATCCGACAAAACCCAACTGAAAAGATTGACAATTTTCCAATTTGGGACATATTTACCTGGATTTTGTGTAGTAGGCATAGGTGAAGATAATAAACCAGCTGACTGAGATGGGACTGATGAAGTTGTAGCTTGGGAAGGAACTGGTGCCTGTGGTGGTGGCTGTGGAGGTGAATTAGCATTTTGAGCTTTTGGGTCTGATTCTGAATTCAAATTCACTTCTGTTTGAGTCTGAGTTGGAGTTTGGGTATGGCCTCTGGCGCTTTCCTCAGCCAAAGCATCACAGAAGGCCCTATGTGTTATGAAGCTATCCCTCCTTCAAAGACCAAAAACACAACTACTTTACCAACTTAAAACCCAACAAGTTAAGCTCAAAAACATAAAATTTCTAAGATAAAAATCAAAGCTTTTTATGAACCTTGAAAACAAAGTCCCACAATCGCATTTGTACTCTCTGGTACCACAAATCTTGGAATGGGCTTTCCAATCCGACTGGACCGCATATTTCTTGGAACACTTATCGCATTTCCACTTCTTCTCGCCGTGCTTTCTGCAAAAGTGCTTCTTTATCCCAGTGAGATCACCCAAAGCTCTTGATGGGTCATGGTGCACACAAGAGGGCTCTGGGCAGACATAGACTCTCTTCTTCACCTCTTTACTCGACCTCTGCCTCAGCTTCCATGGCAGATCATGACCACGCCTATGAAGCTGCAGATTCTGATCCCTCTGAAACCCTTTGTTGCAAATTTCACAAACGAAACGGTTTGTGGCCAATAGGGTCTTGGGAGACAGAGCAATCACCTCTGCATCTGGATCTGTAACAAAACCCAAAAGTCAAATTTCACCAAATCAGACAAAGATTATGAACATCAGCGTAAAAAACAAATTTGGGGAATTTTCTTATTGAGCTACCTGGCATTCCTGGCAGGTTACGTTTTTTCTTGGTGGTGGGTTTGGGAGGAGCAGTTTGGTTGCCAGAGGAAGAAACGCTAGCTTCACCTGAAGCTGTAGAGGAATTATCTAGGTCGGTCGGCATCAGAACTAAGAATTTCTCTCTTGTGTTTGCCCTTTTTTTGAACTCAATCTACAGGACAAAAAGGAAAAAATATACTATTGGGTTTTCATCTTAGAACTCCAAAGAAGCCTTGTAGGTACAAAGTTTTCATTTTCTAGGGTTCAGTTTCATCTCTTTCTCTCATCTACCAGTCAAGGTCCCCCCCTTTTTTTTACTCTATGCCCACCTACCAGCTCTGTCTGATGGATCTCTGACCAAAGTATACATTACCCCAGAAACACAATGATTAAACCCAAAAGAGTAAAATAAAAGTTTCTCACTAACCCAGAGATTAATAGAAAAAACCCCCCAAATTACAACTACCCAGAAAGATACTCTGATCCAACAGTCAAAATTTGATCTAAAACGTTCAAAATCAAAAAATCTCAGCTAACTTGTAGCTATTTCTTAGCTACTTCACTACTCTCAAAACAACCCGATTGAGCTTTCGTCTAAATAGAACTCAGAACAAAAAAGGCAGGGTTTTATAAAGCCTCCCAGAACAGAGTGAGATTAAGATTCTGTGAATAAGGAGAAGAAATAGAGATACGCTTGTGACTTGTATGAGGGACGGAGAGAGAGATAGAGAGATAAGAGTATGAAGCCAAAGACTTTCCTCTGCCTTTCTCACTGACTTTTCAGGAGAGAGAGAAACTGAGAAAAGTGATCAATTAAAAAATTAGATGTTTAATTGAGATTAATTAGTGGCAAGCAGGGGATTAACCTGAGCTGGCCATGACTTGTTGTTCAAGCTTCTAATTACAGACACGGAGGTTATTACAGTCCACCTGTCTAGTTTTTGGGTGGTGTTGTCGGACGATAAAAAAGTGGTACCAAATACGATGGGCTTGTCGTTTAGTGGAGTGTTTGAATGCGTTTCGGGCTACCAAAGGACAATCTTAATGGTCGACGACCGATGCTTTAAATTCATAAAAGTCAAACTACTTTTTTCTTGATTGGAGATTTTTGTGTTCTGACCCATTCTGATCTGGACACGTTGTGAGGTTTCCTAGGCTTCACCACGTTCAATTACTGCTCTCTTTTATTTATATATTGTTTTTACTGGGGTTACTGCGGTTAAATGAGTTGTGGTTTTACACGTAGGATTAAAAGTGAGGACGTGGCTTGAGCTTTTTCCCCCATATTATCCAAAATCTCATGCAAACCTTCGAAATATCATTTGCTTCCACCTCCTCCTCTCTGTGATAAGATTTTAATCGCAATCACCAAGAATTCAAAAATTAAACCCCAATATAAGCAACTTGGCATGCTCTAATTTTTATCTAGAAAATCAAACATGTTGTACCTCGTAGTAAATTGGAGAATTTTCAAATTCATTATAGGTATTGTGAAGTTAATATGACGGCCGATGCTCTTGCAAATTTATAATATAATTTTACTCAATTTTGTGTATGATCTTTTAATTTACTGTTTTATATTGCTTTAAAAATTTGTGCTCATTTCCGGAATATTGGGGTCCCTAAGAATTTAATTTGTAATCTTATTTTAAGTCATAAAAAAACACTTAAACATATTATTCGTGTGATTTTATTTGCTAATTCATTTCAGAGAGAGGAGGGAGGGAGAGTGACATTCGACAACAAATGGTACTTAGTTAGAATGCATGAAGACAAGGAAGGTAAGAAGAAGACACAAAGCATTAGACTACAAAAAGACAAGTTAATTAATTAACATAGAATATAAGTCGTCTTGATCTCCAGCAAAATCAAAAGAGTTGTCCTGACTTGAATTGATCGGTGGAAACTGCGTGTGTGTGCCATGTGAAGTAGGTAATAATTTATGAATATGGATAGGGTCTTCCACCATGTGAAGTCCGAAGAATACGTTATTATTCTTATTTTTGTCTTCATTCACTTGTAATAAGTCATTTCATTTGTATAATTAACTTTCATACGAGTTTTTTTTATTTTATTTTTATTTTTACGATTCACACTCTTTCTTGTCCTCATTTCCATGGAGACGTTCCCAATGATCTTATGAACATTTGAGTGGAGATTAAGGAGGATGAGCTTAAATAATTGTCCGATATTTTCAATATCATGTCCTCTTTTTTAAGGGATAGATGATCGGTCATGGTGGTCCAAACTCAAAAGAAGAAAACCATTTTTGTGAAATTAAAAGTAATGATTTTGCGACTCAAACGGTACAAAGGGTTGAGTCCTTGGACGATTTGCAGCAGGTAATACCTTGGTTTTCACAAAAAAAAAAAGTAATGACTTTTGATCCTTCCACGTGGGGTTTTCCTATTATTGTGAAGCAAAATTCATCTATTGTTGGATTGTTCATGCATCAAATAGAATGTAAGATGAGTTTAGATTATTACGAAATAGGTTAGTTTTATAATATAAATGAGAACGCCGTAACAATAAATCAGAATTTGGATTACAAACAATGCCCTCGTCATTCATTTGTGAACTTATTTGAGTGATCGGTCTCCAAATGCGCGTGCCTTTTGCAAAACATATTAATCACACAACTATCACACTTGTTGAGAAAAGTCTGTTCTAGGAGGTTTTTACTCAATCGTAAGATAATAAATTAAAGGGTTTCGCTTAATGTATAAGTTCTATTTTTTTGGAACAAAGGATCAAAGTCCCAAAGCAAAACTTGAAAGGTGTTTACATAATGCGCATAAGCTTTATGAAGCTTATATAAGTGGATTTAAAGGGTAAAGTATGAAATTAAAATGTAGTTACTTTATAAAAATGATGTTGCTTACTTTATGGTTGTCATCTTTGAATAGATCCCAAAGTCTTTCTTTGTCTTTTGAATTCGACAAGTATCTAACGTTTGTCCAAGGGTTCATATAAAATTAAAACAAACAAGCCATAATCCTCCCAAAAGCCATTATTTATCTCAACTAATAAAACCTACCATGTTTGTGTCGATAAATTAGCAAAATAAAGTTTGCACGGATTTTCAATTAAACTTAGTTAAGCTTCCAATTTTTCGGTCATGTGAACATTTGTTAATTTATAGTTCCAATTTATAACTTTAACAAAAAATTACATATATGAACTTAACCAAATTAGTTAGAGTGAATATGCTCTCCACTTAGCATCCAAGTTCAATCTCCCTCTTTGTAGTTTGGATTAGATTAAAGTAGATTATCGTTTGTATAAAAAATAAATTGAAAACTAAAACTAAATGTAGAAAGTATATTACTAAAATATGTGGGTAAATAAATTGGGGTATGTATAGCATTAATTTTAGGTTTTTTTTCTCCTTAGCACTATTGACTTTTTTGATTAAGGAGTGTGACTAAAAAGTGTTTGATAAAATGTCACAAAGAGCCATGCAGCAATATTTCCTAATTTGTTGTTGAAAAAATTGTCATCTATAGAGCGAGCCAGCTAAAACCCAATCAGAAAAGCATATGTACGCTTAACGTGCACGCATGTGGCTTTGACAAAATTGATCCCTTTTATTTACGTACAATTACATGCTTTTGAAACATGTAGTACGTGGGGAGAAAAATACTATATAAAGTAGTATTACTTCAGGTTTAAAATTCTGTTTAACATAAGCAAAAGACAATTAGGCTGAGCTAAGAAATAAATACAAACCAAAAGGCCGGCAAGTTTTCTATGCAGACTCTACCGTCCACTTCACTTGCATTGACTTGGAATGCATTTCTTTTTCAATTATGCATTGTGTGGGGCCCTTTGGATGGATTTCCACCAGTTTAGAGACGGCAACGACCAATCACATTCTCAATTTGAGATGAATTTGAGATTAAGATTTTAATTATTAGGCAAGAAATTGAAAATATACAGGCGTAGTCAAATTAGCAACTTCCAAATTTAAAAACTCACCGCAAGCATGAGACTCATCATCTGTCTATATTTTTATGCTAATATTATCGTTTATGATTAAGACGACGTTGATTTCGAGTTTGGATTATGTTTAGGTCAAAAACTAATTACATCATGAAGATTTAAAACGTTGTTAACTACCAAAATACAGGATAAGCTTAAACAAAACTCTTGTGAACCATGAGAGGATTTTAAATTGTGATCATGACATGAACGAACGACCCTACTGGTGCTTTTGCTTTTGTCCACATGTAGCTTCTGTCCCTCAACTTGGTGACATTTGCTACCTTGAAACACAGTTGCTATTAAATTTTGTTAGGGTCCATCCTCTGATATATTGGTGCAAATCTGAGTTTCGGGACAGGATTTGCAGGTAAATAATCAATCTATTGGCCATGCTGCAATGAATGTTTTCACGATATTGATAACATCAAATAATTATTATGTTACTACAAAATATCTGAAATCCGCATATAATTGAGATCAAAATAGTACTTATCCACTTTGTTTAATATGTAAACGATGGAAGTTGGGACCTATTGAATGATAAAAGTATAATTAACATTGATATATACATATACGTAATGAGCTTCAATTGAGGGACATCCTTATAGGGTTAGCCGTACATTATTTTTCAATAATCGGAATCGTTTTATATATTCCCTCAAAGATCGTATCTACAAAAAGTCACTTGAATCCTAAACCATTTGAACACTCAATTAGATGATTGTTATTTTAATCCTTTGAAGGCACCATGTTCGTCTATTTTCGTTGCTTACAATTAGATGTCTTAATGAATTTTATTTATTTTTATTTTTATTGTAAAAATTATCTATGTATAAGGACTTGAAAAATACAGAGTTTGGATTGACCTTTTTTTGGGTGGTAAATCCATCGATGGAAATGGAAATAGACTGTAAATATATACATATAGGCTTTAACTTTATATTAAATTGAAGGCATGAGATCTTAATTTTGTGGGCATTAGTTATTCAAGTTTTAATCTAAAACGTTTTTTGTCAATTCAAAGACTGCCGTGTATGATTTTTCTTTTGCTAATACATAAGATTGACACAATTCTGTGCCTTCAGATTAAAAATCGACACAAACGTGACAATTTGCGCAGCCTAATACAAGGCTCATTGATGGATCTTAAAAGTCATATATGTGCATATGCATGCCCACACACAAAAGAAGAAAGAAAAAGTGTGGCTTTTTCCTCATTAAAAAGGAGCAAAAGCTTTGCAAAAGTTCAAACGGGCTCTCTCGATTATAAACTGTAAAACAGATATTCCATGGAATGGATACAGTTTTTTCTCAAGCATGTCGATGGACCATGCATGATGCATGTGCTTTTCAGAAGCCCTTCTCTATTTTTCCCTCTCTCTTGTTCCTTTCATGATGTAGCTTGCCGAGTCAGCTGTGCATAATGGAAAACTACAAGTCACTGACTAATTAAATACCAATTTCCTACACTATTTTTTTGGGTTTGAAAGAGAGATGGGAAAGGTGGATGTATATCTCAAACTTTTCTCATAGGTTCCCATCTCCATTGACGCCTTCACTTAAAAGAAAACAAAACAAAAGGTAATTGATTCCTTCTCTCTTTTGCAATTGCGATGGGGACAACTGACAAGAGAGGTGGCCGGTGGCCACAGTTTCAATCCATCACCCCCACCCTATCACACCAAAAAGAAAAACCCCTAGAAAGAGTAATGATGTTGTGTACTTGTATCCATATAATAAAATGAAAATACAAGAATTGATTAATGTTACATTACATGGTTAGATTTGTAGTTCTCTGTCTACGTACAAGTTAGATCTTGAATTGTTCATCGCAAACAATAATGTAGAGTGTGAAAGTGACTAGACTAATTAACCTATAAATAATTATTTTAGGCAAATTTAGAATAGTACTCGATTTTTATCCGAGTCGAGATTATGATGTCTTGTGTCGACGACTATGACGTCTTGGGTCTTCGTCAACACGTCTAACACAAAATTAGAATAACTTCTAATAAATGAACATGTCATTTTAGGCAGCCAATTAGCATTTAACTGTCTCACCATATCATGCTTGTGCATGGATATGATATATGATGTAAAGTGTATTATGTTACTAGATTGTGAGTAGATATATATATTTGTTTTCTTATCAACATGAGAGTAGATTTGAATTTGAAACCTATTTTAACATTAAAAAAGAAGAAATATTGCTAAATTTAAAACTAGTTATTGTATTAGATATGTGCTTAATAACAAAAACACATAACTATATACACGCAAGAATATGCTCAACATTCTGGCATGTTTAACAGAAAAAATGTAAACACTTATTCAATTTACTCATTTTATTGAGTTGCTTGATTCTGATAACACTATGGCAATCTCAAGCCAATGAGCCCTAGAGAAATTGTTTGGCAAACCAGTTTCTGTTTCATCGATATTTTCTTGATCTTCCAGCAGCAAACTCCGGATTCGGGCAGGCAATAGGATCAAACTCCTCAGATCCCCTCACCAAAAAGCATAAATACCTAAACTCCTTTAGAGCATCTCCAGCGCGCACAACAAAGCCAGGCAAAAGGCCCCCCGAGACAGCCCAAGTCACTCCAGCGCAGCAGCCCTTGGCCCGGTTTGGCGTTGGTCCCACCACCAGCCCTGGAAGCCCAAGGGCAGGTTTAGCCCTCTAGCTTACCAGAGTCTTGTGGCAACGCTGGTGGCATCACGCTGACGTAAGGCAAGGAAAATAAAAAAAAATATTGCCAAC
This sequence comes from Prunus fruticosa, assembly GCA_018703695.1. Taxonomy (NCBI): domain Eukaryota; kingdom Viridiplantae; phylum Streptophyta; class Magnoliopsida; order Rosales; family Rosaceae; genus Prunus; species Prunus fruticosa. Next base: position 28,223,740 of record CM031923.1, read on the forward strand.
GGCTATGTGACACGTGTTTCGCATTCGGACACCTCGAATTTTTCCAGAAATCCGACGGTCTCGTGAAAATTGGAAAAAATTCTGAATTTTTTTTAAAAAAATACCAAAAAATTCTGTATTTTTTTCCCTATAAATACCTAACCATTTTATTTACTTTCACACCAAATCTTCATACAATTTCTTCTCCATCCAATATTTTTTACTCTCCACTCATATTATTCACTTCCCACACCAATTCTCAATACAAAAATCTTATCCGAAAATTTAATTACAAAAGATTATCAAAATTAATGGTTTAAAATATAAAAAAAATAGGAAATAAAGTACAATGAATAGTATTTGCCTTTACTTACGCCTGGCTTCAGCCTCATCGGGTGAACGACAAATGCAAAGCTCACAGTATTCACATGAATAGTGGCGCCCTTGCTCGCGCCTCTGCAGTTTCAGCCATTGTGGGTGGAGATGCTCTTAAAGAAATTTCTGGGCACCACAATGCCTCTCTTACGTCTTGTCAATATCATGATCTCTCAGGACAGCTGTTGAAATAGCCTTATTGAATCTTCACAACTTGCTCACTTGAAAGAACAAGACATGTGAACAAAGATACGTTTTAGTTAAGAAGTTTGATTCATAGACTATATATATACTAAATCAGATTTTCTGAAGATAAAAAAACACTTTTGGTAAATCTGATTACTGTCGCGTCACTTATTTCATGTCACTTGAGTTCCTCATTTTAACCTTTCATTCCTTAACAATTACGTAAAATTGGCTGCTCGATTAAAAGTTTTGAAACAAGATTGCAATGAAAAAACAAACGAAGGAAGAAATATGACTTTCCCTCCTAAATTTGGACATGGTAAATAAGACTACTTGCAAACATATATAACATAAGATCATCCTCGAATACTGTAAATTTGCAAATTCATGATACCATGAATTTGATAAATTTTCTTTATGGTATCATTTTGTGAAGCTTTATTGGGACAGCTAAAGGCTCGAAAAAGCATTTTTTTGTTATATGTCATGATTTTATTGTTTCCTTTACTTTTGGAGTGGTCCTTTCAGTAACACAAGGATCCAACAACACATCCTTTCACAGTGCCAAGTTGCCAACAAACTTTCTACCAAAACACAATGTCTACCAGTTTTTTTGTTCATGATTTTGAAATCATGCGTGGATAAAAGATGAAGTTAAAACACTCTCTTCAATGGTTTAGAATCATGAAAGTACTTGAAAAAAAAAACACAGAAAGTAGCTTCGCAGGTTTAATATCTAATATGTGGACCAAGTATTGCACTGCAGTTTGGGCTTTGGTGCATCTCAATAAATTGAATTTGCCAATAGTCCGGATATTCTTGGGCCTTTGGGCTGCCATACACTCACAAAATTTGTTATACGCGAATGAATTTGAACATTATTTGCTAAAAACAAATATGAAAGCATTGAAGAGGCATATATATATATATATATATATATATATATATATATCAGAGGTAGGAAGGGGGAGTGCACACACACTAAAGCCTAAAGGTTTCGTTTCGAAGGTGAAACTATTAATCTTAGGCCAAATATACTTTTTCACTACGGTATAACCCCATTTGCAGGAGGCATATTTTTTTTGATTGTGTTTAATTGGGCGTTGTAAGAAGGTCTATGCAATTTTTATTATAAATTAAATTACTGTGTAATAATAATTTATATGTTTGCAATTTGGAACATATCAAAATTTCCAAAGGTAAAATATTTAAACCAAAGCTTGGTGGTTCAAGTGGTAAGGATCTTGTTACCTTAAGCAAGGTCTCAATTGGAGCCTTATGAATGAAGCGGAGCAGCCATCATTGGAAGAGCTTGCCCCCCAAATGGGAGTCCCGACCCGCTCAAGGATTAGTCCTGACCTACTTGAAGAGGATACCTTGGATTCATAAATAAAAAAAAAATGTAAAAGATTTAAGATTAGGAAAATCAAAATTTTTTGAGATTGGCCAATGGACCGAATTATCAAATTCAAATTAAGGGTTTAGGCACGCCATTTCAACCACAAACAAAAAGCCACATTTATCTCAATAGAGAAACCTTAAAAAAAAAAATGAAGAAAAAGAGGACGGCAAAATAGTTGCTTTGCCTTTGTAACTTGTAAAAAAAACCCCCACGCCCAAAACGCTTCACCCCCCAAAACCCCCAAGCAAACAAAAAACCCGCGCACAACAAAACCTCACAGTGACAGCTCTCTGCTCTCCATTTTCACCGTTCACCGGAGCAAAGAAAACCACAGAACCATGGACCTGGACGACTTCGACAAGCCGAGCCAGGTTGCTGCTCGGCCCAGCAGATTCGTGCCCAGGCCCTCCAAGGCCAAGCCGAAACCGAAATCCGAACCCGTCGTCAAACAAGAGCCTCCGAAACCGGTTCCCGAGCCGGGACCCGAAAAGACAGGGCTGAAACCTAAACCAGAAGAACTGGATGCCCTGCTCGCGGAAAGAAGAAAGAAGAAGAAGGAACCGATGGCGCGCCCAAGAACGAAGATTCAAATGGCGGGTTGAAAATGGAAACCGATGAAGAAACCAAAGATGACCCTATGGAAGAAGACGATAGTGAAACACAAGTTGTGCGTGAAATCGACGTATTCTCCAATCCTCATATCGATGACAACTCTCTGGTCTGTCAATTCTCTCTTTCTCTCCCTTAAGCTCGTTGTTGCTCAAATTTTATTTTTTATTTTTTGGGGAAATGTTTTCTTTAATTCTTTTGATCTTTCTTTATCAGTTGTATGTATTGCAATATCCTCTGAGGCCATGGTGGCGACCGTATGAGTTGGAGAACCGGTGCGAGGAGGTGAGGCTGAAGCCTGCCACTTCAGAAATGGAGATTGATTTGTCTCTTAATCTTGACCCTAAGAATTACCAACGAATCATTGTAACAGACTTAGAAAATGACTAAGCAGGTCAATTTTTTTGCATAAAGATTGTAGCTATATCTTAATTCTGTTTTTGATGTTGTGACATTGTTGCCTACACTGTTATGTAATACAGTGTGGTTTGTGTTCTTGGATTTTTCCCACAGACTTTGTATACACATGGAAGCCAACTCCCACAACTGGAACTGGCTATGCTGTCGGGGTTTTCAGCTGGGTGATAAGGTGTGTGCAACTTTTCTGACCTTTTGAAGTATCATCTCACGGATTTTATGTTTAATGTGGTTGAATTTACTATATTACTTTAGATTGGTAAATGAGCTAGATTTCTTTAGCAATTGTGTATGCGTTTACTCCAGCCATCCCGAGTTTCAGAGAAATATGTTTCCAATAAGGTTGGTTTGTCATTAAGATCGTCTAGGAGACCATGATTCCAGGGAAAGAAGTATGACCTTTAGTTGTGAATTTGTGGCCCATAATCCTCAAATTGACTAGATTTGATTTTTTGAAGTAAAAGAGAAAAAATTTGTGAAGGCTCCCTAGCTTGTAGGCCAGTTAATTTTCCAATCAAAACTTCAAATGATATAAACAGTATTTTCATTTTTGAAGAGAATACACTTATTGCTCTTGAAAATATGCATAGTTGAACAAGTAGTGTTGGAATATTTACCTTAGAAGTGGTTAGGTGTTTAGCATGAATGGTGTTAATTTCTTGAAAGGTAGCTAGGTTTGAATAATTCTATGCCCATATATGCTTGAGTTACTGGATTTTAACAGTCTTAACCAGACAAGGTTCACTTTCAGGCCTGTATAAAGTTTCATGAAAGGGTTCTTGCGTAAATTTTAGGCTGCTAAATGTCTACTCCTCTGTATGTTGGTCTCTCTGTTCTGGTAAAAGTTGGCCAGAAAGGATGAGTTTTGTTGTTTTGGGATTCACCTAAGCATGTTAGTGCACAAATCCAACACTCTTTGGTTGGTCAAATGTGTTGTATGCTAGGCCCAGATGATTCATTTAAAAAGGTGCTTGTGAAATCATGAATATATGGGCTTGCTTGGTTTGGTAGATGGGAGTTGTGCATTTATTTCATCCAAATCTATGATTGATTTTTTTAATGATTTAAATAAATTTACCATGGATGCCCTCTCTAACAAATGCGCATGCAAATGCAGACAAATTGTCCTTCTGTGTTCTCTTTATATTTGGTGGTTTGCACATGCAATTATACCAACAGATTTTTTAAGGTTTCACACAAATGTTGCAATGCAATTAGTAGTATCTTCAGTATCTCTTGCGAAGTAATGGTTTTTATAGTTATAGTTATAGTATCTCACGTTGCGACACAGTGTTGGTTTGGCTCATTGATGTAGAAGCATTGAAAGAGGTTTTGCTTTTTTTTCTTCATCTTGCAGTTACACTTGAATCCTATTGATAAAGTTGTGCAGCTCAGACCGTCACTGGAACATTTGAAGTCTGGTTCTTCAAGAAGGAAGAACAGTGTCACAGGGATGCAGAAGTTAAAGTTAAATTAGAGTAAGTCTAGACAAGAAACATCGTTGGGTCCATCGAAGGAAGCAGGTTCTCTCTCTCTGTCTCTCTCTGCAATTTGATATTTTGTACGAAATTATGGCACTATAGTGAAGAATTTTTTAGAATTTGGACCCATTTTGCGCATATTTTAACTTATTAAAATCTATCCAGTATTTAGTTTTAGATTTTACAATGATACTGCAGTTTTGGACTTCTGTAACTCCAGTGCCTGAAGTCTGACTCCCCTCTCATCGATCCAAGTTTTGTTTTGTTTTTTTAACTTTATTTATGTGGTACATAATAACAGGTTAAATCTACGTTATGAACCAGTTGAACTTATTTTTTGTTTCAGACCAAGCGGATGGAGTCTTCAATGAGAAAAAATGGAAGAAGAGAGGTATGGGAGTGTTACTATTTATAATCTCAAACGTCTGTGCAGAATGAGGATTATTTAATGAACTTTGCTTCTTAGTATGATTCTTTTCATTCTATCTAACGGCATTGAAGTATAAGTTCCTCCCTCCTGTTATGAATTTGGATTTCTTGGGAGAAAATATTACTACTTAGTAGCATAATGTCAGATAAGAAATTGGTATTCTGATCACTTAGTTGAGTATGACATCACCAAGCTTTATTTCTAAATGCAGTTCATAAGTAAGAGGTTTTGTTTTCCTATTAGACAGGTGTTATACTATTCGGTTGAATCCTTTGACTATTTCTAACAATTAACTCGTTTTTTGGGTGATATTATAATGAACCATATGAAGGATATGTTAGAGATTTTCATGGTTTATTCTTTTGGTTATAAAAATGGATAAATTTATTGTTGGTGAGGTTCGTCTTTGAAGACTAAGCATTCTGGTGGTCATTCTTTATCTTCTTGGCCTGATAAACATTTTTTGGAGCCCAAGTGTTTTGACGATTGCTCGTTGATTTTGCTGCGTTGATGAAAATTGTCTGATGTCTGCAAACACCAGACGTTTTTTCTCTCCCAGGCATTCCAAACATGGCAGTATCACTACCACTTTAGCGATTTTTCAAACATCGCAACAGTGGTTGCTTTGTTAAATTGTTATTTCACATTTTACAGGGATCTTTGATTATATTGCTTTATTATCTTAACTTATTCTGTGGTATTAATGCTCCGGATCTTGTTTCTTGATTTCTGCCATAAAAAAAAAAATGTACTTGGTGTTTTGTGTTTAAGTTTCTACATAAGACTGCGTGCATTACAGTGGTTGATTTTATTAGATTAGTTGGGATATATCTTCCTCCTCTGCCTTTTTCAGAGTTGGGTTCCACTTCAGTATCATTCCTCAGAAGTGATTTTTCGGCCAAATATTTACGAAGGATGGTGGGACAAGAAAGTTCTCCTAGACAGTTTACTATAACCCGTACGTTATTTATTTCCCAATCTACCTTTTTCCCAATTCTTTAAAAGCTTTAAAATTCAAATTATAATGGTTAAATTTTTATTCTTATTTGAAGGTATGACTATGTTAAATCCTTGTGTCCTAGAACGTGCAAAGGTTCTTCAAGAAGGTGCGGTCATTTTCATATTATCAGTTCGTCAATTTCCTTTCTCTTTTAACATCGTGCAAACTGTAATATGTTGAGTTCCTTTGATTAAGTTGCACTTTTAAAAGCATCATCTTAAATTTTCAAAGAGGTAAGCGCAGATCAAGTTTGCCCTTCTTTAATAGTTTTGCAAAAAGTTGAAACTGAAGGGGTCTTTTAATCTTGCATGAAAATAAGAGGATGTGTATTTGAAATTTTGAAGATGAGTCTTACATATAGACACAAAATACAGAATGAGAAGCAACCCAGACATTGTCATATAAAATTATTGGTTGACCTACATTCCCTTGTGAGTTGGTTATCTTAATCCTGTTGTCTCGACTATATACAATGAGAGAAAATATGTACTATATAGTGATTGCTCTTGTTTTTGCCTGTTTGTCATTTAGGGGGAGAAACAAAGGTTTTGTGTACATTTGTGCATCTTATTTATTTACTTCTTAAGGACATAGCTATTGAATGAAAACATCAGCACTTTTCTTTTTTAACCTTATTTTGATTTTGATTTAAATATGTGAATGAATGTTGTTTTAGGTTTCTACTTTCTCTGGCCTCTGGAGAGCGTATCAAGAAGTTGCTTGTTGAGGTTGGTTGCAACTTACTAGCCACATATTAGTGTTTTGATAATATTAGAGTAGTAGTTTTGAAGCTGGTGAGTAACTTTTTTGTCTGACCTCATATTAGCATTGTGCCTTCCATCATAGGGAACTGGGGCTAATTTTCCATCATTGTCTTTATTTTAAAAATCATTAAAGTCATGACAGTGGTCTTGACACCTTCAAAACACTCTCTTAGGGCTTTTCCCCCTGAGCAATCCATTACTTCAAGATTGTGCCACAACAGGAACCTTAGCTCGTCGGTTCAGTGATCTTAAGAAGTACTTCGCTCCTGAGCACACTGGGAAGAACTTCTGGATGTACTTCAGAAGCATGCTCAATTACTGCTGGACTCTGGTCTCTGGGTTCCAAAAACTTTATTGCTATATCCATCCAAAGATATGAAAGATAGAGATCACGTTGCTCGGCAGACAGCTAGAAATTAGTCCTAAATTTATTTAGGAAGAACACTGTAACCAGCAATTCACAGTTGAACCTCCCACAAAACCATAAAAATCATCGTATGAATCCCTAAAATTTTAGCTGTCTCAAGACCTTCCTCTCAAGATTGGAAATTAAAAGAGAAGTCAGATAAGTCTTCAAAGAACTCTATCTCAGACATCTTTAGAGGCCAAGAACAGAAATGGGAAGAATGAGAAAGTTGGTGAATGGCTTTAAAACCCATACCTACCGTGTGTGAAGAATGTTGCTACTACTAGTAAGCCTGGAAGTCATGGAATTCTATAAAGGTACGACAAAAGTGCAAGTGATGTACAGATTGGGAGAACCATGTCAGATGAAATCTTAGCAGCTTTACCAGAGGCTATAAAGGAAGTTCTTAGAACACAAAGTTTGCAAGAGGTGATTTGAGCTGTAACCTCTTGCACATTACAGAAATTGTGAAGCAGCATTCATGCATCAAAAAGTTTCTGATAGATTTTTTGTATAAGTAATTGAAATGGAATTATAATTGCTAGCATTAGCAGTTTGCTAGTTCCAACTTTTATTTTATTTTTGTGAAAGTCAACTGTTTTATAAAACTAAGATATAAGTTAAATCTCTAAACAGCAGTGTGAAATTTTCTAATTCTTACGCCACCTCATTAACTTCCTTCTATTGTCTCTAGTTATTCTTATGTAAAATTTTGAATTTGAATTTTAGGTTACTTATTTAGATGTACTAATTAATTTTAGGTCATTTGTTAGCGTTGGCAATTACTTTATCAATTTACTTCAAATTTTCATGTAAAATGTGTAGGGAAACATTAATTAGTACAGTTAATGGTATCAATTTAAATTGTTTAACATGCATGATGAACAAAAGAGTACTACTAGCATTTACACTTTAGTTTGGAATTTTAATCCTGTTAGAACGGCTATTAATGTTGCTCTATTATTAAGGTTAGAGCGCATAAAACGGTAGTTTCATATAGACTTGATTAATTATCTTTCAAAGGATTCTGCTGTCCTACACCTATCCAGTTTACATTTACAGTATTAACGCTCTTTGTTTTAATACTTATGGTGCAATTCATGAAGTTGCTCAACCTCATGGAAGTGTCTTCTCTCAATCTTGTGAGTTTTGACTTGCAATTTTCTTGGCAGCCTTTGCTTTATATGTGAAGGATTACGGCGGCAGTCAGAAAATCTCTCTTCCAAAGGCTTTGATCCCAAAACTAAAAGGGTGATTGATGCAGCATATGGTGTTGATGCTCCTGAACATGCAGTTGCAGAAAGTGATATGTCAAGTTGCAGGCAGACATACATGGGTTATATGTCTTAAATCATCGCCAGAGCACTCAGAGCATGACAGATTGAAGTTGTTCCTATTTTCATCTATTTATTGACAAAGTGCCTAAAACATATGATGTTGTGTACCTCTGTGTGGGTACTACAGTATTAACAGAAGAGGTTATAGAAATCACCTGTTTTTTGTACCAGAAACTACGATGATGTCGTGGTGTGTGTTCCACTGTGATTTCTGAACTCAGCGAGATTCCATCAGTTGCAAGATCGTCAGGAAGTTATACTCCTTATTTTACTTTGTATTTGTGTTTGTTTGCAGGAAAGTTGTTATTGATCTACTTATGTAGAAAGGGACCTATGTCAAGCTTAAAGTGGTAAAGGTTTTGAAGAAGCCTGCTAAGATTGCTCTTGAGAGGGACATCAGCACTAACCGAGACAAACAAGGCGGAGTTGTTTCTTATGTTTGTGATCTGAAGGAGGTTTACATTGGTTGTCAGGCTACCTACATAATTTTTCATTTTTTTCTTCATTGAGACTGTTCCAAACAACAATTTTTTTTA
>CM031923.1:28855263-28941894 GCA_018703695.1 Prunus fruticosa
AACAAACTGTCCAAGAGTTTTTCTCCAAAATGCTTGGCAATCATTGATTCTTGAATTGCCCTCACAGTCCTTGCACAACTTGCTCCATAGCTCTCATTATCCTTGTCCCCCCTCTGATCCAGCTCTAGCACCTCCAACCGGTCCAATTCAAAAGAACCCTCTTTCCTCACTTCATCTTCTATTTCATCTCTGGATGGAGCATAGAAATGCACATCATATGAATCAAGCTTTTCCTCCTCCACTTCTCCCTAAAAACCAAAACAGAAAAAAATAAAAATAAATAAAAGCTCCATAAGTGTTTAAGTCATCTCTGGATGGTGTGCATATATTATTAGTACCTTGGAAACCAAAATGGCAATGGACTGAGAGAAGCTCCCAGAAGAAAGAGTTGCCTCTGTCAACATGATCAGGGCCTTTCCTTCCCAGCAAGATCAACACCATTCTTCCTCCTACAGTCAACTCCTCAGACCTTGACTTAAGGAACAAAGTGAAGTCTTCTTGAAATTGCTTCAGGTAAGCTTGAGACACTCCAGGAGGGCTGGATTCAGAAATGTGAACACTTCCTTTGTTTATTGACTTCCCCTGCTCATAGATGGCTGGAGGAACCTGCATGGCATTTTGGTCATTACATAAACAGTAAAAAAGCAAATTAATAAATATGAAATTACGGAATCTGAATATCGCACTCTAGAGAGCCAGTGCAAACTGCAGGATGAGTAGACAAAGTGCAAGGAATTGTTGGGAAAAAGTCTTCCATAAAATGAGCCTGGATAGCCTCCTATATAAATAGGGGCAGACCCATCATTTCTTTCTTTGATGAGGCCTTTAGAGAAGTCTGGCAAGGCCTTGAAGATGGAGTTGAAGTCATTGGATGGAAGATCATTAAGGTACACTCTGAACTCTGGTGTTGGGTGAAAGATTTTTCTACTTGTCCCTTGGACTGCTTCAATGATGTCTTTGATAATTGATAGGGTGTTGGGGCCAGATGAACAACCCAAGTCAGCTATGCCTAAGCTCTTTGGAGTTGTGGTGAGGTAAAGTTCTTGTATTGCCTCTAATGTTATGTCCTTCACCATATCAGAAACCTCCTTCTGTCACAACAGAAAATCAAAAACACAAAAAAAAGAACATGTAAGGAAATAAACATTGTGAAATCAAATTGCTAAGTGAGAGTGAGAGTGAGAAATAGAGAGAAGAGAGAGAGAGAGAGAGAGAGAGAGAGAGAGAGAGAGAGAGAGAGAGACCTGCAATGAAGAATTTCTTGCATAGCTAGTATGGCCAACCCCTCCATTCATGTGGAAGACTTTCTCTACATCCATGCTTGTTGAAGCTGCCTTGAACTTTGGTGGTGCTTTGCTTTGTTTACTGTTATTATAAAGGCAAGTTCAAATGATGCATCTCTTTACCCTTTGGGGGCACCTATCCTTTTTAAAATATATATATTCTTCATCATGGTAATTCATATTGCCTTTTCATAATCCAACTGTCATGATTATGGGTACAGTTTGTGGCTTGGCAACCTATCTCCAAAATGGCCCATCATTGCTTTGCTTAATCTGAACAGTAGAGAAAATCTCGTATTCTATTGGACATTGCCTAAGCTTAATCCCTTGGTAAACAAGCACTAAAAATGTTTAGCATAGCATAAAACGCGGCAATTTTTACTGCAGAAAGTATGACATTTCTTACTTTTGACTTGGAATTGTCTTTCAAAAATTTCTGGCTTTGGTCATTATCTGCTCCTCAATTTGAAAGGTCTGTTTGTTGGCCAATGACCCACTTTCGTGCCTGAAATGAAGTCATATTGATGGAGATGGTTCAAGCTTTTAGTGCATGATGATAAGGCTTATAAGCTGGCTTTGGTCCCAAACTTTTCCCAAGTTGTCTGGGGAAGCAGTACCTGCGAATCACTGAGACACACTGTTTACCATGGTTGAAATTTTTTGAGATACTTTACCTGGCTGTCTATATCTTGTGACAAAGAGCACGCCTGGTGGACACATGTCGGCTGAGGGGGCAGTAACTGGTTCCCATGGGGCTGTGTCATCGAACACATACATGAACTTCAAAGATGAGTCCCAGAATTGGTCCATTCTACTACGATTACAGAATCAATAAACAGATTGTGGATCACCATGTATGATTGCTATTTGGAATAGCTTGGAACAAGTGGAAGTTGGGTTTGTTGGGCTTAGAGCACCAAATGGAAACAAATAATTATGGAATTAAAAACAGAAAATGCTTCGTATTAGTTAGGTTACCAAGCATAAAATGACTCTTCCAACAGTTCCTACATGAGCCGTTTTTATAACCATAGGTCATAATTGAGACAAGTGTACTGTAATTATTCTCCAACCCAGAAAAAAGTATGGTAATTATTCACATAGGTCATAATTGATCCACGCGTCAGCAGGGTTGTGGTCAATTCCCAAAAAATTAGTAGTACTGAAACACTGTTACGTGATATAATCAGGTGTTATAATATAGGCGGACATACTTTAATGTCTAGTGTTAATCAACAAAACACATGGTATATATGTGATAGGTTTTAACAAGCGGTAGTGTTTTAGTACCATCCAATAATTTCTAGTATACCTTATTATTTTTCCAATAATTTGAATAGAAAATTTGGCATAAGTCCAATTATGAGAAGAGATTTTGGGTGCAATCCACGCAGAAATTGTTGTTGATCCAAGTCCTTTGACTTTTGCGCCACATAAGATTACATGCCTATTTCAATTTATTGATATTTACTCTCTTTTTTTTTTTGTTCCAGTTATGCACCTAAAACATAAATAAGGTAAATTATGAATTCCTAAAACTGGTAAGTTATTGATTTGTAGGATATTAATTATCATATTTGATTTGAATTTAATTGCAAATTTATTTATTGAATTCTGAAATTTTCCCAACGTATACCGACATCAAAAATTGTAATAAGAGTTCATAAAAACTTCATACCTTAACAATAAGTAAGGTACCTATGCAGACACCCCGTATGCAATATGCAGGTAATTAAATCCATAAATTACCTCTGATCCAGGTAATTAAATCCATAAATTACCTATAGTTCAGGTAGTTATACCTTCTAGCCCAGCTAATTGAACTCATATAATATCTTGGTATGGATTTTTAAACTCAACTGAGATAAAAATTCATACAAAATTTCTTTGGAAAAAAAAAATACTATTACATGGAAGACATGTATGTATGTAGATAAATATGAACCTCCAAAAAAAACTACTTAAGAAAACTCAAGAAAAAAACACTTACCTATAAGGCAGATACATATATATCTGTATGTCAGGTACATAATTTAATGTGGGTGCTTGTCTAATTGATTGGTATAATATGTGAGTCTTTACTTTTTATTGATTAAATGATATTTTATCTATATATTAGGAATATTATCAAGGAAAAAAAAAATTTAATTCAAAAATTGGAATTAAATTTCAAGGAAATAATGCATTAAATTTAGATTTTCAATGTGTTTTCCTTATTTACCTTAAAGGGTAAAATCGACAAAAAAAGAGTAATAAATGTCAAAGGACCTACATCTAAAACCAAAAACACGAGGACTAGACCCAATAACAGCTAATCATTTTGGACCTAGATTTAAGAACCCCTAATTTGAATAAAAGAATATCTAGAACTTTTAAATATATAGTTTCATCTATTGAATTAAATAGCAAATGATTACATTGAAAAGATGATTTGATTGTTTTAAAAAAAAAGAAGATGATTTGATTGAGAAATTTTGTGTCACTAGTACAAATATGAGTACATCCCTCTTCTTGCTTTATTGTTTTTTTGGCTATTTTAAGGAAAAAAACATCTCTTAGGCATGGGCTAATTACATTTTGGGCCTAAAAGCTTTGTTAAAAATCTGTCAAACCCAAATGGAAAATAATTTCTACCCCGAAAGTTTCCAGGTTCATAAATAAATTTGACTTATGTAATGTTATTAAAATCAACCACGCGCGTTTCTTCCCACTATAATGCACGATAAAAATAAAACACATTAAAAAAAATAGTAAATTGAGCTTAGACCCATAAATTTCATTTGTAATCACGTACAACCCTTTTCTTTATTTTTCTATTTAAAATACCCAATTTTTTCAAGTAAAACCCGCTGATTAGGATCCAAGTAAGCAAGTTACCTAATCTAGCTTAAAATCTAATTTATTCTATTTTTCGGATTCCAAAACTACCCCTATTTACAAGTTAACGTGTTATGTGGAGGTGTAACTAATGACACACGTTGAATTTGGAAAGATCTTCAAATGGTTGTAATGAATGTAGGAATTAATTTAGAAACTTATTTGAAATTAAATATTAAATTCAACATTAACGTATTAGTAACGTTTTGGTTTATTTTAGGGAGCTTTAGTAATATACCCAAAATAGGGGCTGAAATTATAAAAAAATCCTACATGGAATGCACTTTAGAAACACACCCAAAAACCATTTACTACATATGAAATTAGTATTGAAGTTCCTATAAATTACATCTCTGTCATTGATTAACTTAAAACAAGCCCAAAACAAAATTCCCAAAAAAACCCAAAACAAGCCCAACGAGCCCATATCAATTTTTTTTGAAAAAACCCAAACTTAAAATTAAAAAAAATTAAAAAATTAGAAAACCAAGGGTTTGTCCCCACGGCCATTCATTCTCCATCAAACCTCCACAAACCATCTCATAGAAGTGCATTGTTAATACCATGTCATAAAAGTGCATTGTTAATACCATGCTATAGAAGTACATTGTTAATACCATTTCATACAAATAAAAACATTGTTAATACCATTTCATACAAAAAACCATTATTAGTACCATTTCATACAAAAAATATTGTTAATACCATTTCATACGAAAAACATTGTTAATACCATTTGATACAAAAAACATTGTTAATACTATTTCATACAAAAAACCCAAAAAAGCCTAGCAAGACATCCGATATCCTTTGCAGAAACCATCTCCAATTGTCTAGTTTCACCAATACAATCGCAAAGGCAAAAGGAAAAACCTCTACAAGAAAAAAAAGTACACTGTTAATACTATGTCATAGAACTATATTCCTAGTAAAAATCACATTCAACATATCATAAACTTCAAGTGCATAGCTATATATAGAGCAAAATATAGAGCATGCTTTGTTACTGAAAATCTGTTAATACTATCTCATAGAAGTACACTGTTAATACTATGTCATAGAAATCAACTCAGTTGCAGGGTATGAACAGTATCACAACTGTTCATACCACTTACTGGAAGTTAACAACTACATCATTTCATTTGTATAATAGGTACGATAAAAGTTTACAACTCCATACCACTCAAAATCAACTACATCATTTCATTTGCATAATTAATTGATCCTTCATTACTCCACATACCATAAATATTGAATCGGAGTGGCTCCCACACATACTGCTCATCATCATTGTGCTTGGTGGTAACAATGACCTTATCTGCAACAAGAGAAGCACCAGGAGCCAAGGCTTCCATAAATTCCTTGGTGCCAGACCTTGCAATGGTACCAAGGATGTTCACCAAATCTGACAACAAGAAATAAGAACAAAATAATTAAGCATAATAGAATAATTGGAACAACACAGATAACAATCATAAGCCCAAAGCGCATAATTGATAAGCTGAAATAGTATATAGAATTTGAATAGTCTGCTATTTCACTACAAACTACAGGGATAATATGAAACCATTCACTCCCCGAGTCAAAATTTCAATAGATATATGTTGAACCAATAAGAGAATAACATAGATTTTTTAAATTGAACTAAGAAATCTACAGGGCAGAAAAAGCAAAGAAACTCCATATGGGTAATAAAAAAATTCCTTTTGCATGCAAACTGATATCTGCTTTTTCTAATATTCTTTAAAACAACAAATGGCCAAACCTTGTAGACTACAATATGGACCAAACCTATTTTATTTCCTTTTCCTCCTAATTTCAGGATTTGTAGGCCACCACAGTCTCAGCCATATAATAGCATCCACAAAACCCCAATTTGTTTACTGAATGGAGGAAAATGAGTAACAAAATCTTGAACAAGTTCTCTTCACATAAAATAATCAAAGAACCAAAAAAAAAAAATCTAAAACCGTTTTTCTACCCCTTCATGTCCTGCTTTCTTAAGCAGCAACCAAACAAGTGCAATGCATTACATCAGTTGCATAAAGAAACTCGTAATCACTCACACAAACATAACAAAAAACCCTAATCAACAACAAGCACAACGAGAAAGTAATTAGCTACAACTTACAACCGCAATTAAACAAATAAAAAGTAGCATTGCTCAAAGAAAATTTACCCGAGCGAGATGAAAATGCAGAGGACCTCTCTAATCGTGAAGCTCTCTACTTGTTAATATCGGAAATGCACTTCACCTCCTCGAAAATTCGCCTTGCCGTGGCTTTGTCCTGTGAAACCGAAGAGAGCTCAGAGCATCCGCCCTTTGAATGGAGAAAATGGCGAAGAAATCTGCAGGGAAGTAAAGCAAGAAGAGCTACATGCATAGAAAAAATCTAGAGAGAGAAAGTCACTGGTGTAGATAGAGACACTTGTTGCAAGTGAAGAGTTGCCAGAACCACAGGGCTCTGAAGAACTCGAGGGAGGAACAAAACACAAACAGAAAACACAACAATTTATACAATAAACACTAGAAAATATTGAAATGAGCAATCAACATAAGAATAAACGGTGAAAATACGTACATCAGAGGCGTCACTGATGAGCTTCTTCAATGGCGGCCGGGAGAGGAAGAGGAAGCGGCAACCCTCTCTGGCTCTGGAAAAATCGTCGTCGCATCTGCAAACAAGAGATCCGGGTTGAAAATCGAGAACAGAAGACGGATCTGGCCATTTTGGAATATATCGTCGGTGGAAATCGGCGATCGTCGGGTTGGAGCATGCGAAAGAGAAATCGTCTTCATCTTCTTTCTTCTTGCAATCACCATCAGCATCGGCATTCTGAACACCTTCATCCGGCAATTGACACCTCAAATCTCAGAGTACCCACAGAACTCAGCGAGCTTAACCATTAGCTATGTTCATATCGAAAAAATAGAAATTAGCATGAAATTCAACGAAGAAACTGAAATCAAGTCGAAATTCAAGTTAATTAAGCAAAAATCAAAAGGGAAATAACGAATTGAAGCAGATGGAACAAACCTGCAAAAGAAATGGAGGCATCAGCGGCGAGAACACGTGTGAGGCCACTGACGTAACGGAGATTGTCGTCGGTCTTGTGTTGGTCCATGGCTCTAGACTGTTTGGTTTACTTTGAAGGCAGAGAGAGGGGAAGAAGGGAGAGAACAGAGGAGAGATGTGGGTTTGAAGGAGGAGAGGGGCTTGAGGCTTCAGACCTTAGGGGTGGTTTTGTTGAATTTTAATGTTCTCTGCATTCTATAGATTCTAAACGAGATCCAAAACTAATTTAATGCTAAAAAGGGTAATAAAGGTATTTGATCTTATTAATTAAATTAAAAAATATACAATTGTTGATTTTTGGGTTTATTTTGGATGTGTTTATATATAATGAATGGTATAGGGTATATTTATAGTTTTATGTCTAGGAATGGGTATTTCACTAAATTTCTATTTATTTTATGACAAAAAAAAAACGTTTTGGTTTATTTAATAAATTTTTGTTGTTGTTTTCCTTTTATGAATTATTCTATTAGTAATCTATTTTATTATAGTTTTATGAATAATAGTGTCCATTCTAATTATGTTGAAAAATATTTTGATAATCTATTTATTGTTTGTTTTATGAAAAATATATATATTTTTTAAATGAACCTATTTTTTCTCTAAATTATGTACCCTTTTTTCTCTGAATAAAGTACCTATTATTTGTTTTATGGAAAACAATTTTTTTAAATGAACATATTTTCTCTCTCCAAAAAATGTACCTATTTTTTTCCTCTAATAATATACCTAGTAAAACAATGTACGCATTTTTTAAATGAGCCTATTTTTCCTCTCCAAATAATGTACCTATACACATTTATAGGTATATTGTAAAATAATTTACCTATGGGTAAATAATGTACCTATATTTTCTATAAATTATTGTGTACCTATTTTTAATTTATGAAAAATGTACGGAAATTTCAATTACAAAGTAACTGACTTAGTTTTTTTTTAATTTAATTTTTTGGGTAAATAATATACCTATATTTTATTTAAATAATATATTTATATTTTATACGTATATATTTTTTTATATATTTATATTTATATTTATATTTATAGGTACATATTTATATTTATATTTTTTTATAGGTACATTATTGGATATGTAATTTACAGATTTTTTTTTTGGTTTGCAATTTTAGGGGGCGGTATGTGAGAGGGAATGACAACCAAAAGAAATGGGGTGATTGATATGCTATTAATAGGAAGTGTTAATTACAATTATGACAGTTAATGAAATGCTTGAAATAAATTATAAATAAAATATGAAGTTTGGTGGCAACGATGTAAAAATATAGGAATACTACGACCTCTTATATCCTACTGGTCATTTAAATTTGAAATTGGGTTTTACACATAGATTTATAGAATGATGGGTATATGTCTAGGAAATAGAAAATGTAGGGATCTATATTGAACAAGCCCTAAAAAAAACACAGATGTGTTTGTCGTGGAGTTTATGTCCATTTACAAGAACTACAAGCATGACGGGGTTGTGGTGGACCGCTGAAAGAGGAGCAAAGCAGACGAAGGAGAAAAAAAGCAGACACACATATGAGGCCAATAAATCTCCTTTTTTGTTATGGCTTGTTAGCTTTTGCTTCTCAATCATAATGCGTTTGGCAATCAATGCTTTTCTTGTCTTCTTGGCCTCAGCTCATTGTGACCTCACTTCAGAGAGAATCTACGGAATCATTTTAAAGCCGTAGACCTTATTTCATTTACTTTTCAGAGGATAGACTGTATGTCCTCCTGCACATAGTCCATTGGTGATTGGCCTCCCTTTGTTTATGAGGAGGAACTCTTTTGTGAATATGCACTTTTGGTTTGAGGGATCAATGCAATGGAGTACCAGCAAAGTCAACTTTATCCACCCCTAATGGTTTGTAGACTCCACTCTTTGATTTTCAGACCCGAGTAATTTTTGGGTGAGATTGTCGTATACTTCAAGTCCACTCGTTCAATCCACCTTCGAATTCCTCTCACTTTCTCATTTATAGAGACATGCGACTGTAACATGTCTCTCAAACAATATTGTGAGAAGAGTTTATCTCCTTAATTGTGCGCCGGATGGCACGGATCTATTGCTTTGCCTGATAACTTAATTTGGTTTCATCGCTTTGAAGATAAACATGTGATAAATCAGAAAGTCTATGATCAATTCTAGTTCTACAAGAACTATTAAGATAGGAGAGTGAACCCTACAACATGCGAGCAAATAAGACAGTACATAAATGGACAAAGAGATCTAACGAGGAAGCTACACACTGTATTGCCATTGCAACTTAGTTATCTTGTATCCTAAAGAAACAAAAGAGAAAACATATAGAAACTATGGGAATTCATAAATAATTTACATAAACAGTTGAAGAGACAAACATGCACCTTTCTTTGTTTACAACGACAATTAGGTGGGCTATCTCCACCTGCTTATTTATATTTGTTATTGTTGGTTTGTGTTTAGCCGATTGTACATGTTGATGGAAGACATTATTCTACGACTCCTAGAATCACTGTCAAGGATTTCTTAATCAGTTGGTAGATGCTTCTGCTTGCTTGATACATTTCAGACCTTCTTCTTTTTTTCCTTCTAAATTCTATCCATCACTCTATGTGCAGACAAAAAAATGAAGATTTAGAAAGAAAAAAAAAATCAATTGTCAAAACGCTTTCATACAGCCAGTTATATACAAGGAAGAAAATTTCCTTCAATAGAGAGACATAAACTTCATTTCCTTTGTTATAAAATGTGTTGTTTTTAGTAATTAAAGTAAAATCAATTGTATCGTAAAGGTTAAAATGGCAAAAACAATATATATTTTGTAATATTATTTGGTATTGTGACAAAGTCAAACGGCAGACATGGCATGCATGCACATCTTGATGATCTCTCCACTTTGTTAATTAAAAGAATTGCATACCAGATGTATTACGATCAAATCTCCATGGCATTATAGTTGCGTGTAAGAGAAATCCCACTCTATGTAATTTAGACTATCGCTTATACTAAAAAAAGGATTATAGACTTATAATAGTCAAATTAGTCCCTTGATGGGATCACATTTGTCAACATATGACTCTTGTTCTCTAGTCTAATATAAATAATATTTTTCTAGTCAGCTTGTGTCTTGAATTTCCTCATATTGGTGTAACTTCTACTCCTTTTAGGTTAGGTGATTGGGTTATTTAATAGGAGTGCCATATGGTGGACGGTGGTTGATGGCATGGGGAATCAAATTGTTGTCAAATAAAAACAAGTCAATGAAACATATAGGTTTCATCTCCCACACTTTGTTAGGCTTCATCTTTCATCATGTTGATATAATATATGTTGGGTTAGGATATATATATAAAGGACATGTTGGACAAGGGACAGCTTAAGAGATGAGCCTAGCTATAAAAAGGTGAGCAACCCAAAGCTCCATATTACACATTTAGTTCTCTTCCTAGCTGAGATCGATGATCTTCTTTAAATAACACTATATATGTCAAGAATCCACCCATCTAGCTAGTTTAGGAGATACTGAAAAACAGAGAGAGTATATATTTGTAGCTCTTCAATGGTACAAAAGACTGTCCTGAAGGTTGACATATCATGCCTAAAATGCAAGAAGAAGCTGATCAAGGCAGTGAGTGGCCTGAAAGGTAACACGATCATGTCCCTTTTGAATCTTGTTTTCCCATAGGTATATAGATTTCTTTTACCATCACTTTCTCTACCTATGGAACAAGAATCCATAGCCATGATGTTGAGAATATATGATATATGTTAACGTTAGTCGTTTATGTATACGATAAATGCTAACGTCAGTTGTTTATGTCTGCATAGATGAATACTAATTGTTGATTGATATAAACCTCATAAACTACGTATAAATTAATGCTCGAAAACCTACCACGCCGGCGCACGTGTGAACTATTTACAACAGCGAAAACTCGGAGCGAAGATTAATCCTCGTGTGAACTATTAATTAGGATCATATATCTAGCTAATTTGGTGTTGTAGGTGTTGTTTATAAGTGGTTTTATTGTTGTTATTTCAAAGTTATTTCTTGTCAATGAATTGCAGGTGTGGATAAAGTTGAAGCTGATGCAGCCAAGGGAACTTTGACTGTAACCGGGGACTGTGATCCATATGACATAATAGTTCGCACTAGAAAAGTTGGCAAATTTGTTGATGTAGTGAGTATTGGGCCTCCTCCTGCTCCAAATAAACCTGGAGATAAAAAGCCTGAACAGAAGGATAAAGAAAAGAAACCAGACCCGAGGCCCCAACATATTTGCATTCCCTATGAGTATGCTATTGTATGTGATGAGCCCAACCCCTCTTGCTGTATCATGTGATAAAGTCAAATAGTCAATCCACCATTATTTTGTTTAGGTCAGTGATTTTTGAATGATGGTGGTCGTCCGATCTGGTTTATGTAAATTCAATTATTAAGCAGTACTGGGTGTTATAATATGAATATGGATGCTTATTGATGATGCTATCATTTACCTTCAATTATTAATTGTGTTTCAACATCCTATTTTCCGGTGATTCCATTTTTGTTCTCATTTGTGTTGCAACATTTTCAAACGATTTCTGTTCTCTCCCGGGTTCGGCCAACCAATACCACCTACAACACTCTTTTTCCGATGTTATTACCGGCCGAGTATAAATGATAAGATATTTTAACAAGCGATATTGGCAGTAGGAGGATTCGAATTCAGAACTTCTATTCAGGAATATTAATTCGCTACAAACCCTTTCAGATGCAAGATGATTATAAGTACTATTTCTGTAAAATTATTATTATTTTTTTAGTGGTGATTTTCTTACTCCAATTTTATTCACTTATACTCTATTTTATAACTCAAAAAGGAGTGTCATTATCTTTTTTTTTGAATGAAGTATGAAATTCTGCAGTTTGATTATTAATTTTTGTGTACTTAAAAGGAAAAAAATTGGGGTTATGGCATTTAAAAGAAAAAAAAGGTGCTTTCCAAAAAAGAAAAGAAAAGAAAGGTGCGTGACGCGGCTCCAAATCCAGACTTTGCTTGAAATTACAGATTTCATCACCCAACTACCCAGAAATGGAATGCGCGACGTTTTGCCTCACTCTTCACTTCCAGAAGCCGTCACCGAGCTCTCATCTCACTCTCTCATTCTCACCTCCTCAATTTCTTCTCTACAGTCCACGTCACACTTCTCAGCACTCGCTCGTCCTTGACTCAGTTCCTTAACTCGGAGAAACTCAGTATGGCGTCCGATCATAAACCTCTCCGAGTCTTCTGTATCGGAACCGCCGATACAAAGCTCGACGAGCTCCAATTCCTCGCCGAGTCAGTCCGATCCCATCTCAACGCGTTCTCCAATACTTCCCCGCTCAAGGTAAATCCATCTCTCTCTGTCTCCAATACTATCTTGCTCACGTAGTTTTGAATAACTCCGATACGGAAATTCAATGTCCGATACAGGTCCAAGTCTCGGTGGTCGACGTTTCGGCCAGTCAGAGCGAGAACGATAACAAAACAACCGATTTCGCTTTCGTTTCGAGAAAGGAGGTTTTGTTTAACTATTCTGAAGCATCGGGCCAGCTTCGTCAACTTCCGGAGGACAGAGGCGAAGCTGTTGCTGTAATGAGCAAAGCGCTCGAGAAATTTTTAGCGAAATCTCAAAACAATGGCGTTTTGGCTGGTGCAATAGGGCTCGGAGGCAGTGGAGGCACGGCTCTCATATCCCCTGCCCTAAGATCTCTCCCAATCGGAGTGCCTAAGCTCATCGTGTCGACCGTAGCGAGCGGTCGAACCGATCACTATGTGGGAGAATCCGACCTGGTGCTGTACCCGTCGATAGTCGATGTATGTGGGATTAATAGCGCGAGCCGGGTTGTGTTGAACAATGCTGCTGCTGCGTTTTGTGGGATGGTGATTGGGAGAGCTGAGAGAGGTGGAGATTCGTGCGGTGGGGCAGAGAAATCGACGGTGGGGCTTACCATGTTCGGGGTCACGACTCAGTGCGTGAATGCTGTTAAAGAGAGATTGGTTAAGGAGGGGTATGAGACACTGGTTTTTCATGCCACTGGGGTTGGAGGCAGGGCCATGGAGTCTCTGGTTAGTGATGGGTTTATAAAGGTACTGTCTTTTTTATTGGAAATTTATTCATTTGTGTTTATTGAAATGTACAAGTTCAGTGTTAGAAGTTGTTTCAGTAGAACTTCAGGGATGAACATATAAAACTGTGAACTTGGTCAAGTTTTTATTTTTGAGAACCGTTTGCAGAGTAGGGGAACATGGCACTGGTTGATAGTTTGATTGCTGAAGCTTGAGATATGATCTGTTTCTCATTTTTGTATGTAAATTCTTGAATAGATGTACTCATTGCCAAGCTTAGGCTGAGGATGGATATCAGTTTAAGTGCAGAGTTTATATTCTTTCTTGATAAAGTTTACTTGGTAGAGACCTTTACATTACATGCATTGCTCTGTCTCTGACTGTTTGTTAGACCTTTAGTAGTGTGTTAATCTCATTGTGGGGCTTTCATTTGTTTTCTTTTGTTTCTTTCTATTCTTCATGTTCACTTCTTTCCTTATGGTTTTACATAGGGTGTTTTGGATATCACAACAACAGAGGTTGCAGATTATGTGGTTGGAGGGGTGATGGCTTGCGATACTTCCCGCTTTGATGCCATCATAGAGAAAAGGATTCCTTTAGTTCTAAGTGTCGGAGCTTTGGATATGGTGAACTTTGGAGCTAAGGATACCATACCATCCAATTTTCAACACAGAAAGATTCATGAACATAATAAGCAGGTGATCACTGATAAGTCTCTAACACGATATAACACTAGAAGATTAAGGACCTGTCTGGAAGTGTTCAGATCATATATAGACATCTTAAAAGCACAATGAGTGTGAAACGTGTCAATTTCATATATGATCATTTGACAAACAAGTTAGCATTAGGGTGTTGTGTGTGTATGACATGAAACCAATACTTGTCATTTTTCAGGTTTCAATCATGAGAACCACAGTAGATGAGAACAAGAAATTTGCTAGCTTTATAGCAGATAAATTGAACAAATCATCATCAAAAGTTGTTGTTTGCCTGCCACAAAAGGGTATCTCTGCTTTGGATGCACCAGGGAAGCCTTTCTATGATCCAGAGGCCACTGCTTCTCTGATTAACGAAATGCAGAGGCTGATCCAGACAAATGAAGATCGGCAGGTACTATTATTGTCCATCAAGTGGTTTGTTTCAATGCTTAAACCTTCTCTAGTTGCTTGGGTTTCATGTGCAGGACCAACTTTACTAT
Organism: Prunus fruticosa; assembly: GCA_018703695.1. Lineage (NCBI taxonomy): Eukaryota > Viridiplantae > Streptophyta > Magnoliopsida > Rosales > Rosaceae > Prunus > Prunus fruticosa. The sequence goes on from CM031923.1 coordinate 28,869,786, forward strand.
CGAAATGGTGCATTTTTAATAGGTAAAGGTGTACCCTCATCATATAAATGACCGCGAGTTTGCAAATGCATTGGTTGACTCATTTTTAGAGATTAGTACGAAGAGCTCTATCCGGTCTCCTCCTTCCCAAGTTTCTATTCCTGAATCTAATCAACAAGCTCATGAAAGTTCTGTTTCCAAGATGAATTTATCAAGCTCTGGGACCATTCTGCGGAACCTGATTGACTTCCCAGATGCAAGACCAGGTTGGAGTTTATACCATATTCATTTTCTTTGTGACGTTATCAATCATCAGGAGCTTTAATTAAATCAGAAGCATTTGATATCCAACAGATGCATGTGTTGTATTATAACACGTGGATGTTAGCCACTTGAGGCATGGAATGTATAGCATCTGGCTTGATCTTCATTTTTTCATGCTTTGGGTCATAAATGTCAGCATTTCATCATGAAATAGAGCAACTTAGCTCAATAAATAGAACTCCAGATTTTGTTTTATGTCATTATTGGAGTCAGATCTAATGAGTAACTTATTACTTATGTTGCAGAAACGTTGCAACGAACTAGGGCTATATTGCAGCAACTCAAAGATCAAATAAATAGAGGAATTCCAATTATAGGGGCAGGTGCCGGGACAGGCATATCTGCAAAGTTTGAGGAAGCTGGTGGTGTTGATCTTATAGTGGTGTACAATTCAGGTCGCTTTCGCATGGCAGGAAGAGGTTCATTGGCAGGCTTATTGCCTTTTGCTGATGCAAATGCCGTAGTACTAGACATGGCCAATGAAGTCTTGCCAGTAAGTTTCAACGGCTTCGTATTCTAAAACTTTAAAAGAGTGCTTCTTCAGTCATTCACTGTTTGTTGATTTGAAATTTTTGTGTGAAAGATTGTCTGCATATAATCCAAATTTCTCTGTGGTCTAATTGATTTATCCTGCTAATGCAACTAAAATAAAAATTCAAGTATTCAAATTCTTGGTTAGGAAGTGAAACTAAACTGTAAAATTTAAAGACCGACAAGTCAAATTCATAATGCAATACCTTGCCAGCTCTGATGTCCCTTTTAAAATCATCTCTCGCTGATGTGGAGCTGATGATAATGTAGGTGGTGAAGAAGGTGCCCGTTCTTGCTGGGGTATGTGGCACTGATCCTTTTCGCCGAATGGATTTCTTCCTGAGGCAGGTGGAGTCAATTGGATTCTCTGGGGTCCAAAATTTTCCAACGGTTGGTCTCTTTGATGGTAATTTTAGACAAAATCTTGAAGAAACTGGAATGGGATACCAGTAAGTATTAAACATATATTTTTTTTAAACTTAAACATTTAGGAATATTATTTATGCATTCTGTAGTTATAACTTTTTTCTTAATGTATTGATCAGATTGGAGGTTGAGATGATTGAAAAAGCACATAAGATGGGGCTCTTGACAACTCCATATGCTTTCAATCAAGATGAAGCTGTGCAAATGGCATCAGGTGGGGCTGATATCATAGTGGCCCATATGGGACTCACTACATCCGGCTCTATAGGAGCAAAGACGGCTGTTTCAATCGAGGAAAGTGTAGTTCGTGTACAAAATATTGCAGATGCTGCACATAGGATCAATCCTAATGTCATTGTGCTTTGCCATGGCGGTATGATCCTGGAAACTTTGTTTTTTCTTATAAAATTTTTGTTTGTGGGGTTGCTTCCTGCAGTGAATTTGCACGGGAAAGTATATTTGATCTTATATGAATCCTTTTTCATCTTTAGCTACCAACATAAAGATTATTGATTTGGTGCAATTTGCAGGACCGATCTCTGGTCCAAGAGAGGCAGAATTTATACTTAAGAACACCAAGGGAGTTCATGGGTTTTATGGGGCGTCAAGCGTGGAAAGGCTACCTGTTGAACAAGCTATAACCTCCACTGTCCAAAAATACAAATCAATATCCATAAACTGAAGTATGATCCGCCTGTTCTCGGAAGCCCAAATGCTGATATCATGTGCTATTGTATTTGCTTGGTTGCATCATCAAAATGTACAAGTTGATGTTGATATTGTTGTCTCAAGAATCTAGTACCACTTGTAAAATTATACGATCTGATCAATAATAATTATAATTTGGTAAAGAAGTGGTATATTGTTCTACAAAATATCATAACCTAAACTTGCATGCATCATATGCTTACACATGTACAACCATAACTTTTGAGGCATACAATTCATAGGCTTTATAAGGCCCTCAAGGTAATGGGACACCCACTTCTTAATCTCGGAATGTGTGCATTCCTCGCTAGGCTAGTATCCAGATCATCAACTGTCCACCTATACAGTAATGGAAGAGTTTAAGGTTCATCAATATATGAGACTTTTGTTAACGTCAGTCGCCTACGAGTGCGCAGGTGATTTTATTGTTGAAAAACGACTAAAAACACCAACATGTGCGTGGGCGACTGGTCGTAGTATTCACGGATGCCTTTTTTATCCTCTAATTCCAACTCACCTGTATCCACTAGTGAGACGGTGTAAAAAGACCAGCATTGTCACCTTGGCCATGTTCATTCCTAAGCATGTCCTGGGTCCTGACCCAAATGGTATAAAGCTATATGGCTTTTGTATTTCCTGGAGAATAAGTCACACAAAGGACATATAAAATCACTCAGTGCCTAATAGTTTATGACTACGGTGATGTCAATACCAAGACATTAATGGAAAATGAGGTGTCAGGTAGAGAGAGAGAGAGAGAGAGAGAGGTGGTTACGTCAAATCTAGATGGGTTGAATTGCATTGGCTCTGCGTACAGATCTGGGTCGTTGTGTATGCAAGTCGCGTCAATGTTCACATGCCAACCTTTCTTTATTCCAAAGCCTGCAATCAAACATATCAATTAAACAAGTTCTTGTATTAAGAGAAAGATTGACAAAGAATACATGACAAGGGAAGCATTTCCACTAAATTCATGGCTTCCAACGTAACAAATTTTTGTATGCATCAGTTATATATAACTTCTCTCACTCAATATGCACGTGGATCCATTATATAACAGTGGAGCTCATGTGCATACTGCAACGAGAGGGCGAGAGAGAGGGTTTAAACAGGCACATAGAGTAATTTTTTGCTTTTAAAAGGTTTTTCAGTTCAATGTATAGTTGCCTTCAATAGTGCAGTCAGTGAGTGCAACGCGAGGAAACCACAGAAGGACATTTGAGATCCTCAATGTCTCTTTGACAACCTGGAAAAACACCACCGTCCATACCCAAAGATGTCACCACTGTCAGTCCAAAACAGGTGAAAATGATTCAAAACATTTTTTTTTTCCTATTAATCTAGGATGTGGAGATGACCTTCAAACAGTAGGGCATGTTTTTAAAATCTTCTAGGGTAGCTGAAGCTCCATCTGGCCTAGCTCTGGCTATTGACAACTGTTCCTCCTGTATTGATCTCAAAATATTCATCTCAATTTTTTTTCCACATAAATATATTTATCTCAAACAAACAACACTGAAATTGCTACTGAGATTTATGCAATATGCAGATGCACTTCAGAATTACTTGCCCTCAGTCTTTCCTGTGCTTCTCTGTTCTCATCAAGAAACTTAACACTCCACATCATTGCAGCGGAAGTGGTGGTCTGCCCTGCAATTATCAATGTCAATAGGTTGTCCATAATCTCTGAGTCTTGGAGCTTTTCATTGGGAGGGCATGAATCTCTTTCTAACATAGACTGTAGGAAGTCTTCTGCAGACTCCTTTCCACTTCTTCTTCTCCCAATAATGTCTTTGAAGGTTTCCATTAGACGTCGACGTGCCTGCTTCAACACTGCTGTTAGTACACTATTTAAGATAAAAACATTTTTTTTTCTTTAATCAGATCCCCAAGAACTTATAAATCGTTAGGAAATAGGCCAACAATGTAAATCAGTTAATGCCATCCTTCACGCGCAGTCTCATCGTGCAAACGGGGATGCCCGAGTTACCTTGATGCCTTTGTAATATCTGGTGCCCGGGATCATGTAAGGAAAGGTTAACATTGCATCCGAGACCGCAGTGCAGTCTTTGTCGATCTTTCGGAGCAAGGAGTCATCCGTGACACTCAATAGCATGTTGCACATTGCGTCAAATGTCATCTGCACAACAGATATATTCAGAGAGATCAGCTACAATTATTCCAAAAATCCAAAAATGGATGCAGTATTATTATAAAAGAAAAAACAGTGACGGTTTTGTTGTGCTGTTACCTTCATGCTGAAGTCAAGCACCGCAAAGCTTTTCCCGCCGCCTTCTAATTTCTTCAGCTCTTGGCACAACACTTTATCAAACTTCTGAACAAAAGTTGATAAAGAGTTCATGGAGAAAGGTTCTGAAAGAAGGCGCCTAATCCTCTTATGGTCCTCATGCGGCACACACAGCAAGCTCTTCGCTCCAACACAGTCTGCCATTGATTTCACATACCCTTTGTTGAATTTCGCAAAGTCATTAGAAAAAATGGCTCTTGCGCCCTCTGTGCTGGGAACAAACACATGGATCTGTCCAAAAATCCTTGTTTTGAACCACTTCCCGTGCCTAGTTTCACCACAATCATCAATTCAACGTGCTATCAATATGAAGCTAATGAATACAACATACAATATATAAACAAAAAATGACTTTTTTTTTTGGGAATGAAAGAAGTCATGCATCTCACTAATTCCTAGCTCGTATTTCGATCGAAAAATGATTATATAGGACCAGTAGACCACAGATCAATACAGTAAAGTTTGTCTTGAAAGTGAGATTAACAGTTAAGACCACATCATTTTTCTGGTGCACTTGCAGCCCAAGGATCAGCTTAGGCAAGTTCCCTTTGCATGAATGTCTAATATGGTTTCTAGGATGAAAGGCACTTGTTGCAGGCTCAATACCAAAGAAGCAAAATCGAATTTAGCGCCATGGTTGATGTAGGACACAAGTTGATCATGTATTCTAACTATACTTGGAAAATACTATAATTCCAACTTTTATCTTTTAAGATAGCAATGGAATAACAGAAAAACTAACCATATTCGTCGGAGCCGGACAAATTCATAGCATCCTTTTATACTGCTAGTTGCAGAAAGAAGAGAAAGGGTTTCACCAACAAAGGGCAACCCCAACCCGCCCGGGATGCTACCACCTCTGTAACTTGTAGTGGTCATGTCCAAACTTCTCCAAGCTATTTTGGAGACCAAAAATGTTACCCCAATAGAACACACTGCAACAATGAAAACGTCATAGTAGTTCCTCACAAGGAAGAGGAGCTCCTTCTCTGATAGATTCAACATCTCTTAGCTTTCCTGAACCAGTCTCTACTGATATCAAGAAAATATTAAGGGGTCTTTAGCCTCCTAGGTTGTGTAAGTGTTGGTTCCAATATTGCTTGCGTTCTAGATAAATACACCTGTAATGTTTCGAATGAGACAGTAATCATTTTAATTTTCTGATATTTTTTTGTGGAGCATCTTACAAGGGGAGAATGACACATATTTGGTCAGATTCACATGAATTAATTGGTAAAAAGGCAAGTTAAATCCTGAGAGTTGTGCATGTAAATGGTAACTAAATCATAGTGGATTGAGCTGTATGACCTTTCAATTCCTTACATAATTCTGACGCAGACTAAAAATTTCAACTAGGTCAGTCTTGTGCATGCTCATGATTTAATGGTACATGTTGCTCCATTATATATTGAATACATAGTGACCCAACAATGATTGAGATATAACAACATTAAGATTCATGAGCATCCAAATATAATGGACCAAAGGCAAAATTAAGAATTAAAAGAATGAAGAAATAGTTGATTGATGACGACTTGGTAGGGCAAAGAGGTGGCAGATGTTGAGGTCGCGGTAATGGTGGGATATACAACGGATTGGCATATTGTAAATGAACAGGTACAAGAAAGAAAGCAAACCTCCATTAATGGTTTAAGGATTCTCAGCTATATAATGTGGCCTAAATGAAACTAGCTAGACCTTGATGATTGGAAACCTAAAAAGAAAAAGAAGACAGACAGATTGGAGTGGTGTGGCCGCCTGCCCATGATGCTCAAAATACCAATTAAGTTGTTCCAGGCAGGTAGGAGGTCAATGCTTTAGTTACCATGTGTTTACTTGCAGGGAGCCCCCCACCCCCCAAAAATGACCAAACTCGGATATTTTCAATTTGTTTTGGGTTTGAATTCTTGAAAACAATTTTATTTTCCATTTTAAAAAAAATTCTTGTAAACTATTTCTACTTTTCTTATATAGATTTTTGTTACATCAACTGTAATGGGTCATATATCAAAATCAAAGTGGCAATGTGCATGAGCTACGCGACAGAGAAGGCGGAGACTCTGACGAAAGAGTGCTATGAGTTGGTGAAGGGGATAAGGGACATCGAGCCCTAGTGCTTGTGTTACATCATGCAACGTGCCAACATCGGCATCAACGAGATCAAGAAGGGGAAGAGGGACAAAGAGAGAGATGGAGAGAGAGGGATCGAGCAAAAACATTATGAAAACAAACTTTTTATGTTTTCAATTTGTTTGGTTTTTTTGAGTTACTTTTAGGTTTGAATTTTCAAAAATAGGCCTTTCAAATAGGTTTTTTAAGTTTTTGACTCAAAAACTATTTTTTGAGTTTAAAAAGTTGAATTCAAATTCAATACCAAACAAGCTCTTCGACATGATCTCTTCAAGAAGTTGTATTGCACCCTTCTTCAAAATCCTAAAGAATATGTTCGGACAATTTTTTTTTTCCCTTCATAAACTTATGTTTTTTTTAGTATAAGCGATTACACACAAAGGGAGCGGACAAGGGAGGGGGAATTACATACACATGGGTTCGAACCAATGACATCAATTCACTCTACCAACCGAGCTACTGGCTGTTCCAACAAGTTATCGTTTATGATAGTAGAGTTCATTGTATTTTCTGACAGAGAAAAACTGTCACTTGACCAATTGACTATTAGCACAATTGATAGGAAGCCTTCAAAATTCCGAATGTGACAAACAAAGTTAGTGTAGTGGTTACGGTTGATTAAAGGTTCAAGTCCCCATAAACCATAAAGACATAATATTTCATTCTTTGGTACATGAAAATTGGTACAAAGCTGAATTTGGTACATGAAAATTGGGTCATATTTCATTTTGAAACCCACATGAGTGGCTACATTGTCCTTCAACGCTTTTAATGAGCCCAAAGTAAACTGTAGAGTATAGCCTATAGGGGCAAAATTTAATTTGAAAGAAAAGTCGTCTTGACGCAAGCAAGTCAAATTTTAACCCATTCCGCACGAAGACAATGTTGTAGACTTTGACCCATTGTCCCACCAAACACTTCTTTTTCATTGGTCTTCGCTTTTGCCCTTTTTCATACGACAATTCTTTTTCTTCAACTTTGGCCCTACGGAATTATGCATATTTGAATGGAAGATTATGATTAGCAATTTGATAATATAAAATCCAAGAACGTCTAAGTTTATGGAAATAAGTAATAAAAATCAATAAACGTGAATTAAGTTAGCTGATCAGTGCACCTCGAAGAATCCAAGTCAAAACGGCTAAGGAAGAAGCAGCGATGGTTCTCTTCTGAATTTTGAGTTGAAGTCTGTAGGTACCTATCAGATCAAAGTCACAATTTTTTAAAAAAAAAACATGAACATTTGCTCTATAAATAGAGAGTAGAGAACCATATACTTGTTAAGTCCTAGTTGATCAAAATCCCAAAATGGCCTCATCATCTTCTGCTGAAACCAAACTGGCCACAGCCAAGACAGTTCTTTCAACAGCAGCCTCTGTGGCTGCCACAGCAATGTTGGTAAGGTCAATAGCCCAAGATTTCCTCCCCCATGAGATCCACCACTACTTCTTCTCTGGAATCAGCAGCTTCTTCTCTCGCTTCTCTTCCCAACTCACCATGGTCGTTGAAGAGTTCGATGGCCTTGTCAACAACCAAATATATGAGGCTGCAGAAATCTACTTGGGCAGCAAAGTCTCCCCATCAACACACAGACTCAAAGTCAGCAAACCCGAGAAGGAAAACAACTTCACCATCACCATGGAAAGCAATCAGGAGATTGTGGATGTCTTTAATGGGGTTAAGTTCAATTGGATCTTGGTCTCCAGGCATGTTTTCAGTTTTTCGATAAATTAGCCTTGCAACTTTTTCGAGCATTGTTATATTTATCTCGTAACATAAGATACTTATATTGTCTGTGAATTTACACTTGCGTATACCTTGTTTACAGGCAGGTTGAGTCGATGAACTTCCACAACCCTCGTGACCTAAACTCCACACTGAGATCAGAAGTGAGATCTTTTGAGCTCAGTTTCCACAAGAAACAAAGAGACTTGGTGCTAAACTCTTACCTCCCTCACATTGTTAAACAATCGAAGTCCATGAAGCAAGAAAAGAAGACCCTGAAAATCTTCACGGTTGACTATCAGAACATGTACTGCAACATAGCAGAAGCATGGATCCCCACAAACCTCGATCACCCGGCAACGTTCGAAACTCTGGCTTTGGACTCGGAGATCAAAAGCTTCATTCTTCAAGACCTTGAGAGGTTCATAAGGAGGAAGGAGTATTATAGAAAAGTTGGCAAGGCTTGGAAGAGAGGGTATTTGTTGTATGGCCCACCAGGAACAGGGAAGTCGAGCTTGATTGCTGCAATGGCCAATCACTTGAACTTTGATATCTATGACTTGGAACTCACTGAGTTGAGGACCAACTCGGAGCTTAGGAGGTTGTTGGTTGCCATGGCTAATAGGTCTATATTGGTAGTGGAGGATATTGACTGCACCATTGAGTTTCAAGATCGAATGGCTGAGTTTAGAGCTTCACACCCACATGGGTCCCCGGAGAAACAGGTTAGTTTACTTTCTTCTTGTGCCTTTGTTTTCTTCTGCCAATTTGGTGTTTGGTATATTGACTAATTCTTTTTCTTTCTTTATATTTTGTTTCATGTGTCTTTTGTTTAAGCGTGGAAAGTGTCTCTGCTAAACTCGAATGGCTAGAGAGAGAGAGAGAGAGAGAGAGAGAGAGAGAGAGAGAAATGCTAAACTTCCATAAGAATAATTATTATTTTCATATGTGTTTTCCTTCACATCCAAAAAAAAAATCTTTGGTTAAGCCTAAATGTTCGAATTATGATAGATAAAGGGTTGATCACTTCTGTTAAAAACAAAATAAAAAAAAGTGTAAACAAAAATAAAAATGACGGTGTTTCCCCCTGTAAGACCCGACCAAGTTCAATGCCATTGTCCTATTTGGAATAGCATGAAGACAGGCCAAAGACATAGCACATGCCATATTGTAGAAAATTTGGTCTGCTTGCAATAATTATAATAGACAAATATATGCAGATTCAAGACAAAGACCTTCCAGGCAGCTTCAGGGAAAGTTCCTTTCGATGCATAAAAGCCAATGAGTTTCTGCCACGTTGAGTACCAGTCGTGTTATAATTTTCCTTGTTGATTGAGTGGCCCAAATCATCCCGTGGTTTCAAAACTTATGATGATGTTAAACGTAATCATTTGAATTAATTGTTGTTTAGTTTTATGCTTTGTGGTCCCAATAATTTTGTTGTGCCACGCCACAGGTGACACTATCAGGTTTGCTCAATTTCATTGATGGGCTGTGGTCAAGCTGTGGAGATGAAAGAATTATAGTGTTCACAACCAACCACATGGAGAAGCTTGACCCTGCACTGTTGCGCCCTGGTCGCATGGATGTTCATGTACACATGACCTATTGCAGCCCATCTGGCTTTAGGCTTCTGGCAGCCAATTACCTTGGAATTAAAGACCACCTGTTGTTTGGGGAGATTGAGGAACAGATTGACATGACTGAAGTAACCCCTGCAGAAGTAGCTGAGCAACTGATCAAGAGTGATGAGCCTGGCATTGCACTGCAAGGCCTGATTGAGTTTCTGAAAGTGAAGAAGAAGGAGAATGAGGAAGCTGATGAGGAGGCTAAAAGGAAGCAAGCAGAAGTAGAAGCTAAAGAAGCTGAGGCTGAGGCTGAGATTAAGGACAAGAAAGATGATAATGATGAAAAAAGTAGTGAGAAAAAGTAGATGATTAATTATGACAATAACTAATCAAGTGGTAATTAGAATTGGTGTCCCTTCGGAAGCATCAATTTCCATCACATGGATTTCTGAGTCCCATGAGGCTTTTACGTTGCTTGTGATTGTTTTGTTAGGGGGACCATATATAAATATATTTCTAATGTGGGCTGTCTTTATTGATGACCATAAACTTTGTTGGGTTTATAACTATAAAAATGTTATAAAAATACCCAACTGAGTTTCTGCTTTGAATCAGCAAAAGTTGACATCCCAATACATTTTTGCTTTTATGCTTGGATTAGTAGATGAATTGTAGGTCCTAAGATGTGAGACTTTTAAGCTTAGGGAGCAAACTTTCCTTTTGAAATTTCCCCATAATCTTTAAGCATTTTGTAGTGGAAAGTTGAAATAGAATCTGCTTTTTTGGCTCTGTTTCATTGAATTTGATTTGAAGTGCCCCATTAGGATCTTCATCTTGAAATCTGCTTTGCTTTGCTTTCATCGGTGTAGATTATGCCAAGTAAAAAGTATGGTCAGTCAATATTTGGATGCGATGGGTGGATAAGGATTATAAGAAGCAAAATATAGTATTGATTCAAATAGATTTAATGCATATGCAGCAGCTGTGGCTTGGCTTGCTTGCCAAGTTCTTTCTCAGAAACTTTGTCTTCTTTATCATTTTTCGCTTTTGGCAAGACTTCAAAAGGCGACTTGGGGAGGCTTTGAGCTGTGAAATATGTCAGGGTTAAAATGCTTTTCTCTTTAAAGTTTCAGTTTTAAAATGGTAAGTTAAGAAAAAAAAAATGCAGAAGAATCAAGAATGCAAGTGACCAATTATATGACAGACAAAGAATGTGCTTGACTGACTCAACTTTGCTGGGAACTTTCCTCTTCCACGCCGAAAGTTAGCAAAGGCATGCCCCATAGGTCAAGTTTCAAGCAATATTATACACGTATTTTTTACAGATGGTTTATGGTTTCATGGATTAAGACACTAAAAGAGACAATTCCAAGCTAATAAAGATATAGCTAAAAGGTTCAAATCCTCACGGCATCATAGTTGTGTGTATGAGAAATTTCAATCTCCTATAATTTAAACTATCGTTTATACTCAAAAAGAAAAGATAAAGCTAAAAGAAGTTCAGCAAAAATCAATTTGTTCAAATGACCCATTAAAAAAAGAAGAAAAAAACCAATAAAACTTAAACCTATAGAATCTGGCTGTTCTCACTTGTGTGTAGATTGAGATTATAGCATGGCAAGAACCAATTCCTATTATGATATGTGATCAGAAGCCGTGGGTTTCATGGGACAATGTTACAGAGCCCTTTTTAGGTATTAAATTGGTGATAGATGATTCTTTTCCTGGCTGTTTAAAAGATATGCATGACATCCTCAAATATTCTCTTTACCAAATTAAGTTGGCTGTTGGCCTGTAACTCAGAATTATAGTACATACAATGCAATACATAACCCTTAAAAATTGAGGGCACTTCACCCTCATAAAAACCCATGTACCTCTTCCATGAAATGGTTGGGACCATGCTGCTGCTGATTTTGAGCTCAAGTAGGAGCATACCTTGGCAGACCTGTTTCTTTCTTTTCTTGGTAAAAAAAACAAAGGGATAGTTGAGTTCAATGGTTTTTACTTATGGTGTGTTACGCGACCAGTTATTGTGAGTTGAGCATTATATACGCTTGTTATATGTACGAATTATTGTCTTTTTAGGAGCATACACAGCCTCGTTGCTTGCACCCGAAGCTTTTCAGAATTTAGCTTTTTTGGTCATTCAGTTATAATAATTGAATTAGTGATAAAAAAAAGAAAGTAAAGAGAAAAGGACGAGCGAAAAATAAAGAGAAAAGAACTGGAAAGAAAGCAATGGGGTCTCTCTCTCTCTCTCTCTCTCTCTTTCTCTTTTGGAAGTTTGTAGTAGGATTCCACTCAAGCCCACGCAGACACTTATACACATTTACACTTTCATTCATCACTGCCCTAAAGACCAAACAAAGAGAGAGCCTGGTTATATATAATCATTCACCACTCTGCTCAAAACTAGAGATTTTTTTAGACAAACAACAATCTCTTTTTTCAGATTCCAAAGCTTCCAATCATGAACATGTTTTCGAACAAAGAAATGCCTTCTCCATCATCACTGTTCTCTGCCTATGCCTCCATGGCAGCCTCAATGATGCTCTTTAGGTCCATGGCCAATGAGCTCATACCTCATCCAGTTAGGGGCTACCTTGTCTCTAGCCTCCGCTACCTTTTCAAAACTCACTCCCCTAAGCTAACCCTAGTCATAGAGGAATCGAACGGCATATCTCTCAACCAAGTCTATGAAGCTGCAGAGATATACTTGTGCACAAAAATCAGTTCCAACACGGAGAGGATCAGAGTTAGCAAAAGCCCAAAGGGGAAGAGCTTGACCATTCGACTCGAGAAAGGCGAGAAGCTGGTTGATTTATATGAAGGGATTGAGCTCAAGTGGAGGTTTGTTTGTGCAGAGTCACAACAGAAAGACCCCAATGATCCATATTCTCCTCCGAGGTCCGAGAAGCGGTTCTTCGAGCTAACATTCCACAAGAAGCACGAAGACAGAGTTTTGGATTGTTATTTGCCTTATATTCTTGAAAGAGCCAATGCCATGAAAGATGAAGAGAGGGTTTTGAAGATGTACACACTAAATTCCTGCCACCACCCTTACAATGGCGTCAAATGGGAGTCCATCAATCTCGAACACCCTGCAACTTTTGAGACGGTGGCCATGGACCAAGACCTCAAGAAAGCAGTTATTGAGGATCTTAACAGATTTGTGAAGAGGAAGGAGTTTTACAAGAAAGTGGGAAGGGCTTGGAAAAGAGGGTACTTGTTGTATGGCCCTCCAGGCACTGGCAAATCAAGCTTGGTTGCAGCCATGGCTAATTATCTCAAGTTTGATGTCTATGACTTGCAGCTTGCCAACATATTTCGTGACTCGGACCTGAGAAAATTGCTGCTGGGCACCGCGAACCGGTCGATTCTTGTGATTGAAGACATTGATTGTAGTGTTGAGCTGCCCGATCGTCGACATGGAGATGGAAGAAAGCAACCTGATGTCCAGGTTTGTTATCATGCTCTGTTAAACTTCAGTCAATTTTAAGCGTTTTTGGAGTCTATTAATTAGGTACCAGGATTATCAACTATAGTGATTTCAAAAACGTCATAATTTGGCTGCTGCACCTACACTTGATAGATAATTAATTGTCAAGAAATTATCTGCAAAACTTGGAATTTTTTACTTATTTGTCTGCTTTGGATTTTCTATTTTGTTTGCATAAAATAATGATGAGCACAATTTTTGTCATGTCTTTTTTCCTTTTTTTGGCTTTTCTTATATTGTTGGGTTGTCCCATTTTCTTTCTTTTCAGTAACCAAGTGAAGTGCCTTGGATTAAAAGTGCAGGGTGAAAAAATTTGTGGACCGGAGTGTATAAAGCTTTGAACTGATCTTGTGATTTGGTGAATCTTAATTTAGGTTTATATTAGCACCTGATTGGTTATTTTAGCATCTAATTACTCTAGAACCCACTAGCTCAGCACTAGGCATTTCAACCTCACAACCTGAAAGCATACTTTCACTTTCACAATCAGCCAACCCCACCTCACTCACTCTTTGCTCTGCTGTTTTTGTGTTTGTTTTTTAGCTCAAAGGGGGCAGAACCCACTTGGTCATAGGGAGTTTCTTTGTTGCTACTTCCCTCTGAAGAGTGTTTCTTGCTACTAAGCATTTAAAAAGAAACTTCAGATTGAGACACCTCATTGTACTAGAGTTTGACTATTATGTCTTTGGCTTCCTGCAGTTAACACTATCGGGACTGCTAAACTTCATAGATGGCTTATGGTCTAGCTGTGGAGATGAGAGGATCATAATCTTCACCACTAACCACAAGGAGAGGCTAGACCCGGCTCTTTTGCGCCCGGGGCGCATGGACATGCATATCCACATGTCCTACTGCACTTACCATGGCTTCAAACTCTTGGCCTCAAACTACTTGGGCATCCATAACCACCACCACCTCTTCGGAGAAATCGAAGACTTGATGAAGGAAACAGATGTGACTCCGGCACACGTTGCAGAAGAGTTGATGAAGAGTGAAGATGTTGATGTTGCACTCGAAGGGCTTGTCAAGCTTTTAAAGAGGAAAAAATTGGAAGGTGATGAATTTGAGGATGAGGCTGAAACGAAGAATGCAGCTCAAGCAGCAAAGAGGCAGAAAACAGGGAAGCAACAAAGGAAACCTGTGAGGAATAATAGAAGAAACAGCACCAAAAGAACAAGCAACCGCTTATCTGCTAAGAAAACCATTTTGTATTAAACTAATCTGCTTTGGATAAAGATTGTCTCCGACCCTAATACCAAAACACTGATGCTAGATTTTGGGGCTTAGTTTCACCACTCTTTAGTTTGCCACAGGGTTGCCTTGCCCTTCTTGGGAATCTATGTTGTTAAATAAATGAGGATGGTCATATTAACATTAATGGCAAAAAGTTTTCTTTCAGCTGTTAAAAATACTTCAACTTCAATAAACTAGAAATGGGTTTTAGTCAATAAATTTGAGTACTTGTAAGGAAAGGAAAGAAGAGCTCTGTTGCTTTCAAGAACAATTTTCTACTTCCCTGAATAAGTTCAAAACAGAGGACAATCTGATAGAAACTCCAATATCTATGTTACATGCTACAGTTCCAAAACTATTCAAAATTGATTTGGCCTACTTGTCTCCCACTGTATACACCATCACCATTTTAACATGTTTCCATCCCCCTCTATGTATTAAGTTGAGATCAAACAAGACGGAATCTGTGACTCTTGGTAGAGGAGGGTTTCTTTCCCATACTTTGGAGATCCAAATGAGATTAGACTATTTCCATATATGCTACCTCAGCATGGATGACAAAGATAATCCCTGTAAAGAAGAACAGGAAGGTGGAAGTGTATCCTTTCTTGCTGACAGAGACTCGATTAATTCTTCTATTTGATGCGTCAGCATAAACACTTCATCAGCTGCATCCTTTGTTACCGAATCTTCTAACATCCTACATTAAGTTCCAGTTATCTTTATAAAATTAGAGAAACAGATAAGACACAGTATGATATTCATCAGAATTAGAAAAACCTATGCCGCATATCACAGTAAAACACATAATAGCTTCTTTTTTTTATTTATAAGGAAACAAAGAATAGCTTATATTTACTTAGCCGAGAGAAAAATGCATTCCTGTTTCTTCTTAAGCCTACTCTAGCAACAGTTTTCAAGATAGACCTCGAATATAATGAAAAACTCCTCTAAACACAAGCTGAAATGATAAACCAACCTTATTTGGGAGTCTGTACTGCTGCTGCACTGTGAGAATAGCACCTTGATGACAGGATGCAGATCTATCTTTGGTACTGGTTCTTCCTTGCCCTCTTTGGCCAAACAATCACCAGTGCAAGACCAAAAATTTGTATTAATGAGAACAATTTGCAGTATGGGAGATTTGGTTTTTAGGTCCCTAACCACGGTCCTAAAAGATAGTTCATCTTTTGCACATTCAAGTAGCTGATTCGCAAACATTTTTTCCAGGGTATACTTCCTGTTTATGAAATAAAACTTTTCAAAATTAAACATATGTCTAACATATTAAACTTGAACAAACTTCAAGACTATAAAGCAAAATGGAAATAACATGTCAAAATTACAAGGAGAAAGTGATCATGTGAGTGCCCACGGTACAACATTAATAGAAAAACAGCAATATGAAATTATGAATTGTAGATCACTATATGGTATATGCTAACCTGAATAAGTCTGTTGGCCCGCCAACTGGTAGACTGGTGGAAACATTACATTTAAACAATCGAACTCCACCGTCTACAAGTGCATTACCATCATCACATGGGTAAGCTCCAAGAAGAGACGAACACTGAGGGCAGAAAAATTCAATCCACTCGACATCTACCGAAATATTGGAGGACCTAACCATGAAAATATTTTCAAGAAACCCATTTAGGAAAGATTTGTGGTTTTTCAGAATCTCTATGCTTTTAGCAGGTTTTGGGTCCTCCAAGGAAATTTCAGACAAATGAAGTCTGCAGCCTTCCTCATCATAATTTTGAACATGACTTCCTGTATAATTACAGCATCCCGGTGTTGAAGCCATTTTCACAGAGTACTCTGATTCTGAACATCTGTGAGGTACACCCTCACTGTTACTTTCATCCTTAGTAACTTCAAATTTAAAATCTTCAGCAAAATATGTATCCTTAACCTCTGCGAACCTCGATATCTCATTACATGCAAGATTACTTCCTGAATTAAGTTCAGATTTGCTAAAACCATTTTCACCACTTCCATCTGATTCACTATCGTATCTTGGACGTTCACCCCAGTCAGGAAATTCAAACCCAACAAGATCTTCTTTGCAAAGTGTAATATTTGTAGAGTTCAACAGGCACGCACCCTTTGCACATGCGTAGGAATTTGCATACCTAGCAACCAGCTTCTCACTAATGCCTCCAAATGAACAGCAGCATGCCCCAAACCAGTTATCAGCCACCTCTCGCCAATTGACTGAAGGCATTTCCACAAAATGGCTACATTTATAAATAAAGGTTGAAATATCACAAATAAACAGGAAAGAGATCTTTAACAATTGACTACAATTTAATGAACTTATAAGCATAGCCAGCAAATACATTCTTACCTAAGGGGGCTTGCAGTCAACTTAAATGAGCAATTTCTGCAGTAAAAGTGAACTCCACCAGACGAAGATAGCCTCTTTACCTCTGAACCAATCAACCAACCAAGAATTACATGAAAGAAGCAGACATTTCAAACACAATCAAAATTTACAAAAACTGAGGAACATGGCAAAATGTACACACTTTTCGCATAATAATTCATACTCCTAAATATATGTAACAGCCCTAGCATCCATGTATTGAGGAAAAATCAGCAACATTTGACAACTAAATTACTAATTAATCCTCGAAAGATCACAACTTCAATACAATTTTGTTTAGTCACTAATAAAAACACAGAAAAGCTAAAGTCTTTTTTGTTTTCCTTTACTTATGGTCTTCTTCCTTATGCAAAGAAAACAAATTTAGCTAAACCCAGATTGAATTGCGACAGTTCAATAGTTCGTTTCATTTTCTGCAGCAACCAAACAAACACTGAACTGAACCAAACAGATTAAGCAACAATCTCAACTCACCAGAGGCCAACGGAAGCGGCTTGGAAGCATTCTCAAACGCAATCTCTTTCTCTTCATTCAAACTGAGTATAGAATCGAAGCTCAAAACAATAGGGTGATCAACAGGTAGAAGAAGGACGAGCTTGACCTCAATGTGATCATCTAAGGCACTGAAGCTCACAGGAGAGTCAGCATCCACCAAAACCCTAGGCATTGGAACCCTAAGCGAGACTTGGGCGTCCTCGGTCCAGCTTACCAGGACCAGAGACTCTGAGGGGCATATGAGGACGCTGAGCTTCTCGCATTGAATCGAGGGTTTTGTGTATGAATCGAAGAGGAACAAGCGGAGGGTTGGGATGTGAGATTGGGCTTCCCATGTGAACCGCCATTTTCGAAGATTTTCGGCGGTTCGAAGCTCCTTGGACATTTCTTTGCTGCGGCTACCTCGGCTCGACTACGCTGTATTTACGGGAATTTTTTTGAAAATTAAATATTTGCCACCCCTAATTTTTTTTATAGGCACGTAACCTCTGAGGTTCATGAAATTATTAGATTACATCTCAAGGTTATTACGTGTGGCCACAAATAACCAATTAGGTTATGTTAAAAGAATTTATTAATATGTGGTACATATATGGAATTTACATATAATATACTGTTACATGTATTTAATATACAATATATATTTTAAATATTTTAAAATTTTAAAATTTATACTCCCTCTATCTCTGCGCTATCTCTCCCTTTCCCCATCTAGCAAGATAATGTGCATAGAGTAAGATTTAAAGGACCGAAGAAAGTAATAATTATTAAAAAGAGCAAGGGTAAAAGGATGTAGGGCGTGGAGAGTTGGGGGTGAGGGGAAGGGGGCTGGGGCTGGGTTGATATCATATTGGAGAGAGGGCAGGGCGGCCTTGATTTTTGGGTGGCCCTAGGCAACAGGCTCTTTCCTTAGTATGTAATTGTGAAAAAAATAATAAATAAAATGATTTTACTTCGCACGCCGCACGCGAATGAAAAAGGTAGTATGCATTATAGTAGGACATATCTCCATTAAAAAAAATTGGATTAGATATTATTATCATGAAGGAAATTACAAAATTACAAACCGACGTTCCATCAACCAATAGCCCAAAGAAAGAGTTTGTTGTTTGCTTCTATAATGTGTTTTGTTCCTATTGAAAATTGAAAAAAAAAAAATTTGCTGGATAGGAACAAATATAAAGAAAAATTCATAAATCTGATTACCTTTTCAAATTCTCATGTTCCTCTCCTCTTAGGTCACCATGAGTCTCAAAGACAAAGATCAAAAAAGAAAAATTGGGAGCTTTTCAGTGAGAGATCAATTCTTAGGGTTACAATATGGAAAAAGAGGGATGAGAGAAACTGAAAATAATGGATGGATTGAAGAGAGATTGGGAAAACCTAGAATAATAAGGCGGTGGATTAAGAGTTCGGTGGATTAAATAGAGAGTATGTTCTTCCATGGAGAAACTTGGAGTAGGCGCTGCATGGAAAAAGAGGAATCGTGTTTTCTCATTTAATTTCTTCATTTTTTTTTTAAAAGTTGGACGTTGGTATATATATAATAAAAAAATAAATTTGGGGTTAAGGCCCATGGCCATGGCCCTTCTCGCCCGCCCACAAGGCTGGCCTTGGGAGAGGGAGAGAGAGTTTAGAGACAGAGGGAGGAGAAATTTCTATTGGTTTTTTCATTTTTAACTTTATGAATTTTAAAATTTAAATTATTTATAAAAAAAATATACATTGTATTTTAAATACATGTGATGGTATATAATTAGATATGGGGACTCCATATATGTACCACATCAGCAAACTAATAGAGAGTTCAGAGACGAGAGAGGAGAAATTTCTCTTGGTTTTTTCATTTTTAACTTTATGAAATTTAAAATTTAAAATATTTAAAAAAATATACATTGTATTTTAAATACATGTGACGGTATATTATTAGATATGGAGAGTCCATATATGTACAACATCAGCAAACTAATAGAGTTTTTTATGGAACCTAATAGGTAATAGCAATGACTATTTATGAGTAAGTATATATTAACTTTGAGGACCATGAATGACACAAAAAAGAAGAAAACGCAATATGATAATTTTGTGAACCTCATAGACGACGTTTTGTAATATAAAGCCTTTTTTATTTTATATTTAAGAGAAGGTATTATTGCAAATATGAGTTTGATGAGAATTTAAAATGTTTATTATTTATTTTCTTCAAGAAGATTTTATTATTATTTTTCTCATAACACCTCTGTTTTATTTTAATAAATAAGGGACTGCCATGATTTTTGTGTGTGTATGCTTTTGAAAACAATTTTAGTGAAAGTAGTACGTATTGTTGTTGATATTCCACTAGAACAAGTCCCTCAATTGTTGTATAACAAAGAAATCAAAACATTCCGAAATTGGCATAAAACCAGCATAAAACGAAATCAGAAATCCGAACGAAGAATTACACATCGCTTGAAGATCCCACAACGCCCAAAAAAGTACCAATAAACTTGAAACTTCTAGCCTTTGAGTTTGAGCCACAACATTAAAATCTGAAGAAAAAAAAACACACACACATTGATGACCTTGGAAAATAAGCAACTTGCGTAAAGGTTTATTTTTTTTTCGGTGACCTGTTGGATAAAGTTTTTAGTTGGAGCTCAAATCTCGGCAATAATGAGCCAAGCTAGTATGCAGTGAATCCCCATATTAAGTAATCATGCATTACAATAGGAACCCCCAATTCTCTATCAAATACAGCTATTTAATCATCTCTTAGCATGTACCTGCATTTGATTTCACGTGTTTCAGCTTGTATTTTATAAATTGCTTCGACACAAAATAAGATTGGTCCCTCCATGCATAAATAGTTGGGAATTAACATTCTCATCATCTTTGGTAAAATCAAGTCCGCTGCAAAGATATTCATAAATTGCTATACCGTAATTCTAAGTGAATAACCCCAATTTAGATTTAATAATACATCCCAATAGGGGGCAGCCATACTTGTTCAATTTATATCTCTCAATTTAGATTCCATGAGGTGGGCCTTGAAAAGTTTTAACATAAGAGCATATGAGGGATTCGCAAATCCTCCAGACGGAGAGCGTGCATGGCTTTGAACCCAAACGTATTACCTACAATGAAAGTAAACATGTTAGTAACATAACCTTCTTCGAAAAGGTCACATAGAGATTGTCCTTTTCATGATAGCCTTTGAAATAATCTGGGAAATCATATGAACTTTCGTCCAAGTTTCAATAATAATATTATTGATTGGGTAATGGTCTTCACTTCCACAACTTTATCTACACACACACACAAAAAAGGAATTTTTGGAAACTTTAGGAGGTTAGGATTTTTCAAATAAAAAAAATGTTTTTATCTGAATTTGGAATGCTAATAATTGTCTTGGGAGCAAGAACAAAATTAAAAGTAATTGGAAAGCTCCTCGGAACTTTTATATAATTAAAACATACCGGACAAGTTGCCGCAAGTCTCTTGTATTAAAAGACTCGAAAGGAAATAATTTTAAAATTTCAGCCCTAAACATGGTTTACTTTGGAGGTTACTTGATATTTTGACAGAGGAATTAGGTTAAAGTTTTTGTCAAATAAAGTATGGCAAATATTCATATATGTTCATGTATGCTTATATGTTTATATAGAAGTATTTATAAGGAAATACAAAGATGTATTAACCCTAAATAACATAGAAAATAAATCTCAATTACAATGAAATTAAATAAATAAG
This sequence comes from Prunus fruticosa, assembly GCA_018703695.1. Classification (NCBI taxonomy): domain Eukaryota; kingdom Viridiplantae; phylum Streptophyta; class Magnoliopsida; order Rosales; family Rosaceae; genus Prunus; species Prunus fruticosa. Next base: position 28,890,836 of record CM031923.1, read on the forward strand.
TAAGTAACTAAAATCCTAATATAATAAAGAACCCTATCCTAATTAAATAAGAACTTGCCAAGAGTTCCTTATAAAACACCCCGCTTCCTTGCTTTCTCCTAACCCTCCTAGACCAACTAGCTATTGCATTGCAAGGTCAAATAATAGTCAACCTCCCACGATGGTTGACTATTACATGCCCACGGCGGCATCCGCGTCGGTATGGTTTTCCGCCTACGCCTCTTTTGCTGGGTTCATGATGCTGGTCCGCTCCATGGCCACCGAACTCATGCCCCAACCACTCCGCTCGTACATGTACTCAGTCTTCAATTACCTTTTTGCCCCTTTCTTCTCCCGCGAGGTCACCCTCCTGTTCGACGAGCGCTACGGCATGACCTATAATGAACTCTACGAGGCCGTAGAGGTCTACCTGCGAACGAAAATTGGCCCCTCCGTGAGGTGCCTCCGCGTCAGCAAATTGCCCCGTATGAAGGCGATCAACGTGTCGATCGACAGGGACGAGGAAGTCACTGACACCTTCGACGGCGTTAAGATGAAGTGGTGCTACGTGGTGACCATAGTCGAGAAGCCCGGCAAAGGCGGTACAGATGAAAAGGAAAAGGAAAAGCACCGGTTCGAGCTGACTTTCCACAAGAAGCACAAGGACAAAGTGATCGACTACTACTTGCCCCACGTGCTGGCTCGGGCCAAAACCCTAAAAGAAGAGCAGAAAACGCTCAAGCTTTACACTAACCTAGATTATTGGTACGGCGACGACGACGAGGACAATGAAAGCTGGGGCTCCATAAATCTGGATCACCCGTGCACGTTTGACAAGTTGGACATGGATCCGGAGCTCAAGAGAATGATCATAGAGGATTTGGAGAGGTTTGTGGCGAGGAGGGAGTTTTATAGCAAGGTGGGGAAGGCTTGGAAGAGAGGCTACTTGTTGTATGGCCCACCTGGCACTGGCAAGTCCAGCTTGGTTGCGGCCATGGCTAATTATCTCAAGTTTAACGTCTATGATTTGGACCTTGCTGCTATTGAAGACAACTCTGAATTGAAGAGGGTCATGGTGTCCACTACAAATCGTTCTATTTTGGTCATTGAAGATATTGATTGCAGCATTAACTTGCAAAACCGGGATGATGATCAGGACAAGTCTAGTAAAGAAACGGATTCTTATAAAAAGGTCAGCAGGTTGGCTACTTTTATTTTTCCTCCGTTTTATTTTTTTAAGTAAATTGAGCTTAGATCCATAAAATTCCTTTTTAATCACCTACAACCCTTTCCTTTATTTTTCTATTTAAAATACCCAATTTTTTCAAATAAAACCCGATGACTAGGATCCAAGTAAGCAAATTACCTAATCTAGCTTAAAATTTGATTTATTCTATTTTTTGGATTCCAAAACTACCCATATTTACAAGTTAACGTGTTATGTGAGAGTGTAACTAATGACACACGTTAAATTTGGAAAGATCTTTAAATAGTTGTAATGGATGTAGGAATTAATTTAGAAACTTATTTGAAATTAAATATTAAATTCAACATTAACGTATTAGTAACGTTTTGGTTTATTTAATAAATTTTTGTTGTTGTTTTCCTTTTATGAATCATACTACTAGTAATCTATTTTATTATAGTTTTATGAATAATAGTGTACATTCTAATTATGTTGAAAAATATTTTGATAATCTATTTATTGTTCGTTTTATGAAAAACAATTTTTTTAAAATAAAATGAACCCATTTTCTTTCTCCAAATAATGTACCTATTTTTTTTCCTCTAATAATGACCTAGTAAAACAATGTACCTATTTTTTTAAATGAACCTATTTTTCCTGTCCAAATAATGTACCTATTATACATTGTAAAATGTAAATTATGTACCTATATTTTCTATAAATTATTGTGTACCTATTTTTAGTTTATGAAAAATGTACGGAAATTTCAATTACTAAGTCAGTTATTTTGGGTTACAAATATTTTTTGGTTTGCAATTTTAGGGGGCGATATGCAAGAGGGAATGACAACCAAAAGAAATGAGTTGATTGATATGCTATTAATAGGGAGTATTAATTACAACAATGACAATTAATGAAATGCTTGAAATAAATTATAAATAAAATATGAAGTTTGGTGGCAACGATGTAAAAACATAGGAATATTACGACCTCTTATATCCTATCCTGGTCATTTAAATTTGAAATTGGATTTTACACATAGATTTATAGAGTGATGGGTATATGTCCAGGAAATAGAAAATGTAGGGATCTATATTGAACAAAATTTTTTATCTGATCCAACTTTTAAAAAAAAAAATTCTCTGTGCTCATTAACATTAATTAATTTTTGGATGATAATTAATGGCAGCCATTGACACTCTCGGGCCTATTGAACTGCATAGATGGTTTGCGGTCAAGCTGCGGTGACGAAAGAATCATAATCTTCACCACCAACCGCAAGGAAAGGCTTGACCCTGCCTTGCTGCGTCCTGGTCGAATGGACGTCCACATCCACATGTCCTATTGCACTCCAAGCGGGTTTAGGGTCCTGGCCTCTAACTACCTTGGTCTTCGCGACGGTGAAGATCACCGCCTGTTTGGAGAAATCGAACAGTTGATAGAGAGCACAGAGGTCACTCCTGCACAGGTTGCTGAGGAGCTCATGAAGAGTGACGACGCTGATGTGTCGCTTGGAGGACTTGTCAATTTCCTCAAACATAACCAGGCCGAGAGGGAGAGAAAAAAGGAGGAAGAAGAGGCTAAGGAAAAGAAGCAGAAAAAATCTACTAGGTTTTCTCTTTTGAAGAAACGTTTGAAAATATTTTCAACGAACGCCTGAATGTATTTTGAAGAAACCCGTTTAGGAATAATGGTTGTTTTTCAGCCATACATTGTTACATTGTTTAGGATGTCTGTTATGTTTGTATCAGGATTTACATTTTTTTGGGGTCTGTTTTAAGTCCATTGCAAAATAAATAATAATAATAACTGTGTTATTAGTCAACATATATATAGAGTAATAAATTTTATAAAATCAGCTATTAATATATAAGTTGGATAAAGGTGCAGACAAGGTCAAGACAGTCAGCCCGCGCTCCCCTTGCATCCGATTTCTCTCCATCTGCAGATTGTATTAATTTAAAGTAATTTTAGACTATCACTTTTATTGTTAAAAAAAATAGATAAAGGTACCCATTCTTATGTAAATAATAAATATCTTTGCAATTGGAAACAGAGAGTTCCTCCTCCCAATGGCTTTTGCAATTTTCTTGTGCCCAAAGAAACATTAACCAGACTGTTGCTTACGTACTCAAAGTCAACGTCAGTCAAAGTCATGACTGACTTTGAGCTTTGCAAGCTAAGCAACTACCCTTCATTAATGAACAAAAGATTCTCCTCGCACCTCAAGTTGTGGCTCATTATAAATCTCATCTCACTTGCAATCCTATTAGTTCCCCAACCCTTTGGGACTTGAATTATAGGGCAACACAAATATTTTCTCTCAACAATGTCATGCCGGAAACGGCGTCGTCTATGTTCTCAGCCTATGCCTCTTTTGCAACCTTCATGATGGTCTTCCGTTCCATGGCCAAGGACTTCATCCCGGACCCTCTCCGCACCTATATTTCCTCCTCACTCAGTTACCTTTTTAGCCCTCTCTCCGGCCTCTTCTCTTTTTACCTCACTCTCGCTCTCTACGAGTACTCCGACATGTCCCGCAACCAAGTCTACGACGCCGCCGTGGTCTACCTCGAGAAAAAGATTGGCCCCGCCACGCAGCGTCTCCGCATCAGCAAAACGCCCCGGAAGAAGTCCATAGGCGTCGCCAACGACAGAGATGAGGAAGTCATCGACACGTTCGACAACATCAAGCTCAAGTGGCGGCTCGTCACTGAAACAAAGATCGGGAACAACAACAGGCTGCGCTACTTTGAGCTGTCGTTCCGCAAGAAACACAAGGAAAGAGTGATGAGCAGCTACTTGCCCTACGTGCTTGCCCAGGCAACCGCCATGAAGCAAGAAGAAAAGGTTCTCAAGATTTATACACGTCATATCTTGTCATGGGAGGACGTCGTTGAGGATGGCAACACTGAATGGGGATCCATAAACCTGGAGCACCCAGCTACGTTTGAGACAATGGCGCTGGAGCCAGATCTCAAGAGAACCATTGTAGAGGATTTGGAGATGTTTGCCGCCCCCCCCCCGCACGGGAAAATCCAGCCTGATTGCAGCCATGGCTAATTTTCTCAAGGTTGATGTGTTTGATTTGGAGCTTGCTAGCATTCACAGTGACTCTCATTTGAAGAGGGTTTTGCTGTCTACCACAAACCGTTCCATTTTGGTCATTGAGGACATTGACTGTTGTAAGGTGGATGTTCAAAAACAGAAACATGATTCAGATTCAGATTCGTATACTGATTTGGATTTGGAGTTGGAAACGGAGAAGAAGTCCAAACCTAATACTAAGACCAGGGTTAGTATACTTTTTATTTGTTTGTTATATATTTTGGTGTTATAGATTCAATCAATATGTTGCATGATGCAGGTGACGCTCTCGGGCTTGTTGAACTTCATTGATGGTTTGTGGTCAAGCTGCGGTGATGAGAGAATTATTGTCTTCACCACCAACCGCAAGGAGAAGCTTGACCCTGCATTGCTACGTCCTGGCCGAATGGACCTCCACATCCACTTGTCGTATTGCACGACAAGTGGTTTCAGGATCTTAGCCTCTAACTACCTCGGAATTCGTGACAACAACCGCCCTCGCCTCTGTGGTGAAGTGGAAGGGTTGATAAAGAGCACAGAGATGACACCTGCAGAGGTTGCGGAGGAGCTCATGAAGAGTGATGATGCTAATGTTGCTCTTCAGGGACTTGTCAATTTCATCATAAAGAAGAAGACTGAGAGGGACATGAAGAAATTGAAAACCAAGAAGAAACGACATCGTAGAAGACGGATCAGAAACTTGTTCAACTTCCATCTTTGGTGATTTTGACTTTCCAACATATGACTTTGTGTGTGTGCGTTTGGGACTTTGCTTATTTTTTTAACAAAAATTTGTATGAATGTTGGGTTTTTGTAATTTGTATCTGAATGGTCCAATGAATTTTGGAACTGTGGAAATGGGCTTTGTCAAATTCAGGGGAAAGCAGCAGGGTGAGAGAACTGTGCTTTGAGCAACTAAAGTCTCTCTCTCTAGATGTGGTTCCAACTCACAACTCCAATCTCTCTCCTGCATCAATACAGTCAAACAATGTCTTGATGCATTCAAGATAAGTGGACCAAAAATATCACGCCTTTTTGTGTGTGGGGGAAATGCAGTTGGTATGCTTCTTGGACAGCAAGCCTTTGCTATATATGCATATGAGCTTAATTACTGACAACCCTTAACCAATTCTTCTTTTAGCAACAAAATGTAGGCCTCGTCACTTGGCCCGCGGGCTCATGGGCCGATGGGGGTTGGCCCGACCCATTGAAAAAAAGTCCGGCCCGGCCCATTATGGGCTTCGAGATGGCCCGGCCTACCTTGGGCTGGGCTAGCTTGGGCTTGGGTGCTGAAGCCCAACTCAACCCATAGGCCCGGCCCGATTAAGCCCAAGAAAGCCGGGTCCGACCCACCCACAAAAGCCCGGCCCGTTAGGCCCGCATACATATATAATTATGTATAAATAAGAGTTTAAGATTATGATTATATCACTTAAATCACATATAATTTGTTTCATTTCATTTACTTTTCTTTACTCATTCCTAGTTTATAATTGGATGATTAGCACATTAATTTGTGTCACTTATTAATACAACAATTATATATATAAATAAGATACTCATATCACGAAACATAATCGTACCACCAAATACAATCATGCTTTTCTTGAACACATCACCAAACATTTGCATATTTATTCATACAATCCTTTAAAGAAAATATTTTTTTGATACTTATTATTTTTTAAAATTATTTCTTAAAATGTATTACGGTCTAATTATGTAATAACCTAAAAAATAATACTTGGTTTTATTATTTTTGTGGAAAATCTTATTAAGTTGTGTGACTTTATTGGGCGTTTTACGAATTTAGTTTGATGTGAAAATATTGGAATAAAGTGAGTTTAATCTCAAATTTGGACTAAAATGCCCTTATGATTAAGTTTATGATTTTTTTCGATTGAGGTAGGCCCGTTTTCGGCCCAATGGGCTTTCTCAAGCCCGGCCCATGGGTTGGGCTTGGGCTTTGAATTTTCTAAAAAAACCTGGCCCGGTATTTTCTCTCTCTTCTTGAAAGCCCGGCCCGGCCCGGCCCGGCCCATTGACGAGCCCTACCAAAAAAAGTGCATAGATGCTCTATGAAACTCTGCAACTCTCTGAAACGAGATAGGGACATCAAACAAACTTTAATGTCGCTAATTCATAAATAAAATTACACAACATCAATACTTCTTCTTAGCCAACCTCCTCTGCCAAAAACCCATATGTTTGAAAACAAAAACAAAAACAACACAATGTTTTCTCTCAACGATATGAAAGATCAGATGCCAACAACACCATCAGCTCTGTTTTCAGCCTTCACAGGATTCATGATGCTGTGCGCTACATGGCCAACAAGCTCATCGCGGCCCCTCTCCACTCCTACATCTACTGTTAACGAACAATCAGTATAAAATCAAATAACTGAATAATAAATACAACGAAATATGTTTTATATAGATATAATCAAATTAATACAACAGTAGAGTAAATTACAGAATACCTGACTTGAATTGTAGATAGAGTCCGGCAGAGTTGCAGTGCCCTTTAGGTAGTATTTCTGCTCTACCCTTGTCCTCGAACCATGAGGAGGCCCAATTTTGCCTCCACTAGGCCCATACTCTATTTAGTATTTCTAAAGTGTTGGTGCTTATAAACTATGGAAGGAAACAACTCCCTTCCAATGTTGGACTAGATGCAAGTGTATTTTCCTATACGAACTCTAACATCTACAAGGCTATCAATTACATTTTTGCACCTTTCTTCTCTGTCGAGTTCACTCTGCTCATCAACCAGGACTTCGGCATGACGCGCAACCAAGTCTACGATGCCTCCGAGGTCTATCTCTGGACAAAGATCGCTCCCTTCACTATACGCCTCCACTTTGGCAAAACGTCCCGGAAGAAGACCGTCGGTGTCACCATTGACGAAGACGAGGAATTCGCCTACCACCTTCGACAATGTCAAGCTCAGGTGGCGTTTCTTGGCGAAGACCAAGAAGCTCGGCCAAAAGCGACATAACTTCTACGAAACGTTTCTTCCAGCTGACCTTTTGCAAGAAACACAAAGACAAGGTTTTGAAGGCTTACCTACCCTTCGTGCTTGCTCAGGCCGATGCCATCAAAGCAGAGGAAAAGGTTGTCAAGCTCTACACTCTTCATTACCGGTCGTGCAGTGACGAGGATGACGACGTCTACTTTAGGTGGGGCTCGGTGAACCTGGAGCACCCGTCCACGTTCGAGACAATGGCTCTGGACAGAGAGTTGAAGAGAACCATTATTGAGGATCTGAAGATGTTTGTGAGGAGGAGGGAGATTTACAAGAAGGTGGGCAAGGCTTGGAAATAGGCTATTTGCTGTATGGCCCACCTGGTCCTGGAAAATCCAGCTTAATAGCAGCCATGGCTAACTATCTCAAGTAAAATGTGTATGATTTGGAGCTTGCTAGTATTTCTAGCGACGCTATGTTGAAGAGGGTGTTGCTGTCCACCACAAATCATTCTATTTTGGTAATCGAGGATATTGATTGCTGGAGAGTGGATGTTCGAAACAGGGCATCGGATTCTGGATTTAGATAACCAGGTGAGTACCTTTTTTATTTAAAAATATTTATACTTGACGATGAAATGTTCAATTTTTACCATATGTAAGACTAAATTACAGTTTTGATTCCACTAGTTTGAAGTTTGAATTCCCCTTAAGCCCTCTTAGTTTTATTTTGATAGTTTAATTTCATATGGAATTTGGTCATTAGTCCTGTTAATAACACAGTTTGATATGCATGTTACTTTGGCCTTGACATGGTGCTACATGTGACATTATCAGGCCTACTCAACTTCATAGATGGATTGTGGTCAAGCTGTGGCGATGAGAGAATTATTGTGTTCACCACAAACCACAAGGATAGGCTTGACCCTGCATTGCTGCGTTCTGGTTGAATGGACGTCCACATTCACCTGTCCTATTGCACCACCAATGGGTTCAGGATCTTGGCCTCTAACTACCTTGGCATTGGTGACAACAATTGTCATCGCCGTTGCGGCAAAATTGAAGGGTTGATAGAGAGCATGGAGGTGACCCCTGGAGAGGTTGCCAAGGAGCTCATGAAGAGTGAAGATTGTTCGGTTCATTTTTACACATGATTTATCATGTTATTCACCTATTATTTTGAGTTAGTTCTTGATATTTTATCGCTTTTTTACTTCCTTTTTGTGTTTTCATAGGTTTTACCTTGGTTAGAATGAAAATGAGCTAAAAGTGCATTATTGGTTATAAATTCTGATTTTGTTCATTTTCGTAGGTTAACTTATTGGCCTTGGATCAGCATGCTCCAATGCTCGGATGAGGTGAAGATCTTCATGAAACTTGTTCCAATGGATGTTAACTACAACATATCCGAATTTGAGCTCCATTGGACAAGTGTAGCCTATCCAACTGATCTAGCAATTGATGCTGGCTCTGGAAATCTGTTTTGGGCCAGTTTTACTTTCACTTGGTGTTACCTCATTTCTACTTGTTACCATGCCTTTTGGTAACAAGAAATTACTTTGGTTAAGAGATATTTTCTGAAGCAATGAGCATCTTTGTGAAGACAATAACAAAGCTTCATCATGGCAAGGGGACAATGGGTGAAGACTTTGGAGGAAAGAATGACTTTTATATTCAAAGTGTGAGCTGGAAATTGATGGGAAATGAAAAGGTGAGTGAAATCTGAAGGCAAAGGGCATTTGAACGTGGGTAAGCAATTCCATTGATCATTCTACACATTGGGGAGCAGATTTTGAAGAGCTTAGAGCAAGGAGCAACCATGGGGAGGGGAGAATGGCATGACAATTAGAGAGAACCTTGGGGAGCCTTGAGGCAAGGATCCAAGGGGTTGAAGATGCATTCTCTTTCTCCTCTTTGTTCTTAGTTTCTTTCATTTTATTAGTTTCTTGTAATTTCTTAGTTTCAATGTAACTTCTTATTTAGTTAGGGCTTAAGTTGAAGCCCTAAACATGAATACCTTATTGTTTTGATGCTTTGAGTGTATGCATTTTTAGATGTTGTTGATGAATCCCATTCACTAATTGAATCTTATATGATATGTGTTTGCTTCCTTTGCTTAATCACCTTAGGTTGTATGCATGTAGCTAAAGTTGAGAAGTTGTGTACGATACCCAAGAACATAATTTCTAATTAGCAACAAATGATTGAACTTATTTAAGTGAGAATCATGTGAATTGGTTTCTTGACAACAATTGATGAATTCCTATTCACCAAAATAATCTATCCTTGATGTATGTTCTTTTTTGATTGATCACTTTTGAGAGCATGCTTCTTGAGGTTGTTGGGATTATGTGTATTTTCATGTTTTCCTAAGCAATGAATGGATGAAGTAAGAATCATCCATGTGGATTGGTTTCTTGAATACCTAATGTAAACATCATGCTTTAGGGTTCTTGTGATGTTCATATTCTCTTTGAACTTAATAGGTTTTTCTTGTAATTTAATCGAAGTACTAAGCACACCTAGGATTCGGTTATAGGGAAGGCACAAGTATTGTAGCACTAACCATGCACTTTACGTATATTAGAGAGAATCAATGCGTCTTGAGCCACTAATCCTGGTCTTGATTGCGAACATTTTCATCAATATATTTAGAGTTCATTACTTGAGTGTCCATGAATATGGGTAGAATTGTTTAGGGTGGATTCTGAAACCATAGTGTTTGTTACATTTTAATTTCACATTTTGATTTTCATTCTCTGCCATTCTCATTTAAATTTAAAGTCATTTACTTTCATGCAATAGAATTAGGGCACTTGAACCAAACTAAACCCCCCCTCCCCAAATTGTGTTTGTGTGTTTACATTGTTTGAAACGTTGTGTGTTTTTGTCATTGCTTTTTGTCTGTTTTTGTACTTGGTTTTGGATTTTTATCCGCATTGTGTTCTTCATTTTTGTGTGCTGAATCCAACCCTATAAAGAACGTGAAATTTGGACTTACGGTTGGAAAGTTATAGGCTAAAAATTGAACAGAGGTCGAAGCTGAAAAAACAGATAAACGAATCTGTCCAAATGGTGATAAAAGGGTGATAGAAAGTGCTGTTTGTGTTTTTCTTTAGTTTTCTTGTTTTGTTTCTTTTCTTTTACCTTCCTTTATTCATTTTTAGTTTTCATTTTGCATTTGTGCATTTGTGGTGTGTTAAATTAGTGTTCTTTACGTACTCAAATTAGAACTTATAGGAAGCCGACGAGTTCCTCGTGGGATTCGAATCCCGTACTTGTATAATCTATACCTCAATAAACTCGTGCATTTGCGGGTATTTTTAATTGGTTGTTTGCACATTAATTTGTATCCTCTTAGGAATACAACAACGATGCTGATGTTGCTCTTCAAGGACTTGTCAATTTGCTCAAGCGTAAGAAGGCCGAGAGCGAGAAAAAAAAATTGCTTATCAAGAACAAGAAGCCACGAGGCAGAAAAGGGATAACAAAGTTGCTGAGGTCCATCTTCCCCGCAATACATTCTGATGGCCTCCCATCTCCTAGTTTAGGTTTCAATTCTTAGATAATCCCTAAACCCTTTTGAGATGCATATAGCTTTCGAGCTCCTCTCCTAGTTTATGTTTCAAATCTGAGATAAACTCTAAACCCTCTTGATGTAATGACTTAAATGCTGAACTTGATTTTATGATCAAGAAATGAAAGCTCACAGAAACAATGGCAGATAGCAAAGTGAATCACACACCATCTCATAAACTAATTCACATACGGGGGAGAAAAATTAAAATCCTTATACTTCTAATTATGATTCGAATATGACTTGCTTTTTGTCCTTAATTGTGTTGTTTGATTGATGTGATGACTTGCTGAACTTGGTTTTCTGAACCGATCAACAATGGAAAAACAAGCAAATTAATTAAGTTGTATGATCCAGATGCATGTGATGTGTGTGGGAAATGCTAATCTGCAAGTAGGATATAGAGATGATATTATAGGGTCATTTGCAATTACAGAGCTCCGGGATTTCAAGCAATTATAGGCTGTTTATTCTTTTCTAATTTATATGTGAATGGGCCAATGAATGGGGACTCTGGAAGTGTGCTTTGTCCTATAAAATTCAGAGCAACAAAGCAGCAGGGAGAAAATGTGCTTCAAAATTTAGTCTAAAGCAAAGGATTAGTGGTTTGGAGTAATTGCTCTTTCAGACAAGATTCTGCTTTCAAGTTCTAGCATACCGCACGTTCTCTGTATGTGAGTTTAGTATATCATTAATCCTCTCCATAGAAAATGTCTTTTAAAAAATTAATCTAAAAGGCCCAAATCAATTTGACAAAAACAAAAAGGCCCAAATCAAGGAAAATTCCAAAGCTTGAGAAACCCAAATCCAGGAAAAGATCAATGTGGTCAAACTCACAACTCCAATCTCTCTTCCTCATGAGGGAAGTTGCAGAGCAGCAGAGTCAAACCTATACAATATTCTCTTCATGCAAGTCTTCTGCTATATATATGCAGATGAACTTAATTACTCAAAACTAATTACCAATTCTTCTTCTAGCAACAAAACGAGTACATACAACTGCTCTCTGAAACAGGTAGATTCTTGCAAAATAAAACAAACTAATTTAATGAACATACACTCCACCAAAAATGACTTTAAATATACACATTGTGCACTGTAAAAAATCGACTGATTGTGGTGCCAAGACTCTGTTTAACTCGACTGTGAAGAAATGGTCTCTGCCGAGTTGACTCTTGGCTTTTTACTTTGCTCTGCAAAGTTTCTAGAAATGATTGTCCGTTTATGTTTTCTTACAATTGATTATTCGCGACTTGTTCTATAAACTCCATCTTGCACAACGCTTTCATTTCCATTTTCTCCAATATTTTTGAGTATATAAATTTTGTTGAAGAATATATTTCTTTATTTAGGCACATTTGTAGAAACTAATTGTAATGGCTCAGCAACCTTCACCAAACGGAGTTCTGTGCAGATACAAACTGAACCCCAACAAGGATACGGTATGCTATGACTAGTTTTTATTTTATTTTTATATTTTTATATTTTTTTATATTTTTTGGCTTCTTTATTTTATTGTTATTTTAATTTTTTGCATATGTAATATATTTTATGTCTGACGCACCATCTCAAACATACTTTACTGGGAAAATTTATTTTTAAGATGGTCAAAATAGGCAAGGGTTCAGTTTTTTAAGTTTGAAGAACCAGAAGAAGCCAAAAGAATATTTTTAAGTACTTCGGCATTACATCATGAAAGAGTTTAAGAAGCCCATTTCGTTACTTAGTTTGAACCACAAACATTCTGGATTCTCTGCTACGAATGGTTCGATAGTCTTCTTGGTGAGAATGATGTTGAACGAGTGAGAATTGGCACTTCTCATGAACTATTGCGTTGTTACCTAATATTTTTCCGCCAACAACGCAATAGTTCATGAGAAGTGCCAATTCTCACTCGTTCAACATCATTCTCACCAAAAAGACTATCGAATCATTCGTAGCAGAGAGTCCAGAATGTTTGTGGTTCAAAGTAAGTAACAAAATGGGCTTCTTAAACTCTTTCATGATGTAATGCCGAAGTACTTAAAAATATTCTTTTGGCTTCTTCTGTTCTTCAAACTTAAAAAACTGAACCCGTCTATTTTGACCATCTTAAAAATAAATTTTCCCAGTAAAGTATGTTTGAGATGGTGCGTCAGACATAAAATATATTACATATGCAAAAAATTAAAATAACAATAAAATAAAGAAGCCAAAAAAGATAAAAAAATAAAAAAATAAAAAAATAAAATAAAAACTAGGCATAGCATACCGTATCCTTTTTGGGGTTCAGTTTGTATCTGCACAGAACTCCGTTTGGTGAAGGTTGCTGAGCCATTACAATTAGTTTCTACAAATGTGCCTAAATAAAGAAATATATTCTTCAACAAAATTTATATACTCAAAAATATTGGAGAAAATGGAAATGAAAGCGTGGTGCAAGATGGAGTTTATAGAACAAGTCGTGAATAATCAATTGTCAATAATGTAAGAAAACATAAACGGACAATCATTTCTAGAAACTTTGCAGAGCAAAGTAAAAAGCCAAGAGTCAACTCGGCCGAGACCATTTCTTCACAGTCGAGTTAAACAGAGTCAACGCAAGCCGTGAAGAGTGATGATTCTCTTCAAGGACTTGTCAATTTTCTCAAACGTAAGAATGTTAAGAGCAACAAAGTGGAGGATGAATTCATTGAAGGGACTGAGAAAGCAAAGAGGCAGAAAATTGAGAGAATATATCTGTGTCACATACAGGAAGAAAAATTAATGTTGGTTTCTTAGGCCTAACTAGCAATCAATCCGGGTCAAAGTTCTAGAAACTCCAATAGGAATGGTCGAACTCACAACTCCAATCTCTCTCCCTCATGAGGAAACTTGCAGCAGCAGAGTCAAACCACTATAATATTGTCTTCATGCAATTCAAATTATATATCATGCTTTTTCTATTTTTCAGGAAACGCAGATTGTTTGCTCAAATTCTTCTTTTAACACAATCCATTTTTTTTATGTAAAGATCTGCATTTAAATAATATATATACATGATATATATATATATATATATTTGAAAATCAAATGTTTTGTTTATAAGTAAAAATTACGTTTAAAACTGATTGTATATTCATATGGGTTATAGTTTTATATATATTAATATATATATATATATATAAATATTAGACCTTATAGTTACTACTTTCGTAATAAATTAATAGGAATCTCACTATCTGTTTGAGTTAGGGAATGCCACGTACAAAGGTAATTGCATAAAGGGAACTTACCACTCTAGCTTCTCCACAGGTGTAAACTTATATGACTAAGCTTTTTACCTATATGACTAAACTTCTGTTTATGCATGAGCTGTTGGCGTTAGGAGAAAAGTGGATGATCTAGGAAGTCAGGCATATCCCCAAATCTATATTCCACCAATCAAAAACCATCACTTTGCCGCCTTTTGCTACTATAAATAGGAATCAATACCTTAACTTGTTTTGGACAGCATGCATAGTAGTGCATGATAGAAAGAAGAGAAAATATTAGAAAGTGTAGAACAAGAAATTCGTTGAAGGAACTCGAGGTGTTTTGAACTTGCAACTAGAAGTTACGCAATAACTTTGGATTTGAGGTAGGGGTTCTTTCTCGGGGAGGTTTTGCATAAATTGGATTAATTAAATATTGTGAACACTATATTATGCTTGGTAATATTGTTTGATTATTATCCTTGATATTGGGTGTTTACATGATTGTCAATTATCATTATAATTTTATTAATATTGACATGTTCATATGTTGTCAGTGGTGTTTGGAATTTTTGGGTTGATAAAGAAATTATGGAAAAGAGGATACTGGGAAGAATATTTTGTGTAGTTTAGTCTAACCACTGTAGGGACCAAGTTCAGGCGAGCCCGTGTGCACAGTAGATTAGGAAATCGGCGGTATAATTGTCGATTGGGTGATTTGGACTTGGAGATCAATGGTATGGAAAAGATGACTAGCAAAAGGGGAATTATGGGATGATTGAAATGGGTGTTAGTTTATATAATGGGGCATTGTTGCATTCCTAAGAGGACACAAATTAATGTGCAAACAACCAATTAAAAATACCCGCAAGTGCACGAGTCTATTGAAGTATAGATTATACAAGTACGGGGTTCGATCCCACGAAGAACTTGTCGGCTTCCTATAAGTTCTAATTTGAGTACGTAAAGAACACTTAATTGACACACCACAAAAGCACAAATGCAAAATGGAAACTAAAAATGAGTAAAGAAATGTAAAAGAAATGAAACAACACAAGAAAACTAAAGAAAAATACAAACAGCATTTTCTATCACCATTTTATCACCTGTTTATCACCAGTGAACAGTGTCGTGAACAGCAGTGAAGTGACGACGACCGGTCGCGTGAACAGTGACGACCGGTCGTTGAACAGTAATGACCGGTCGCATGAACAGTGACGACCGGTCGTTTTTGAACAGAATCAAAAATTGTGAAATTTGTGATGAGCGACCGGTCGTTAGAAACAGTGCGACCGGTCGCTTTTTCACAGAATCGTTTTTCTCTGTTTTTCAGTTCCGAACTATAACTTTCCAACCGTACGTCCAAAATTCACGTTCTTTATACGGTTGGATTCAGCACAGAAAATGAAAGAACACAGCGCGGACCAAAAGTCCAAAACAATTACGGAAACAAATAAAATTCAGTAACAAAGACACATAACGTGTCGAACACGTAACTCACACACACATTTTGGGGGGGGTTTTTGATTTGGTTCAAGTGATCTATTTCTATTGCATGTAAGTAAATGGACTTCGAATTTAAATGAGAATGGCAGAGATGAATTATCAAGATGTGAAATTAAAATGTAACAAACACTAGGGTTTCGAATCCACCCTAAACAATTCTACCTATGTTCATGAATACTCAAGTGATGAACTCTAAACGTGTTGATGAAAATGTTCGCAATCAAGACCAGTACGAGTGACTCAAGACGCATTGATTCTCTCTAATATACGTAAAGTGCAGTATGAGTGCTACAATACTTGTGCCTTCCCTATAATCGAATCTAGGTGTGCTTAGTACTTTGATTCAATTACAAGAAAAACTCAATAAGTTCAAAGAGAATATGAACATCACAAGAATCCTAATAGCATGGTGTTTACATTAGGTATTCAAGAAACCAATTCACATGGATGATTCTTACTTCATCCATTTATTGCTTAGGATAACATGAAGATACACATAACCCCAACAATCTCAAGAAGCATGCTTTCAAAGATGATCAATCAAAGAAGAACACACATCAAGGATAGATTAATTTGGTGAATTGGAATTCATCAACAATATCCAGAAATTCATACACTCAAGTATCAAAACAATAAGGTAATCATGTTTAGGGCTTCAACCTAAGCCCTAGCTATGGAGTTTAGTTGCTCATACTTATTCCAAATACAAAATCAAAATGAAATTAGAAATAGTTTACAGATTTTCAGAAAATGATGAAAGCTTCAAGATCATCAATGGTGGAAGTCTTCTTCTCCACTTTTCTTGGCTGCACCTTGGCTTTCTCCAAGCTCCAAACTCTCCCAAAATCTGCTCTCAAATTGTCTGAATGATAGAATGAATTATCTCTCCCGTTGCCAAGCTCCCCCAAATCAGATTGCCATTGACTTTCCTTCCCTCTCTCCTCCTTTCCAGCTTTTGCCTTTGAATATTAAACTACCACCTTTTACAAAGCCTCTCTTTCCACGTTCAAAGGCTCCCTCCATATCTGATTGCAAATTGCTTTTGCTCCTTTTTCCATCTTTTCCTACTCACACTTTTAATATAAAACTCATTCTTTCTCTAAAGCTTTTGCCCATTGTCCCCTTGCCATGATGAAGCTTTGTCCTCAATAAGATGCCAATTGCTTCAGAAAATATCTCAAAGCTAAGGTAACTTCTTGTTACCAAGAGTTATGGTAACAAGAAAATCAAGATAACACAAAGGAGGTAAAAGCTGGCCAAATCCGAATTTCCAGAGCTGTGGTAACATGAAGGATCGGTTGGATGGGCAATACTTGTCCAATGGAGCTCAAATTTGGATATGTTGTAGTTAACATCCATTGGAACAAGTCTCAAGAAGATCATGACCTCATCCGAGCACCGGAGCATGCTGATCCCAGGCCAAGAAGTTGACATACGAAAATGAACAAAAACAGAAATTATAACAAATAATGCACTTTTAGCTCATTTTCAATCTAACCAAGGTAAAATCTAAGAAAACACAAAAAGGAAGTGAAAAGCTATAAAATGTCAAGAACTAACTCAAAATAGTGGGTGAATAACATGAAAAATCATGTGTAAAAATGAACCGAAAGGCATTCTGAAATCACAGTGGTAAAATGCATGGTATGGGACATGCAGATTTGCTTGCCCTATTATATAGATTAACGGGTTGGGTAGAATTGAAGTTCCTTCATACATTGCATAAATTGTACATAAAAAATCTCACTAATCATATAGGGCCCCTACCTGAGCATGTAATGCTCACCCCTTAATGCATTTATTGCAGGTTTTGAATCTGAAGTTTAGTGGTGACAAGGAAACAAGAAGAATAAGTTGCAGATAGTTTTGAATATTTTGTTAAGAATCTGTATTTTCCTGAAACTTTGCTTGTAAAATTACAATGTAAATTACTTCGGTTTAAATAGAAGTTTTATGTTTACTTCTCATATTTCTTGCTATTTAAATTTTAAATTTTAGTTTTTCTTTTACCTCACACTCTCAATAATTAAGTAAACAAATTGGGGTGTGACAAGTTGGTATCAGAGCATTAGGTATACAATCCTACAGAAATAGAAGTTATCATTTAAGTTATTTTAGTTTAGAAATTAAGATTAAGAAGTATAAAAAATAAAAATAAAAATAAAAATAAAAATAAAAACTTTCGAGTTTCTAATATACATTCATTTGTATTTTAGATACTGATATTTTGGTCATAACAGATTCTATGGAGTCAATAGAAAGTGACGATATTTTTGGAGGTTTCCATGTATGCCCGGAAGGACTTTACCTTTAAACATAGAAGACTATAACAATAACCTGCAACATGGCTCAAAATTTTGTATGAAAGAAAGGATAAGGAGTACTGCCATAAAGAGACATCGTTACCCTCTCTCAATACAGCGACAAGTAGCGATGCATAGTATTTGGTCACAGAGAGAATTCTGGGATGGTGCCTATTAGAACATACAGAATAACAATATTTATAATGCTGCAATAGTAGAACTTTTAGAGGAAAGTGGTAATCAGTGGCCACCATGTAATTACCAACCACAAAGGATCCCAAACCCTCCAAGTGATAATGAAGATTTTGCTCAGGAACCTACTCATGAGCCTACTTGGGAGCCTCCTGGTCAACCAAATCAGTCACTAGGCCTATAGAGGTTCAGTCACCATCCGAAGTGATTATTATCAGTTTGGATGAAGAAAACTAGTATTGAAGAAGGAGAGTTGTATAAATGTTTATAGTTGCAGAAATAAAACCACCAGGTTATGTAAGATAAGTTTAAGTTTTTGTAAAATTGTGTGTACTTTTGTAAAATTTTGTGAAATATAATAAATGAGTGTTTGTTTATTCTCTCTCTTAAATTTATGTTTTACAATTTCATAATATTGTTTTTAGATAATTTCCTTTTTATTTATTTAAGATGGTTGAATCTGGAAATGAGTTCAATGGAAATGCTGGAGTAATCTTATCTATTCAGGATATGGCTTCGGCAATTAGAGAAAATAGTAATCAAGATCGTCATCATGAAATTGAAGAAGATCGAGTCATGAGGATACAAGGACAATTTCGTAAGGGCAAAACCGACAATATTTAAAGGTGAACCAAATCCTATGGCAGCTGAAGAATGGTTGAGGCAAATCAAGAGAAAGATGGATAATCAAAGAATTCCTGAAGACATTAGAGTTGTTATTGCTTGTACCTATCTGGAAGGACAAGCATATCTTTGGTGGGAATCAATTCTGAGTATGCCTAATACTAAAATTACAACTTGGGAGGAATTCGAAAGTATTTTCTTGGAAAAATATGTTCCAAGTACTATGAAAGCAATGAAAGCAAGGGAGTTTATTAACCTTGTCCAAGGCAACTTAACTGTTGATCAATATCAATCTAAGTTTGAAGAACTCATGCGTTTTGCACCATATATGATCCCTGATGATGCAACAAAAGCAAAACGATTTGAAGAAGGATTGAGACCGTCAATTTTGGAAAAGGTTGACATTTTAAAGTTAAGCAAGTATGCTGATGTGGTTGATAGAGCACATATCGCAGAGCAAAGACCTGAAACTAAGAGGACTTGGGATTCAAGTAATGGACAAATAAATAAACGGACAATATTTAGTACTCCTCAGGATCAATTCGCAGGAAAAGTTCAAACCACCACTATGTTATTACTGTAAACAAGTGGGACATGTCAAGAAATTTTGTCCACAATTACAAAGGTATCAAGGACCTCATGAACAGGAGACATTATATCGTCCTCCAAATATACCTTTTCGTGCTCCACCGTCACCTCAAAGTTATACTACTTTTCAACCTCAGTCTAATTGGGCAAGGCCAGTTACTAGCCTATCATCACAACGTCCAGGAGGACAATCTTCTCAAGTTAGACAAATGGCCCCTGCAGTTGAAAGGAAATCTGGACAATTCACACAAGGAAGGGTTTACGTTATGGGAAATGTGACAGATCAAACTGAACCTAAGACAATAAAAGGTATGTTTTTGGTATTCAACTATTGGGCTAGAGTGTTTTTTGATTGTGGAGCTACACACTCTTTTATATCCACACCTTTTGCATCAATGCTTGAATTAGAATCTGAAAATATGAAATCTTCTTTGTTAATCGGATCTCCTTTGGGTGGTAGTCTAGAAGTTGATAAGGTATGTAAATCTTGCATAATAGAGATGTCGGGCCATAGAATTGTTGTTGATTTGATGGTATTGGAAATGTTGGAATATGATGTTATTTTAGGAATGGACTGGCTTACACATTACCAAGTTACAATTGACTGTGGTAAAAAGAAAATTACCATCAATACTCACAAGGATAAGGAAGAAACCTTTAGTTTCTTTGTGAAAAAGGAAAGCCAGAAATATGGTGTTGGAGATTATAAATATTTGAGTCAGATAGCTAGAATTGAAACTGAAGAAATAGAAAAATCTCCAATACAACTTATTCCTGTAGTAAAGGAATTTAGCGATGTTTTTCCAGAAGATTTGCAGGGCTTACCTCCAGAGCGTGAAGTGGAGTTTGCTATAGAAGTATACCCAGGTACAACACCTATTTCTATACCTCCTCATCGCATGGCCCCAGCTGAACTGAAGGAAATTAAGGTACAACTCCAAGAATTACAAGCAAAAGGGTATATCCGTCCTAGTACTTCACCATGGGGTGCACCTGCTCTCTTGTGAAAAAGAAAGATTTAACTCTTCGAATGTGTATCGATTATCGTCAATTAAATAGGGTCACAATAAAGAACAAATATCCCTTGCCTAGAATTGACGATTTATTCGAATCAATTAAGAGGTTCTCATTTCTTTTCAAAGATTGATCTTCGATCTGGTTACCACCAACTTCGAGTCAAAGCTGAAGATATACCCAAAACAGCTTTTCGAACCCGATATGGGCATTATGAATTTGTAGTCATGCCTTTTGGATTGACAAATGCACCAGCAGCATTTATGGATCTGATGAACCGAATTTTCAGACCATATTTAGATCACTTTGTCATCGTATTCATTGATGATATACTTATATATTCCAAATCGCAGGAAGAACATGAGGAACATTTGCGAATTGTTTTACAAACATTAAGAGAAAATCAATTGTATGCAAAGTTGAGTAAGTGTGAATTCTGGTTGAGACAAGTAAGATTTTTAGGACATGTAATTTCCAATGAAGGTATTTCAGTTGATTCTTCCAAGGTAGAGGCAGGAGTGAATTGGCGTCAACCAAAGAATATCTCAAAGATACGTAGTTTCCTTGGATTAGCTGGTTATTATAGGAGGTTTATAAAAGATTTTTCTCAAATAGCTGCACCAATGACCAAGTTGACCCAAAAGGGAGTGAAATTCATATGGACCCAAGAATGTGAAAAGTCATTCCAAGAACTGAAAACTCGATTGACTACCGCACCAATACTGATTATTCCTAAACGGGACATAGGGTATGTGGTTTACACTGATGCATCTAAACAAGGGTTAGGATGTGTTTTGATGCAATCTGAGAGTAGTAGCTTATGCTTCTCGTCAATTGAAGAATCATGAAAGAAATTATCCAGCACATGATTTAGAGTTAGCAGCAATTGTACATGCTTTAAAAACTTGGCGACATTATTTGTATGGTGAAAGATTTGAACTTTACTCTGATCATAAAAGTTTGAAATATCTTTTCACTCAGAAAGAGCTCAACCTGAGACAAAGACATTGGATGGAATACTTAGAAGATTATGATTTTGGTCTACATTATCATCCTGGAAAGGCTAATATAGTGGCAGATGCTTTAAGTAGAAATACAGGGATTTGTAGCAGGACTACAAATTCAGAAATGGAGGATGATGAGCTGTATTTAAGATTATGATTTACATGTGAACGTACATGAGTATGGTGCTTACCTTTATAACTTGGTAACAAGACCAACTTTGCTAGGAAAAGTTGTTGAAAAACAACAAGAGGATGGCACCTGTAAATCAATTCAAGAGCAAATTTTGGATGGAGATAAAACAGAAGGTTGGACCTTTCATGAAGAAAATGGTTTAAGGTATTTAGGTAAATTATATGTACCTGAAATTCCAGAATTAAAGAATGAAATTCTTCATGAAGCTCATTACTCATCATACATTATTCATCCAGGAAGTACAAAAATGTATCAGGATTTACGTCGTCAGTTTTGGTGGAATGGTATGAAGAGATATGTAGCAAATTTTGTATCAAAATGTCTAACTTGTCAACAAGTGAAAGCTGAACATCAGAAACCCGCTTGCCCTCTTCAGCCTTTACCTGTTGCGCAATGGAAATGGGATCACATCACAATGGATTTCGTAACAGGTTTACCACGATCACCAAAAGGTAAAGATGCAATATGGGTTATTGTAGACCGTTTAACCAAGTCTGCGCATTTTCTATCCGTTAAAAGGACAGATTCCACAGAAACTCTTGGGAAATTATATATTCGAGAAATAGTGAGACTACATGGAATCCCTATTTCTATTGTTTCTGATAGAGATTCAAAGTTTACTTCTTCAGTTTTGGGGGACTTTGCAAAAAGCATTGGGAAGCCAATTGAATTTTAGTAGTGCATTTCATCCCCAAATGATGGACAATCAGAAAGGACTATCCAGATCTTAGAAGATATGCTTAGAGCTTGTGTTTTGAATTTTCATGGAACTTGGGAAGATCATCTTGCTTTAGCAGAATTTGCTTATAACAACAGTTTTCAATCCAGGTATCGGAATGGCACCATATGAAGCACTATATGGTAGACCATGTAGATCACCTTTATGTTGCGCAGAAGCAAGTGAAACTGTTTTATTAGGACCTGATCTAGTACAGGAAACAACAGAGAAGATCAAAACTATTAAGCAACGCTTGCTTACAGCTGAGTGTCGGCAAAAGAATTATGTTGATAGAAGAACAAGGCCATTGAAGTTTGATATTGGAGATCATGTATTTCTTAAAGTTTCACCCCGAAAAGGAGTTAAAAGGTTTGGAAAGTCTGGAAAATTAGCACCACGATTTATTGGACCTTTTGAAATACTACAGCGGATTGGGGAAGTAGCTTACAAGTTAGCACTACCACCTCAACTTTCGAATGTTCATAATGTGTTTCATGTCTCTATGCTTCGAAAATACGAACCAGACCCAACGCATATTTTAGATTGGGGAGAACTAAACATTGTTGAGCAATTATCTTTTGAGGAAAGACCAATACGGATATTAGATCATAAAGAACAAGTGTTGCAGACGAAGACTATTCCACTGGTCAAAATTCTTTGGTTACATGGGGATACAGAAGAGGCGACATGGGAATTGGAAACTGAGATGAAAGAAAAATATCCAGAACTCTTTCTTTGATTCGGGTAAGTTTCAAAATTTCGAGGACGAAATTTCTTTTAAGGAGGGTATATTGTAAAGATCTGCATTTAAATTATATATATACATGATATATATATACATATATATATTTGAAAATCAAATGTTTTGTTTATAAGTAAAAATTACGTTTAAAACTGATTATATATTCATATGGGTTATAGTTTTATATATATTAATATATATATATAAATATTAGACCTTATGGTTACTACTTTCGTAATAAATTAATAGGAATCTCACTATCTGTTTGAGTTAGGGAATGCCACGTACAAAGGTAATTGCATAAAGGGAACTTACCACTCTAGCTTCTCCACAGGTGTAAACTTATATGACTAAGCTTTTTACCTATATGACTAAGCTTCTGTTTATGCATGAGCTGTTGGCATTAGGAGAAAGTGGATGATCTAGGAAGTCAGGCATATCCCCAAATCTATATTCCACCAATCAAAAATCATCACTTTGCCGCCTTTTGCTACTATAAATAGGAATCAATACCTTAACTTGTTTTGGACAGCATGCATAGTAGTGCATGATAGAAAGAAGAGGAAAATATTAGAAAGTGTAGAACAAGAAATTCGTTGAAGGAACTTGAGGTGTTTTGAACTTGCAACTAGAAGTTACGCAATAGCTTTGGATTTGAGGTAGGGGTTCTTTCTCGGGGAGGTTTTGCATAAATTGAATTAATTAAATATTGTGAACACTATATTATGCTTGGTAATATTGTTTGATTATTATCCTTGATATTGGGTGTTTACATGATTGTCAATTATCATTATAATTTTATTAATATTGACATATTCATATGTTGTCAGTGGTGTTTGGAATTTTTGGGTTGATAAAGAAATTATAGAAAAGAGGATACTGGGAAGAATCTTTTGTGTAGTTGAGTCTAACCACTGTAGAGACCAAGTTCAGGCGAGCCTGTGTGCACAGTAGATTAGGAAATCGGTGGTATAATTGTCGATTGGGTGATTTGGACTTGGAGATCAATGGTATGGACAAGATGACTAGCAAAAGGGGAATTATGGGATGATTGAAATGGGTGTTAGTTTATATAATGGGGCATTCGGAATCACAGTGGTAAAATGCATGGTATAGGAATGCAGATTTGCTTGCCCTATTATATAGATTAACGGGTTGGGTAGAATTGAAGTTCCTTCATACGTTGCATAAATTGTACATAAAAAATCTCACTAATCATATAGGGCCCCTACTAAGCATGTAATGCTCACCCCTTAATGCATTTATTGCAGGTTTTGAATCTGAAGTTTAGTGGTGACAAGGAAACAAGAAGAATAAGTTGCAGATAGTTTTGAATATTTTGTTAAGAATCTGTATTTTCCTGAAACTTTGCTTGTAAAATTACAATATAAATTACTTCGGTTTAAATAGAAGTTTTATGTTTATTTCTCATGTTTCTTGCTATTTAAATTTTAAATTTTAGTTTTTCTTTTACCTCGCACTCTCAATAATTAAGTAAACAAATTGGGGTGTGACATTTTATACCAAATATAGGTACTACATTCCCATTTACTTTTTTTACCTATATATTTTTACCTGTCTAATATACTTTTTTGGGAATAAAAATAATTTGTATTAGGTAGATATTATCATTGTTTGTTTAGCTATAACATTATTATATGTATTAGGTTATTTATGTATGTTGATGTGTGTCCGTTAATTTATTTTTGGTTGAAATGTTTTTATGATGCTCAAATCTTGGAGCACCGCCATTAAGTATTTAAACCAAGAAAGGACAGGTTCAAAAAATAAGTGTCCAAGAATAGGTTCCAAAATTCAAAGCAATTAAATATAAATGTTAAAAATAAGGGATTTGACAAGTAAATTAAATGGTAAGTATGATGAGGGTAAGTTTGAACCAACACAGAGAAACTTATTGTTGGACTTGGGTTCTGAACAACTCAAGCATGAGTGCAGGGAGACTAGGAAAGTGACGTGAAGGGTTTCTGTAAAATGAGCTTCAGAGACCTAATTAACTAAACCAGTTAGCTTTTGTCTAGGCTTTTATATTTGGACATATCTTTGCGTGTTATTTTGGTATCCAGTTTGAATTTGGACTTAGTAATCCATCTGTTGCTTTTATGTTTTAGTTCATTTTAACTTAGTTTATAGCTGCTTTGTTTTTTTTTTCAGTTATTGTTTTTTTGAGTATAAGAGATAGTCTAAACTCACATACACAACTAAGATGTTATGGAGTTCGAACATGAGATTTCTAATATGCATATCAATGCTATTTTCTATTGAGCTAGACCCCATTAGCTTTTTATATATGGGGAATGCTAGTAACCTTCTCTCCAACCTTCTTTTTTGGACTTTCTCCTTTTTCCTCATGACATGTGTCATTTCCCATACACTTAAAATAATGACATTAGTACATCAAACAAACCACCTTTTGTTTTCCAAGTTTACCCTTATTAAATGTATTGTCATTCAATCAATTTATCCCTTTTTTTTTTACAACTCTCTTACCATATGAAAAAAAAAATTAGGGCTCGATTGGTAACGTTTTAGGAGAATGATTTTTGAGAATATTTTCAGAGAATGAAAATGAGAAAATAAATTTACATTTTCAGGATTTGAGAATATGTCTGGTAGATTAATTGGAAAACATATTTAGAAAATAAAAACAGTGAAAACGTGTTCTGGGGGTACAATTTAAGAATAATAATATGTGAGCAATATTTCAAAGGTATTTTTGTTAATGTCTGATAAAAAAAACTATAACATAATTTTATGTATAAAAAAAAGAATTAATAAGAAATAACTTCAACCTCACTCTTTTTTGGTAATTACCATGAGGTGTCTGGGTCAGCTGCGCGCACCTCGACTAATCCCCACTCGCGGAACTGAGTCCTGCCGCCGGCCACTAGGTGTTGCAACTGCTGGGAGTCGAACTAGGAAAGGATGATATAAAAAAATTAAAAAGCTAAAGAAAAGAAAAAAAAACAGACACACCCGTCTTTTTTTTTTTTTTTGGTTAGAACACTCCACCTCATTTTCACGATCTAAACATATATATATTTCCCCATTTTTGTTAACTAAACACCTCTAAGTCTTTTAGATCTTAATAAACAACCTCTTTTTTATTGTCCCTCATTATCAAAGTTTCAAGGTCATATTCTCCTAGCAGCAAAGTTAGGTAGATGGAAGAGGTCCTAGGTTCGATCCAAGAAGCTTGCGAATAGAGCAGACTTTGTTGGGAGAAGTTCCCGCTTTACGCCCGACAGGACCTCAAGGGTTAGTCCCCGCAATCGCGCGGGGGATACCTTGGTTTTCACCCAAAAAAAGGTTAGGTAGATGGGTTTGTGGTTGTTCAATTGGCTTGATGGTGCTGGTTCGATTGGGTTATGATGGTGCTTCTATTGGGTATGGGTGGTGGAGGTGCTGGTGCCGATTGCTTTTACTAGGTGGCGATGATGTGTATTGGGTTGGATTGGGTGTTTGGTGGTGGTGATGTGGGGACTAGGTCTGTGAGGTTTGGTGGCGGTGGCAGGAGCAGGAGTGGTGGCGATGTTCTAATAGACATGGCGGTGGTATGATGGGGAAGAGAAGATAAGGGTAAGCAAAGGGGAGAGAAGATTTTTTTTATTTTTTTTTCTGATGGAAATAGAAGATTGAGCGAGAGATTGACGAGAGTGAGTAGCAACAACGTGTTCTTTTTCATCCTCAAGTGTTTTGAGCGTTTGTTTCCTGTGAGGATGTGAAAACATATTTTTTCTGTTTTCTAGAAGTATAGGTGAAGTTGTTTTCATTTTATGAAAACAGTTTCAGTATTTTTTATTTTTGACCCATTCGAACAAGTTCTTGCCTAATTTTTGTTGTCTAAAAATGAAAGCAAGCCCTAAAAACTTAACCGAACGGAGCCTTAAAATTTTAAAAATTTCTGTTTTTGAAAAATAGAAAATGTCTATTTTTTAAGAGGAAAAACATGTTTTTTTTTGTTATAAAAAAAACACAATAATGACCTTTAAAAAATACACAAAAGATATATCCTTTTTTTATACAGACAAAAGACGTCTTTCTAAGAAAGTATGTTTTAAAAGGAAGTTCATTAATTGCATTTTCAAACCATTAATTCGATAAGTCTAATTATTGAATTTTTTTTTCTAAACCATTAATTAGTTAAGTCTTATTTGTTGGAGTCTTTCAAAAAAGAAAAACAAAAACTAATATTTTTTCTTATTTAATCTTTTAACAAGGTGATAAGAAAGTTGTAACAAATTTGGATAATAAATTTAAGGAAACATTAAAATCAATACAAAAAATAAGGGTAAATTTGGAAACAAAGGTTACCTTATTTGATGCATTAATTACATTGTTTTTAGTGTAAGAAAAGTGACACATGTCATGAGAAAAAAAAAAAATGTCCAAAAGAGAAGGTTGGAAAGAAGGTTACTAGCATTCCCGTATAACCATACATTA
Source organism: Prunus fruticosa (assembly GCA_018703695.1). Classification (NCBI taxonomy): domain Eukaryota; kingdom Viridiplantae; phylum Streptophyta; class Magnoliopsida; order Rosales; family Rosaceae; genus Prunus; species Prunus fruticosa. The sequence continues at coordinate 28,918,188 of CM031923.1, forward strand.
CTTCATAATCAGATGGGACATATGACACCAACTTATTCTATTGCCCTAGCTCATGCTAGGTGGACGAGTTGTCACCGTCATCATCATTAACATTTAGATCCTTCTTAAGTATTTGGTTTATCAATACTATTAGTCTCTTCAAGCTTCTTGAGTTTGAGAAAGTTGACAAGTCCAGAAAGAGCAGCATCAGCATCATCGTCGTCAACATCCTCATCTCTCTTCAACAGTTGCTCACAGACCTCAGCAGGGGTGACCTCTGTGCTCTCTAGCAAGCCTGCGATTTCTCCGTAAAGGCCATGATGATTCAAGTCTTGAATACCAAGGTAGTTGGCGGCCAAAACCTTAAACGCACTCGGAGTGCAATAGGACATGTGAATGTGGAAGTCCATTCGACCAGGACGCAACAGTGCAGGCTCAAGCCGATCCTTGTGATTTGTTGTGAACACAATTATTCTCTCGTCACCGCAGCTTGACCACAGACCATCCATGAAGTTTAGCAGGCCTGAGAGTGTGAACTGCAAATATCAACAGAACACTATGTGAATGCCCAAAAAAAATCTACATATAAAAAAGGGCTCCTTAGATATAAGCCCATTTTCATCAAGATATAATGGATATAGTTCACATGCTCTCTCTTTTCAATTGCAGTTCAGTATCACCAATTAAGCAATTAGTATGTCCATAATTCTTAAAAAATTTACAGGATATGCCACTATCATAAAAAACACTTTCCTAAAATTCAGTGCTTCAATATGTATGTTTATGTGTATGCATTTCCTTATATATATAATGCGTTTTCCTTGTATATATATGTACCTGCTGTTGCATTCCTAAGAGTACACAAATTAATGTGCAAACAACCAATTAAAAATACCCGCAAGTGCACGAGTCTATTGAAGTATAGATTATACAAGTACGGGTTCGATCCCACGAAGAACTTGTCGGTTTCCTATAAATTCTAATTCGAGTACAAAGAGAACACTTATTTAACACACCACAAATGCAAAATGGAAATTAAAAATGAGTAAAGAAATGTAAAAGAAACAAACAAAACAAAAGAAGAAAATGTGCTGTGAACAGGACCACAGCGACCGGTCGTTTTTTTAGAGAAACGAAATTCAGAAATATATGACGAGCGACCGGTCGTTTGATACTTGCGACCGGTCGTGAACACTGACTAGCGACCGGTCGTTGGCTAAAGCGACCGGTCGTTTTTTCACAGAATTGAAAATTGAGAATTGTGTGTTGAGCGACCGGTCGTTGAGACGCTGAGCGACCGGTCGTTTTTTTACAGAATCGTTTTTTTCTCTTTTTTCAATTCCGACCTCTGTTCAGTTTTCGACCTATAACTTTCCAACCGTACGTCCAAAATTTACGTTCTTTATACGGTTCGATTCAGCACAGAAAATGCAAAAACACAGCGCGGACCAAAAGTCCAAAACAATTACAAAACAAATAAAATTCAGTAACAAAGACACATAACGTGTCGAACACGCAACTCACACACACATTTTGGGGGGGGGGGGTTTGATTTGGTTCAAGTGATCTATTTCTATTGCATGTAAGTAAATGGACTTCAAATTTAAATGAGAATGGCAGAGATGAATTATCAAGATGTGAAATCAAAATGTAACAAACACTAGGGTTTCGGAATCCACCCTAAACAATTCTACCTATGTTCATAAATACTCAAGTGATGAACTCTAAACATGTTGATGAAGATGTTCGCAATCAAGACCATGGTTCGTGGCTCAAGACGCATTGATTCTCTCTAATGTATGTAAAGTGCATGGTTCGTGCTACAATACTTGTGCCCTCCCCATAACCGAACCTAGGTATGGTTCGTACTTCGATTCAATTACAAGGAGAACTCATTAAGTTCAAAGAGAATATGAACATCACAAGAATCCTAATAGCATGGTGTTTACATTAGGTATTCAAGAAACCAATTCACATGGATGATTCTTACTTCATCCATTTATTGCTTAGGATAACATGAAGATACACATAACCCCAACAATCTCAAGAAGCATGCTTTCAAAGGTGATCAATCAAAGAAAAACACACATCAAGGATAGATTAATTTGGTGAATTGGAATTCATCAACAATATCCAGAAATTCATACACTCAAACATCAAAACAATAAGGTAATCATGTTTAGGGCTTCAACCTAAGCCCTAGCTATGGAGTTTAGTTGCTCATACTTATTCCAAATACAAAATCAAAATGAAAATAGAAAGAGTTTACAGATTTTCAGAAAATGATGAAAGCTTCAAGATCATCAATGGTGGAAGTCTTCTTCTCCACTTTTCTTGGCTGCACCTTGGCTTCCTCCAAGCTCCAAACTCTCTAAAATCTGCTCTCAATCTCTGCAATGATAGAATGAATGATACGTTGCTTAGCTGCTGCCCTTCCAATCTGCCCAAAGTCAATTGATTCCTCTCTATGCTCCTCTCTCTCCTCCTTTCATCATGGCACACTTTTGCCTTTGTTTTCTTGTCTCCTCTCATGATGAAGTTTTGTCCTCACAAATATACTCTCAGAAAATTCAACTTAACTAAAGTAAATTATTGTTACCAAATGGCATGGTAACAAGTAGAAGTAAGATCACACTAAGTGGAGGTGAAAACTGGCCAAGTCGGATTTCCAGAGCTGTGGTAACATGCTGGATTGGTTGGATAGGCAATACTTATCCAATGGAGCTCAAATTTGGATATGTCGTAGTCAACATCCATTGGAACAAGTTTCATGAACATCTTCACCTCATCCGAGCACCGGAGCATGCTGATCCGAGGCCAAGAAGTTGACCTACGAAAATGACCAAAAACAGAATTTATCACTAATAATGCACTTTTAGCTCATTTTCATTATAACCAAGGTAAAACCTATTAAAACACAAAAAAAGAAGTAAAAAGCTATAAAATGTCAAGAACTAACTCAAAATAAGAGGTGAATAACATGAAAAATCATGTGTAAAAATGAACCGAACACCTGCCTTAAGGTAAGTGTTTTTTTCTTGAGTTTTCTTAAGCAGTTTTTCTCTGGAGTTTCATATTTATATACATATGTACCTGTCTTTCATGTAATAGTGTTTTTTTGGTTTTTCCAAAGAAATTTTGTATGGATTTTTATCTTAGCTGAGTATAAAGACTCATACTAAGATATTATATGAGTTCAATTACCTGGGCTAGATGATATAACTACCTAGACGTGAGGTAATTTATGGATTTAATTACCTGGACCAGAGGTAATTTATGGGTTTAATTATCTGTATACTGCATACGAGGTGTATGCATAGGTACCTTACCTACTGTTAAGATATGAAATTTTTATGAACTCTTATTACAAATTTTGATGTCGGTATACATTGGGAAAATTTCAGAATTCAATAAATAGATTTGCAAATATGATAATTAATGTCCTACAAATCAATAACTTACCAGTTTTACGAATTCATAATTTACTTTATTTATGTTTTAGGTGCTTAACTGGAACAAAAAATAAATAAACAATAAAAGTAAATATCAATAAATTGAAAAGGGCATGTAATCTTATGTGGCGCAAAAATCAAAGAACTTGGATAAACAATAATTTCTGTGTAGATTGCACTCAATATCTCTCCTCATAATTGAACTTATACCAAATTTTCTATATAAAAAAAGAGCATGTACTAACCGTGGGCTCCTCTACTTTCCGGTTTTGCATGTCACGACGGTGCAATCAATATCCTCAATCACCAAAATAGAACGATTTTTAGTGGACATCAATGTTGTGCGCAGCGGAAGCGGATTGCACTGGGGTGGTTGATATGAAACCGTTGAAACAACAAGAGCAAAATATGAAATACAGAAATCCAAACGACACAAGGATTTATACCTGGTTTCGACCCGTGTGTAGCCTACATCCAGTTTCAAAGACAGCGAGAAATTCCACTAGTATCCCAAAAGAGATTACAAACAAAGGAGATTAACCCTCTCACCTATCCTAGGAATTACAGAGTTTAACTCTCACAACCCAAATCCCAAATACACCCAAGTCACACCCTCACAACAATTGAAAAGAAAGAACAATTTTTCTCTTCTTCTCACACTTGGTTGTAATTGCTACAAATGAAAACATTGCTTCCAATTTATAGCCAAAGATGTGAGAGTGTGAATGCAAGCTTCAACTATTCATATGTTGGCTACCAAACTCAACAATGGATGGCTACCAAACTAGCCACACATTTTGACCTCATAGCAAGCCAACATTTACTCACATGGGCAACTTCAATGGCAAACCAATATTGACCCACATGCCAAATTTGAGCCAATTTCAACAATCTCCACCTTGGCACAAATTTACCAAGCCACAGTAGAACTTTCTATCGCCCATCTTCCTCTTACCAAATCAAGCTCAAGCACTCCTTGAACTTGCAACCAAAAATGTGTGCTTCGATCGAACCAGATGATCCCAACAGAATAACCTCTTCTATCATCCTCATAACCAAGCCACACCAGCTGAATGTACGTGCATAAACCGCACAAACCTTAAACGCTTGAACATCAAGCTTCTTCCGCTACAGTACACGCAAAGTCTAGACAACCAAGTAGCAGGAACGAACAATTTCAGTTGCCCAAAAGAGGGAATTACCCTCCCAAAGATAGCCCCTTACAATCAAAACCTTCACTTGAAAATCTAATGATCAAAGGAAAAAACTCATGTAGCCATAAACAATGCTACCCAAAGTACATAGAGAAAATCAAAGCAACAAACTACACACTACCCACAAGGAACACCCATGAAAAAACTCTTGAAACTCCACCGTGAAAGAAAATTTCGAAAGTCACCAAAGATAAGTAAAAAATCACACCCCAGGCATGGCACACCGAATCATCGATCATAGGAGGAACATAAATTTTATCCTCCCTACGACATCCACAAAAGCACCTGCAAGAGAAATTATTAGACTCTTTTTTTTTTCTTTGATTGATGGGCAATCAAATCTCAAATGCCCGTCCTTGTGGCAAAGTTGCATTTGTCCTCCTGAGCATTCACCTTGGAACGCGATTTTCCTCCATTACTGCTTAATCCTTATCATCCTATTTTCATATTCATGACCTACACATTCATGAAAATCTTATTGAACTCAACAAGATAGTTTTGACTAAGTGTACCTTCCGCCATACCACTGAGTGTACAATCGTTGTTTGGCATACAACCGATTGAAAATGATTTGGTCATATATGTATTCTCCACAATTTCAGCCATAGCCCAGCATGTGTAGTCTCATCGGCAACCTCACGAAGAACACCGTCCGTGAACTGCAATCCAATCGCAGTGAGTGCCCAATTCAAGACATCATCCTTCTCCATCGTTGGAACACGTTGCTGGCCATGCTTGGATACTCTTTAGTGCCTCTTGAGCAGCCCTTATTGCACTAAGGCTCTCATCTTCAACACCAAAGTCTGGAATTTTTCTCCTGTCAAAATAATTTCATATTTTCTCAATGTCTCCTGGTTCCATCATCACGAACACAAAACTCCACCAGATCAAAAAACTGGAGCTCTGATACCACTTGTTGTGCGCAGCGGAAGCGGATTGCACTGGGGTGGTTGATATGAAACCGTTGAAACAACAAGAGCAAAATATGAAATACAGAAATCCAAACGACACAAGGATTTATACTGGTTCGACCCGTGTGTAGCCTACATCCAGTTCGAAGACAGCGAGAAATTCCACTAGTATCCCAAAAGAGATTACAAACAAAGGAGATTAACCCTCTCACCTATCCTAGGAATTACAGAGTTTAACTCTCACAACCCAAATCCCAAATACACCCAAGTCACACCCTCACAACAATTGAAAAGAAAGAACAATTTTTCTCTTCTTCTCACACTTGGTTGTAATTGCTACAAATGAAAACATTGCTTCCAATTTATAGCCAAAGATGTGAGAGTGTGAATGCAAGCTTCAACTATTCATATGTTGGCTACCAAACTCAACAATGGATGGCTACCAAACTAGCCACACATTTTGACCTCATAGCAAGCCAACATTTACTTACATGGGCAACTTCAATGGCAAACCAATATTGACCCACATGCCAAATTTGAGCCAATTTCAACAAGCAAAACTCTCTTCAACTGAGAGTCACTGCAAATACCGTCGAGCTCCAATTCATACACGTCAAACTTGAGATGATTAGCCATGGCTGCAATCAAGCTCGACTTGCCAGTGCCGGGAGGGCCATACAACAAGTAGCCTCTTTTCCAGGCCTTCCCCACCTTCTTATAAAACTCCCTCCTCCTCACAAACCTGTCCAAGTCCTTCATAATCTTTGTCTTCAGGTCAGGCTCCATGGCGATCGTCTCGAACGTGGCTGGGTGCTCCAGATCCACTCGTGATGGTGAGTTAACGCTACGAAGTTTGAGAATCTTTTCCTCTTTTTTAATGGCTTCAGCCCGAGTAACCACATGGCGCAAGTATGACGTCAAGACTTTGTCTTTGTGTTTCTTGTGGAAGGTTAGCTCGAAGTGACGTGTTACCTGGCCGGTCGGGAATGTTTGGACCACGTAGAGCCAGTTGAGGTTAATGTCCTCAAAGGTGTCGGCGATCTGCTCACCGCTGTCAATGGCAAGCTTGACAGTTTCTTGGCGCGGCGTTTTGCTGACTTGGATGGTTCGGGTGGAGGGATTGATCAAGTCAATGGTGGGGAGGTAGAGTTGGGCCGCTTCGTAGACTTGGTTGGGTGGGGCGTTGGTCTGGAGGATGATGAGAGTAAGGTCATGGCATTTGCGAGGATGAGGGGAGAAAAGTGTAGAAAGGTAATTGAGGGCAGTAGAAATGAAGAGCATGAGTTGCTCCACGATGAAAATCATTATGGATGGATATGCTGCAAGCAAGGGAATGGAAGGAAGGCAGTAAAGGTTGAGAGAACAAGGAGAGGATATATATATTCTATCGAGGATTTCCTCAAATAAATACGAATTTATTTTCAACGATTAAGCAATTTATTTTTCAAGTCTACGTTCATAAATCATCCTTACAAAAGGTTAGATAAATTGGAAACCGTTTCGATATCCAATTGTGTTCTACAAAATCAATGAACACTGCCTTCAAAAAATTACTAAAATTTCAATAATTCAATTGACTGGTCAAATGATATAATATTCAAGTGATTTTTTATATAAATGATTTTTGAATGAGGATCTACAAAATAGACCATTAGAATTAATGAAATATAATATGGAGTGAGTTCCTATACTGAACGTGTCTCAAATAAGCTCATTTAAGAGATATCTCGTTAAAAACTCTCTATATATTATATATATAATTGAGTTGGTGCTTGAGAAGTTGCTCAGGAGTTTCATATTGTCGTTTTGTTGACCCAAGTCTCTCCTTTTTCTCTTTGCAATCTGAGTAGGATATGATATTTCTTTTCCGTCACTAGTCTTATCTGTAACGTCCTAGTCAAATATTCCCTTCCTTTCGGCACTTACAAAAAAATTAAGGTTACCTAAAATACCGAGTATGGTTATATATGATACGTATTATAATATGGGTAATAATTTCTCCACTCTAATTTTATTTACTTACATTCCTTTTTGAGTTATAAAATGAAATATAAATGGATAAAATTGGAGTGAAGAAATCACTGAGTAGATATTTCATTATTTTCGTTCATATTAACATTCGTTTAACATACTTATTGTAACAAGTATGGTCCCAATAATTGAGTAAGGTTTGGATGATTAATTATTGAGTCTATATACGAAGCATGATAATTGATAATTTCTCCCCATATACAAATATTTCTTTTTCACTTTTGTAAAAAGCTCCTTTTTTGGGTCAAATTGTATAAAGCATCATGGAGAAAAATGGATACAACAAGCCATTAAACTTATCAAACATAATGCTAATGGCCTGTTGAAAAGTAAGTACACACCAACTTTTTTCTAAATGCCAAAGTTGATGAGACAACACTAATGCCTTTTTGTGTGGGCAAAGCACGCCTGGTATGTGTTCTGTTTTTTTTACTAGTGTAAGCAGAAAACTATTATTCAATATGATATATGTAGTGGCAATCAACTATTTTTTATTGACCATGCATGCTTGATTTCCTAGTAGTTTCTCTCTGTTTTCACAGAGAGGGAGAGCCAGCTTTCAACTTTTTGCTAAAAGATATGCATATTGGGGTTGATACTTACTCGGGAAGGAAGTTCATATAGCAAGAGCGAGGAAGAAGCCTACTGCATGCACACCATCCATGTTTGATTTGATGGATTTGATGCTTTCAATCATTTACTTTAGACAGCAATGTTGTTAATTTGACCAATCACAAGCAAGCATCCAACTTTTTTTTTAATGTGAAAAAAGGAAATTACAAGCAAAACCACGAGGGCACGCATGCCCAAAAAATAGGTCGAAAAAGAAAGGGACTGAACAGTTCAAAGGCAGGCCCGACTCCCACAATTTGGAAGGGGACAGCCCATGGCCCAAACTAGTAATAGTATATGCTAAAAAGTTCGCCTCACGAAAGATATGAGAAAAGGACAAAGAATCACAAAAGGAACTCAGAAGCTTTATATCCTTCATTAAGGTACAGACACTCCGAGGCGGATCCGCAGCCTGATTAGCACAGTCAATGATGAGCTTAGAATCCCCTTCCACAAGAATGTTGCGCCAACCTCCGTGAATAGCATACGCCAGGCCATCGCGAAGAGCCATACATTCAGGCACCGAGATAGTGTTGTCACCAATGTTCTTAGCTTCAGCCAATAAGACATGGCCGTTAGAGTTACGAATAACAAATCCTGAAGCAGCAGAGTTGTTGCGAACGAACCATCAAAGTTTAATTTGACCCAGTCCCTAGGGGGAGGCTTCCATTTGATATGAAGAGGGGTGTTGGGACCCTTTTCACACTTCCAAACTGAGAACTCGAACAGGGTGGGGGCTAACACCTTTGAAAATAAGATTATTTCTAGCTTCCCAGATTTGCCAACATAAGAGAAGAACTTTAGAAAGAGTGTTGGGGCCATCAGAAGTAATATTAGCTGGTAGAGTGCCCATCCAACGTTATTGACTCGGAAAAGCATGATATATATAAATTTCTCCAAATAATTCAAGCCCTATGAAGACGCACTATATATATAAAGAGGAATGCTAGAAACCTTCTCTCCAACTTTCTTAGGTTGCTAGCATTCCTCATCATTTAATGAAACCAAAGCTAACGGTTAGTTTTTTCTCATATGAAAATTTTTACATTTCTCACTTCTTCACATGCACACTGAATTTCCTTAACTAGTCTGTCAATTTTCTATTATGTCTGAACTTATTGATGTGTATGAGTTCCTATCGTGTATTGGGGAAACAAACAAAAAGGAAGATAGATTAGTCAATGAAATAATGTATGTAATTTCCCTTCTTTCTTTATGTAATTTTCATATTAAAATATGAAGAAAATTCCAGAGGAAGACAGATTAGTCAATGAAATAATGAATGGAATTTCCATTATTTCTTTATGTAATTTTCATATTAAAGGACAAAGAAAATTATAGAAGAAGACAGATTAGTCAATGAAATAATGTGTGGAATTTCCGCTCTTTCTTTATGTAATTTTCATATTAAACGATGAAGAAAATTCTAGAGGAAGATAGATTAGTCAATGAAATAATGTATGGAATTTCCGCTATTTCTTTATGTAATTTTCATATTAAACGATGAAGAAAATTCTAAGGAGGGGACAGATTAGTCAATGAAATAATGAAAGAGCGGAAATTTCATACATTATTTCATTGACTAATCTGTCTTCATTTAGAATTTTGAGTTATTTAATATGAAAATTACATAAAGAAAGTGGAAATCCAATTTTCTTGGATTTGGTGGAGAGAGAGTTGGGGAGAGAAATATTATGAAGTGGAGTAGTGTTGCAGAGAGTGGGGGAGGGGCGGCTACTGGGCAGTGGGAGAATTGGTGTTGGAAAGGGTGGGGAAGTCATGAGATAAATTAGATTAAGTTTTTTTCTTTTTCTTTTTTAATATTTATAATTTTGTTAGTTTTAAAAATATCCCTAAGTTTTTTTGTTATAAGAAATTGACAGAAATGCCCTTTAACTTAATGGAAAATTTAACAGAATTAAACATAAGTGGTACATTGTAACACTCTATAAAATTTAGGTGGTTTTTTTGTTGTCAAAGGTAGGAAGAGACGGGGGTATTTACCCACACAGAGGTGCCTTAAGGGTTTTGACCCCATTAGCTTCATACTCTCTTGTTTCACTCTAGAGTGCAAGTGGCTACTTTTGAAATGAAATAATTAACAACAGTTACTTTCTTAATTACATTATAGTTTACTTACCAAAGTGGAGAAAATTTATATTTTGGGAAATGCTAACGACCTTCTCTCTAACATTCTCCTTTGAACTTTCTCCCTTTGTTGCTTGACATGTGTCATTCTTCTTACACTTATAATAATGTCATTATTATATTATACAAACTAACTTCTTCTTTTTTCAAGTTTACCCTTATTAAATGTATTCAATTTATCCAAAAAAAAATCACAACTTTCTTACCATCTTATTAAATTTTTTTTAAAGTCAGTTATTATTATTTTTAACACAAAGGGTTTAGATAGAAAAAAAAAAGTCCTTCAAATTCGTAAGCACCCCAATGGTACAAAGTTTACAGACTAACATTTTTTTTTTCAAATGAAATTGCTTGATTGTATTTCTTATACTACTAAATAAACCAAAATATCCCCAAAATCTGAGTAGAAACAAAACAACACATTTTGATATTAGCAATGGTTACAAAACACTAGATAGTGTAATTTTTGTCCAATATTAAAGTCTTCCCAAAAAATTTCCAGAGTAGTAGTAGAAACAAAAGATGATTAATCTTCCCAGACTTAACTTCTCTTCTAGTATACGACTTCACTTTACCACTCATCTTCCCAGACTTCATATGCAAATCTTCTCTAATATGTATCAACTGTTCCTATTACCACAAAATTCAATTGGTCAAACAAGCATAAACAAAGTTCTTATAAATAAATTAAAAATTCTATAAACAAATAAAAAGAAAATGTTCTTATAACAATACTATCTTGAGATAAAATATATAGAAGCAAAAGAATAAAAAATCACCAAAATCAAATTCAATATGAAAAGAAAAGCGAAAGAAATACTCATCAACCTAAGAAAATACTTCCAAAAGATATCAATTTTCAGCACAATAATACATCGAAATGAAAAAACCATACATTTGACCAAGACTTGGAGCGAGAAAAGCTGAAGAAGACGCTTTAGCTTTTATGGTTGAGAGTTGAAAAGGTAGGCCCCTTCTGAAAGATAAAGCAAAGAGAAGACGATTTAGCTTCAACCAATGGCAAATATGGAAATAAAATTATTAGTTTTTTTGTAATTAAAAGTATTATTTTATGTGTAAGAAAAGTGACATATGTCAAGCAACAAAAGGAGAAAGGTTGAAAAGAAAAGATTAAAAATAAAGTGGCTAGCATTCCCCTTATATTTTTTGTTGTACGTCTTCATAGGGTTTGAATTTTAGTGCAACCCGAAGTTTTTTTAGTGTTGTTGCATGTGAATGATTGGAAAAGAATGGCAACTGTGTGCAAATTGCTCAATTTAAGATCAATCCTGTATGATTGAAAACATAAAATCAATCAAATTAATCATGGTCTGCACTAGGTTTCTTCCTCGCTCTTGCTACCTTCCCAAGTATCAACCCAATAATCTTCTGCGCAAAAAAATTGAACGAATCCATCCATGCACTAGGTCTCTACGAAAACAGAGAGAAACTACCATTGAAAAAGCAATAAAAATCTAATCAAACAACTCACCCAACCCAACTCCTACGTTCAACTTCATCATGATAGGAGAAAAAGAGTCGAGCATTTCCCACTGTCAGTCCCGATTCCAGAGACTTACCTAAACTACGTCACCTAGCACATGGAAAAACAAAACCACGTACAGTAATTAAAAAAAATCTATCATAAAGAGAAAAAAGAGAGACTTTTGGTCAACAAAACGACAATAACCTACACAAAACACAATGCACGGGGTTTCACTAGTGGTCTACAAGTAGACCGTAGACTTCTTTGTCGATCTTGCGATGTGCAATTGTGGCTGTGGTTTCACTAGTACCGTATATGAATTTTCCCCCCAAGTACTATTATATATCCCCAAATTTGATTAAAAAAATCCCCCAACAAGAACATCTCCTTCTTCTCCTTCTTTTTCTTCGTCTCCTTCTCAACCTCTGCCTCCATATCTGCCATGAATTTCATCGTGGAGCAACTGATGCTTCTCATTTCCACTGCCCTCAATTACCTTGCCACCCTTTTCTCCCTTCGCCGTTATCATCGTGACCTTACTTTGATCATCCGAGAGGAGAACTGGCCACCCAACCAAGTCTACGACGCCGCCCACCTTTACCTCCCAACCATTGACTTGATCAATCCCTCCACTCGGACCATCCGAGTCACCAAAACACCGAGGCAAGAAGCCGTCAAGCTTGCCATGGAAAGCGGTGAACAAGTCGCCGACGCCTTTGAGGGCATTAACCTCAAGTGGCATTACGTGGTCAAAAAACTCCCGGACTGCAGTATAGAACATCGCTTTGAGCTGACGTTTCAAAAGGAGCACAAAGACAAAGTCATGACCTCCTACTTGGCCTATGTTGTTCGTCGCGCCGAAGCCATTAAACAAGAGAGCAAGATTATCAACCTCAGCAACGTTTACTCAGAGAGCGAAGTCGAGTTCGAGCACCCGGCTACGTTCGAGACCATCGCCATGGAGCCCGGCCTAAAGCAAAAGATTATAAAGGATTTGAAGAGGTTTGTGAGCAGGAGGGAGTTTTATAAGAAGGTGGGCAAGGCTTGGAAAAGAGGCTACTTGTTGTATGGCCCTCCTGGCACTGGCAAATCCAGCTTGATTGCAGCCATGGCTAATTATCTCAAGTTTGATGTGTTTGAATTGGAGCTTGATAGTATTGACAGTGACAGTGAGTTGAAGAGCGCGTTGCTGTCCACTACAAATCGTTCAATTTTGGTGATTGAGGATATTGATTGCTCCGTAAATGATGAGGAACGCAGGGTCAGTTTTTTTGTGAATTTTTATTTTTAGAAAAAACACATATATGAGGTTAAGTGCATCTCTTATTTAGGAATTTGATAATTTTTTTAATTTGTGTTATGTTGACATTTGCAGTACACACTCTCGGGCCTACTGAACTTCATGGATGGTCTGTGGTCAAGTTGTGGTGATGAAAGAATTATTGTGTTCACAACAAACCACAAGGATCGGCTTGAGCCTGCATTGCTGCGTCCTGGTCGAATGGACGTCCACATTCACATGTCCTATTGCACTCCGCATGCGTTTAAGGTTTTGGCCTCCAACTACCTTGGTGTTGAGGACTTGGACCGTCATCCCCTTTATGGAGAAATCGCTGGATTGCTAGAGAGCACAGAGGTCGCCCCTGCTGAGGTTTGTGAGGAGCTATTGGAGAGAGATGATGTTGTTGATGCTGCTCTTGAAGGAGTTGTCAAATTTCTCAAACTCAAGAAGCTTGAAGGGGATAATAATAATATTGATAAACCAGAATTTCAAGAAGGAAAAAGGCAGGATATGGATGTCAGCGTTAATGATGACGACAGTGAGAGCTCAAGCACCTAAAATAATCGGACATAGCTATAGCTAGCTAGGCAGTAGAATAAGTTGCATCTTCCGATATCCTAGCTAGTCCCTTTGGCTCTAAGTACTTTTGTATTTGAGTTTGTTTGGTGTTATGTTTCTCCTTTCTGTTTGGCTATCCTTGCGGGGTGTTATGTTTCTCCTTTCTGTTTGGCTATCCTTGCGGTATTTGTGCAAAAAAACATCTAGCATAAAGAGAAAAAAGAGAGACTTTGGTCAACAAAACGACAATAACCTACACAAAACACAATGCACGCGGTTTCACCAGTGGTCTACAAGTAGACTTCTTTGTCGATCTTGCCATGTGCAATTGTGGCTGTGGTTTCACTAGTACTGTATATGAACTTCCCCCCTAAGTAACAAACCTCAAATATATATCCCCAAATTTGATTAAAAAATCCCCCAACAAGAACATCTCCTTCTTCTTCTTCTTCTTCTTCTTCTTCTCAACCTCTGCCTTGCTTACCCTGCATCCATCAATCCGCCATGAATTTCATCCTGGAGAAACTCATGCTTTTCATTTCCACCTCAATTACCTTGCTACCCTTTTCTCCCCTGGCCATTATCATCATGACCTTACTTTCATCATCCGCCAGAACAGCATCCCACCCAACCAAGTCTACGACGCCGCCGAGCTCTACCTCCCATTCATCGAGTTGATCAATCCCTCCACTCGTACTATCGGCGTCAGCAAAACACCGCGGCAAGAAGCTGTCAAGCTTGCCATGGAAAGCGGTGAACAAGTCCCCGACGCCTTTGAGGGCATTAACCTTAAGTGGCATTACGTGGTCAAAACACTCCCGAACTGCCGTATAGAATGTCGCTTTGAGCTGACGTTCCACAAGAAACACAAAGACAAAGTCATGACTTCCTACTTGCCTTATGTGGTTGCTCGGGCTGAAGCCATTAAGGAAGAGAAAAAGATTCTCAAACTTCGTAGCGTTAACTCACCATCACGAGTGGATCTGGAGCACCCAGCCACGTTCGAGACGATCGCCATGGAGCCCGACCAGAAGACAAAGATTATAAAGGACTTGGACAGGTTTGTAAGGAGGAGGGAGTTTTATAAGAAGGTGGGCAAGGCTTGGAAAAGAGGCTACTTGTTGTATGGCCCTCCTGGCACTGGCAAATCCAGCTTGATTGCTGCCATGGCTAATCATCTCAAGTTTGACGTGTATGAATTGGCGCTTGATGGGATTTACAGTGACTCTCAATTGAAAAGCGTGTTACTATCCACTGCAAATCGTTACTATGTTGATATTTGCAGATCACGGTCTCAGGCCTGCTAAACTTCATGGATGGTCTGTGGTCGAGCTGCGGTGACGAGAGAATTATTGTGTTCACAACAAACCACAAGGATCGGCTTGAGCCAGCCATTGCTGCGTCCTGGTCGAATGGACGTCCACATTCACATGTCCTATTGCACTCCGCATTTGTTTGGTATTGCGGATTGTTATGGACCGGAATAAATTCTTGACTGTCTTGAATTAAGCTTGACCTTAGATTAGCTGGATTAAGTCCTAAAACTACGTTTGGTATTTGTCCGAAACTAAAAAACTGAATTGTAAAAATAATGAAGACTTATATTTGGTATTGTGTCGGACTATTTTTTTTAATATTTAATTTTAATTAAGAATTTTAGTCTAAAAATAAATAAAATTCTAATATTTTTGAAAGACTAAAACTATCTTATTTCTTTTTATTTTTCTTTTTCCTTACTCTTTTCTCCCTTGTCTTTTCTTCGTTCTTTTCTTCTCTGGCCCGTTCCCTTTTCTTTTTTCCTTTCTTCCTTCCTCTTCTCTCCTTTGTCTTTTCCTCTTCCTTCTCTTCCCTGGCCCGTTTCCCCTTTTTTTTCTTCCTTCCTCCTTTCTTCTTCTTTCCATTCCCAGGCCGTTTCTGTTTTTCTTTGTTTCCTTCTTTCTTTTCTTTCCTTTATCTTTTATTCTTAATTCCTTCCTTTTCACTCTCTCTTAATGCCACTACAGATCCAACCATCATCTCTCTCTCTCTCTCTCTCTCTCTCTCTCTCTCTCCTGGTTCCATTGATTAATGGCTGTGATGGTTCGATTGGGTGGTGCTGGTAGTTTAGCTGGGTATGTGGTGGTTGGTGATGATGGTTCGATTGGCTGATTAGGTGATGGTGATGGTTCGATTGGGTATGTGGTGGCTGGTTGTGGATTTGATGGTGGTGGTCTGATGGTTGTGGCATCGGGGTGACAGTGGTATGTTTGATGTTTCGGGCTCGTGTGTTTGATGGTGGTGGTGGTATTTAGCCGGACTCCGTGTACAAAATAGCACCTTCGCTATTTACTATTGGATTATATAATCTCATTTAACTTAATCCCTTCCCTTACCAAACATAGAACCCAGTCCTATCCAGTGAAGCTTAGTGAAGCATGCCAAACAGGGCCTTAAGGTTTTGGCCTCCAGCTACCTTGGCGTTCAGGACTTGGACCGTCATCCTCTTTACGGAGAAATCGCGGGGTTGCTAAAGAGCACAGAGGTCGCCCCTGCTGAGGTTTGTGAGGAGCTATTGAAGAGAGATGACGATGTTGACGATGATGATGTTGATGCTGCTCTCCAAGGAGTTGTCAAATTTCTCAAACTGAAGAAGCTTGAAGGGGATAATAATAATATTGATAAACCAGAATTTCAAGAAGGAAAAAGGCAGGATATGGATGTGAATGTTAATGATGACGACAGTGACAGCTCAAGCACCTAAAATAATCGACCATAGCTTTATCTAGCTAGGCAGTAGAATAAGTTGCATCTTCCGATGGCCTAGCTAGTCCCGTCGGCTTTAAATACTTTTGTATTTGGTTTTGTTTGGTGTTGCGTTTCTCCTTTCTGTTTGGCTATCCTTGCGGGGTGCTATGCTATCCTTGTTATGGTTATTATATGTAATAGTTACTTGAACTTTTTCCTAGTTTAATGCTATGACATTGGATGTCAGTTCAATTAACCGCCTAATATAAGGGCCCAACCACTCTTAAATTTTGAATTCTTTCTCATGAAATGATGTACATGACATAGAGGTAAATAGTATTATTATTAGCAATGAAAAATATATAAATAAATATAGAAGAGTATGATTCAAATATAAAATTTGATGATAAAAAATCATTAATTTATAAAGGCCCAACCCTACTCTCTCATGCGTCTCTTCAGATTCAAAACACATGGACGTTGGTTGGAGGTGAGGGAGGGTCGACTGGGCTGAAAGAAGAAGAGAGGGATGCGCTGGTTTTTTTTAAAAAAAAATTATTTATAAAGTTTTCTTATTTTAATATTAATTTCCAACATTGCAAAGTGAAAAATAAAAACATTTACAAGGTGATGTGGTATTACAATGTGCAAATGTAGCTCCCACCTCAGCAAAATGTGGGCCCCACCCTAACCGCGTCATCACTTAATAGCAGATTTAACGATTGGGTAATACATTGCAACATGGAGGAAAATTTGAGTGTCACATTGTCAAAATAAATTGTTTAGGTGGTATTATGTACAACCCCTATAGTGTATATTAGGGAGAGGGATGTCCTCCTCTCGCTCTCTAGCAAAATTAATCGAGCACCATCGGACAGATGTCCTCCTCTCACTCTCTTTCTGGCAGAATTTATATGGGTAGATGGTCCTGGTATTTATCCATAAGATTTGGCGGGCCGAAAATGAAATTTCGCATGTTGAGATTTACACAATTCACATATTTTCATAGAATTTGAGCTCGGGACTTCGGATTGCAAAATCCCCCAATATTGCTCGCATGTAATTTGCAAAATTCTGAGTTGATAGTATTGGAAATGCTGCAAAATGCTCCGTTCTCCATGAGTGAAATCCCGATTTTTGCTCATATCCCATCTTTTCCCCCTCATCCAAACACAGTGGCTGCTATTGGAAATGCAATAATTAACAACAGTTTCTTTGTTAATTATAGTGTACATACCAAACTGGAGAAATTATGTGGAAGAAGTCGTCTTCGTCGCTATTGCTATGCAAATGTCTGTGGCTGACCAGCATGCACATGTCCATTTGGCTTTTTGTGGTTCCATGTCTTTTACTGGGGATTGTGGGGTCTACCCAAACCTGAATATTTTTTTTCTTTTTGTTCTTGCAAACCAAGCAACCTCAACTATATATGTAAGTTATAACCAAATTTTGATAGAAAAAAAATCCACCCAACAGGAGCATCCTCCTTCTCTCTCAACCTCTGCCTCCCTTGCCCTGCATCCACCATCCGCCATGAATTATCATCATGGCCTTACTTTTATCATCCGCGAGGAGGGCTCGCCATCCAACCAAGTCTACGACGCCGCCCACCTCTACCTCCCAACCATTCACTTGATCAATTCCTCCACTCGGACCATCCGAGTCACCAAAACACCGCGCAGAGAAACGGTCAAGCTCGCCATTGAAAGCGGTGAGCAAGTCCCCGACACCTTTGACGGCATTGACCTGAACTGGCTTTACGTGGTCGAAAAACATCCGAGCGGCTGTGTTGAACATCGCTTTGAGCTGACGTTTCAAAAGGAACACAAAGACAAAGTCATGACCTTCTACTTGGCCTATGTTGTTCGTCGCGCTGAAGTCATTAAACAAGAGAGCAAGATTCTCAACCTCCGCAACGTTAACACGTACGATGAAGTCGAATTCGAGCACCCGGCTACGTTTGAGACGATAGCCATGGAGCCCAGCCTAAAGCGAAAGATTATAAAGGATTTGGAGAGGTTTGTGAGCAGGAGGGAGTTTTATAAGAAGGTGGGCAAGGCTTGGAAAAGAGGCTACTTGTTGTATGGCCCACCTGGCACTGGAAAATCCAGCTTGATTGCAGCCATGGCTAATTATCTCAAGTTTGATGTGTTTGAATTGGAGCTTGATGCTATTGACAGTGACTCTGAGTTGAAGAGGGCGTTGCTGTCCACTACAAATCGTTCCATTTTGGTGATTGAGGATATTGATTGCTCCGTCAATAAAGATAAGGAAAACCGAGTCAGTACCTACTCTTTGTTTGTAAATTTTTATACTAAGCGACACCGGGGAATCGAATTTAGAACCTTGGATCCTGGGCTGAATTTTCATTTTTATTAATTAGTATATTTGATAGTTTTGTGATTTTGTTCTGTAAATAATAAATATTAATATTATGTTGATATTTGCAATGCATGCAGTTCACACTGTCAGGCCTACTAAACTTCATGGATGGTTTGTGGTCAAGTTGCGGAGATGAGAGAATTATTGTGTTCACAACAAACCACAAGGATCGGCTTGACCCTGCATTGTTGCGTCCTGGCAGAATGGATGTCCACATTTACATGGGTTATTGCACCCCAAGTGGGTTTAAGGTTTTGGCCTCCAACTACCTTGGCATTCCTGACTTGGACGGTCATAGCCTTTACGGAGAAATCGTAGGCTTGCTAGAGAGCACAAAGGTTACCCCTGCTGAGATTTGTGAGGAACTACTGAAGACAAATGATGAGGATGATGATGAAGATGCTGATGCTGCTCTCAAAAGACTTGTCGACTTTTTCAAACTTAAGAAGCTTGAAGGTGATAAACCCGAAATTGAAGAAGCAAAAAAGCAGAAAATGGATGTCGATGTTAATAATATTAATATTTTCAAGAGAGAAACTGAAGAAGAAAGAAGGCAGGAAATGGATGTCAAAGTGAATGATGACATAGAAAATAAATGATGGTGATATATAGATGCTGGAAAGTGTTTTGGTAGCAAAAATAAATTATGATATAAATGTATTAATTAATCTTCTTCATTATAATGGAAAAAGGTTGAATTAATCCTTCCATAGTTAATTGTGGTAAGGTGGTCGAGAGTAAAGGAAGGCAAAGAGAAGCAAACAAATGAAGGTACTGGGCGTGGGCGTGAAATTTCTGTGCAACCAAATGAAGACTTTTTTTGTTTGTTGCATGTGAACGGTTAAAAGGAGTCAAGCATGATCATGATTTCTGAATCAACAAGGAGTCAAGCTTGATTGTGTGCACGCGGTTTTGGGTCTAAGAAACTTGCAAATTAAGCCACCTCACGTAAATATCCCCCAACTTTGATCCAATTTTAATTTGTAAAAGATGTGATTAGATAGAAGGTGCGTCTATACATTTTGACTGATAAAAAGGCTACAGTCAAGACCAATAGGGCATTAGTTGTGGTCTAGATTTTTGGTGTGCTCCCAAATGGTTCTGAATCCAAGCCTCATGATACTTGTGCGTGTGAGTTTTCCCCTCATCCTTCCTAACTTTGGCAACAACAAAAAAGGCTACAGTCAAGTGGTGTTGTCTAAACTAAAATTTGTCAAAATGGTCGTTTCAAGAATTTATGAGGTGGTGGGTGTGGTCACGAACATAAAAAATATAAAGGATGTCGATGTTAATAACATTAATATTTTCAAGAGAGAAACTGAAGAAGAAAGAAGGCAGGAAATGGATGTCAAAGTGAATGATGACGTAGAAAATAAATGATGGTGATATATAGATGCTGGAAAGTGTTTGGTTTGGTAGCAAAAATCAATTATAATATATATATGTATTAATTAATATTCTTCATTATAATGGAAAAAATGTTGAATTAATCCTTTAGTTAATTGTGGTAAGGTGGTCCAGAAAAGGAAGGCAAAGAGAAGCAAACAAATGAAAGGTACTGGGCGTGAAATTTCTGTGCAACCAAATGAAGGCTATTTTGGTTTGTTGCGCATGTGAATGGTTAGAAAAGAGTCAAGCATGATCATGATTCACCCCGACTCCTACGTTCACTTCACATGATCATGAAGAAAAAGAGTTTGTAGTGTTATTGTACCACTAGCAGTCCAAAAACAATCAATCAAATATTTATCCAAAACACGAGGAAAGGGATAGACTTTAGTCAACAAGATGAAAATAACATACTGGGGATTGTAGCATGCACGCGGTTTTGGGTCTAAGAAACTTGCACATTAAGCCACCTCAGGTAAATATCCCCAACTTTGATCCAATTTTAATTTGTAAAAGATGTGATTAGAGAAGGTGCATGTATACATTTTGATTGATAAAAAGGCTATAGTCAAGCCCTATTGACCAATAGTGCGTTAGTTGTGGCCTAGACTTTTGATGTGCTCCCAAGTGGTTTTGGGTTCAAGCCCCGTGATACTTGTGCATGTGAGTTTTCCCCTCCTCCTTCCTAACTTTGGCAATAACCAAAAAAAGGCTACAGTCAAGTGGTGTTGTATAAACTAAAATTTGGCAAAATGGTCGTTTCAAGAATTTATACAGTGGTGTGTGTGGTCACTACGACGCTTTTTTTAAGTGGTGATGGTATAGTTCATTTAGGCACCTAAGTTGTTTTAGGGTTCAGCTATATTAGATTCGTGGAATTTATTTGAGATTATGTTTAACTATATAGTAATTTGGGCTAGTAGTTTAAGTACATTTTTTGTCCGTTTTGGTTTTGTTTTAAGAGACTTCGGTCAGATTGGAAACCAGAAAAAAAGGCAGACTCTCGTCAACAAGAGGGCAAGGAGAAGCAACCACGAACCAGCAGCTTCCGGGGTTTGATGCATGTCATTGTCAAGGATATGGACCCACTCCACAGTGAAGACTTGCCGTGCATCCAGGTGCAGCACACGTAGGCACAAATGCCTTGGAAATTATATTGTGCTATGGCTATCTCTGTCTTTTTCATATACTAGGCTTACAATATTTTCCTATTGGGGTAATGGCCGCTTACCAGTATTTTTCATACCAAATTCATACCACCTTTCTTAATAAAGGTGAGCCACCAATACAATAAGGCGACCTCTATTAGAGAGATGGTATGAAAAATATGGTATGCCTGTCATTTTCCTTTTCATATCATACTTGGAGTTGTGGGGTCTACCCAACAGCTTGCTAAGTAAGCAACCTCTCAACTATATATATAGAAACGCCTCCAACACCATCCACACCTTGTTCTCAAGCTGTGCCTCTCTCCCTTGCTCCCTCGATCCATCCGTCATGAATTTTATCTTGGAGCAGCTCCTGCTTCTCATTTCCAGTGCCCTCGATTACCTTGCTACCCTTATCTCCCCTCGTCACGATCGTCATGATCGTCATGAGGACCTTACTTTCATCATCCGCCAGGACTACAGGCCACCCAACCAAGTCTACGACGCCGCCAAGCGCTACCTCCCAACCATTGACTTGATCAATCCCTCCACCCGAACCATCCAAGTGAGCAAAACCCCGAGGCAAGAGACCGTCAAGCTTGCCATGGAAAGCGGCGAGCAAGTCCCCGACACCTTTGAGGACATTAACCTCAACTGGCGTTACGTGGTCGAAACATTCCCGGACGGCAGCGTAGAACATCGCTTCGAGCTAACGTTCCAAAAGAAACACAAAGAAAAAGTCATGAGCTCCTACTTGCCCTATGTGGTTGGTCGGGCAGAAGCCATTAAAAAAGAGGGAAAGAATTCTCAAAACTTTCTAACCTTAACAACGCATCAGTGGATTTGGAGCACCCGAGCTGACGTTTGAGACGATCGCCATGGAGCCCGACCTGAAGAGAAAGATTATGAAGGACTTGGACAGGTTTGTGGCCAGGAGGAGAGTTTATAAAGAAGGTGGGCAAGGCTTGGAAAAGAGGCTACTTGTTGTATGGCCCTCCTGGTACTGGAAAATCCAGCCTGATTGCGGCCATGGCTAATCATCTCAAGTTTGATGTGTTCGATTTGGAGCTCGCTAGTATCTCCAGCGACTCTCATTTGAAGAGTGTGGTTCTGTCCACTACAAATCGTTCCATTTTGGTGATTGAGGATATTGATTGCACCGTCCATAGTAAGGATAACAGGGTCAGTACCTACTCTGTTTTTTTTTTTTTGGTGAATTTAATTTTTCTTTAAATATAGTGACCTTAAATGCACCTCTTAATTATGTATATCTGGTAATTGCATTTGGTGATTCGTTCTGTAAATAATAAAAATATTATTTACATTCAGTGTTATGTTGATTTTGCAGTTCACACTCTCAGGCCTACTAAACTTCATGGATGGTCTTTGGTCAAGTTGTGGTGATGAGAGAATTATTGTGTTCACAACAAACCACAAGGATCGTCTCGACCTGTATTGCTGCGTCCTGGTCGAATGGACGTCCACATTCACATGTCTTATTGCACTCCGAGTGCGTTTAGGATTTTGGCCTCCAACTACCTTGGTGTTAGGACTTGGACCGTCATCCCCTTTATGGAGAAATCGCGGGTTGTGCTAGAGAGCACAAAGGTCACCCCTGCTGATGTTTGTGAAGATTTCTTGAGGAAAATGAGGATGATGTTGATGATGATGATGATGATGTTGATGTTGATGCTGCTCTTGAAAGAGTTGTCAAGTTCTTCTCAAACTTAGGAAGCTTGAAGGGACTAATAATATTGATGAGCCAGAAACTCAAGAAGAAGAAAAAGCAGGAAATGGATCTGAAAGTGAATGATGAAGGTGATAACTCATCCATCTAACATGAGCTATAGCAAGCCCCTTTGAGATGGTTTGGGTTCAAGTACTTTTGTTGGAAAAATAAATATGGATGTTAGATTTCCTAGGTTTTGTTTGGTGTCATGTCCCTTTTCTTGTTGGGTCTATGTTTGGTGTTGTCCTATCCTATCTGATTATGATGTAATCACTTTTGGTTATATCGATAATAAAGTAATGGTGAGGTTAACCCTTTTCCGTTTTTTCCTTTTTTCTCTGTTCTTTTCCAAATGATCTTTTTACTTTCTTAACATTAAATGTTTTTGAGTTTATATACTCAATTTTACATCCCCATATAATTGCGTCCGACCCACCGAGTACTAATTTCGAATAATGGTGATTTGACATTCCAAGAGATTAAGGATAAACATTGTAGTTTTTCATGCTCCAGAGTGCAAGTGTCTTTTGAAGTTACAAAATCATCGATTTTTTCTCTGACCGGAATTTCTTTCCCTGGGAATTTCCAAGGCAAGGTTTTAATAAGGCTTAGACTTAGACTATATCGGGTTGCAAAGAATTCTTGTATTTGAATGACTATTA